>JACEVL010000124.1:70000-550000 GCA_020284085.1 Aporrectodea caliginosa | reverse complement strand
TCGATGTCACCCTTTCCAATGCTTTACGACCGAATGACGAGCGAAGAAGGCCAGCTGTACACGACCGACTTAACCTTCTGGCAGACATATCCCACTCTTCTCATCTGACGACGAAGCGTAAAAGTCGACCTTAACATAAACATTGGAAAGAAACGATAAAGGACGCTCATGCAAGAGTGCCGCAATTAAAGCAATGAGTAATAGTACTTCGTCCAAGAAAAACTAAGGCACACAGTCGATTAGACACTAGACTGAGCAGAAGGATTCGGCACTCTTATAGATCAAAACTCAGATTTTGCTGTGAATTAGGAACGCCAGAAAGCAAATGTAAATATTATAGTAGAACAGATCAATTTCCAGATACGTATTTTAAGGAGATTCATTGTTCTATGAGCTATGCTAGAGCGGAGTAACCTACTCGGCGACAGTGGGTATCTATGTGACATTGTGAGGGCATCCGCATATATATATAGCTTTTACTATCTTTCTCCACTTTGATCGAAAGGGTAAACAGTCTTGGTATTTAATTTATTTTTTCTATTGGCGAGCCCAAGATAGAGTCTATGTTTGGAAAAGAAAGGGAAAAGATGGATGTGTGCACATATGGGATGGATGACTCAATAACCCAACAGACGAGCAGAAACTCAACGGCGAATTAAGAAGAATCGATCAAATTTTGACGACCAAAAAGTCTTGAAAACTGTTGGCTACATAAATCACTGTCTTCATTGGCATCTTCTGCGTCTGAATCGGTCGTCAATTGCCAGCTACTCTCTAAACCTTAGCGAAGCCCTCGATTGTGGAATTAGGAGAGGCAACTGTGATGAGTCAATCGGAATTAAGAAGCTCTGATCCATTTAGGAGCATCTTTTAAAAGTCGTCTTATTCACTTAATTCTTCATTTCTTAATTCTTATAAGCATTGCATTGTTAACGGGTAGAAGAGCATGTATTGGCAAACTAATGCATTAAACATCAGCATCTATATTTGCACAACACACCATGGAAGATTAAGTCTAAAAATAAAACATATAGTCCTAACTGAGCTATTTCTAAATGCCTAGGTCTATATATCTTTAGTCAACGTTAACTTAGTCTAAGTGAATGCCTATATTAAGTTCATTTCAGCGAACGTTCACTATTTTTAAAGGTATCCTTTCAACCAAACGTAAATGAAGTCTTATTTTTTCATATGTTTGCGGAACTGTTAATCGACTGTTCCGCATTTTGGCCATAACACCATAACAACCGATTTATTGTTCCAAGTGTTGGGTTTGTACAGACTGGTGTTCCTTAACCTCTCTTCAGTTGCGTCATCCTGTTATGGCAAATGATATTTGATCAGTGTTTCACACCAACTGAATTGAATGATGCAAGTCTACATCCGACTATGCAGGACATTTACCTGGAACAGATCGACGAAAGTAATCTTTGTATAAGTAATTAATCAGTTAAGTCGGAATAATTACTTAAGAATCTCAGGCAGCTGATGGAAACGAGCAAATGCGTGCATATACTATTTATAACTAATCAGCAAATGTTAACCCACGATGAATGTAGAAAAGAATCAATAAATCAGTATTTAATTTAAAGTCCACACATTGAGTGTTGTTTGCTTATTGAGAGTGTTATAAACAGCGTTAGATTTTACGGAGCCACGATGTAACAACAATGGCTGATGGTCGTTGCCATGGCTTGGGCTGCAACAGATGCTGCTGCGCCTGCATCAGTCGGCTGTTGCTGCTGCTGCTGCTGCTGCTGATGGTGGTGGTGGTCGTCGTCGTCGTGATGGTGTTGCTGCGAAGATGCATCCAGAGTGATTATAAAGTCGATCGGGCGATGTTGCTGTTGACTTTTCTGCGCAAACAATCCGTATCTGGCAGAGACGACGGACGGAGGAAGAGCAGGGAAAGGGAGAAGCGGTGGATAGGGAAGATGCATGACGAGGAGGAAGAGACCACAGTGCGGAGAAGGTACAGACAATGGGGAAATGAAGGCAACGACAAAAAACAAGACATAGCAATGGCGAAGAAGAAATGAGGAGGACAAAGGAATAATAACATGGCGAAAAACGAAGCAAGAACAAGAAGAGGAGAACAGAGAGTAGGACAGGGAGGAGGACTGGGAGGAGAACAGGGAGGAGGACAGGGAGGAGGACAGGGAGGAGGACAGGGAGGACACGAAGGAGGACAGGGAGAAGGACAGGGAGGAGGACAGGGAGGAGGACAGGGAGGAGGACAGGGAGGAGGACAGGGAGGAGGACAGGGAGAAGGACAGGGAGGAGGACAGGGAGGACAGGGAGGAGGACAGGGAGGAGGAGGACAGGTCTGTTGATAGTTGCTGGCTGCATGGCGGCCCTATATATGATGGCGATAGGACCATATTGGCTGCTGAAGCCAGCTGCGCCATCTATGACGACATAACCAGTCAGCTAGCGAGATTAGACCGACTGCCTGGCTGGTTGACTTACTGACTGACTGCCTGGCTGGTTGAGTGACTGGCTGACTATAGCTGACTGAATGTCTGGATAACTGGCTAAATGACTGGATGGCTGACTGAGTGACTGGCTGACTGGCTCATTGACTCACCGAGATATACTCAGACAAACACAGACTAGCCTGCAAACAGCACAGACGAGTTTGGACTCAGACATAACTAAAAAAAACGCCATTAAATTAGTCAAATGGATTAAGTCACAGACTGAGGAACACATGACGCAAAGACAGGAAAATCAATGCGTAGACCCAACGATCCTATTCCTCTTCATTCGCCTCTCTCTCCTCCTTCGCCTGTGAAACAACTTAAGCGAGAAACACCGAACAGCTATATTCGATAGAAACCAATAGAAAAGCGAGTAAGAAAGAAGAATAAGCTGTGAATAAACTGTGAATAAGCTGGTTCCCGCGACTTCGCTTTTGTGGGCGCTGTAGAAGTTTCGAGTTTACGATTACGATACATTGAGAAAGACATAGAGAAGACCGTGTACACAACGAGGCAGAATAACCTATTAAACTTTTAGGCAGACATAGCCTATTAAACTTTTAGGCAGACATAGCCTATTACAATTTTTGGTAGACATAGCCTACTAAACTTTTAGACAGACATAGCCTATTACAATTTTAGGCAGATATGGCCTATTACACTTTTAGGCAGACATAGCCTATTAAACGTTTAGGCAGACATAGCCCATTAAACTTTTAGGCAGACATAGCCTATTAAACGTTTAGGCAGACATAGCCTATTAAACGTTTAGGCAGACATAGCCTATTAAACTTGTAGGCAGACATAGCCTATTAAACTTTTAGGCACACATAGCCTATTTACACTTTTAGGCAGACATAACCTATTAAACTTTCAGTCAAGACAACTATTATAGGCTGCATAACCGCGTGCGCAATGGAAATTACACTAATTGTATATATATATAATCCTTTATTGAAACATTAAGTTGACAAACCGCAACTTAGTACAGAGAGATAGAAAGAAAAATAAATGACTAATAGACTGATTATCTGTCTTGTGCCTCGTGGTTATTTTTTGGTAATTTTTTAAATGTCGGCATTCAGCGTTCGATGTTGTAAAGGACTCCACCCAACTTCCATCATTATTAATTGATCATCTCTCTCTCTCGGCCGTTGAATCTTCCCGAGGAAAAGGACGCTCAATGTTTCAAAATCCATAGCAAGTTCCTCCTATTTCCTCCTCTGACAATCGATGCAATCAGCTGCATGAGGACGAATCGTCCTCCGACACCGATTCCAAATCATAGCGCAAAATAAATGAGTCGATAAACGCCAGAAGATTCCGTTCTGTCCTTCCCGGCTTAGGCTTCTCGACGTCGCCATGGCAACCGAACGGGTTTACCATGGAAACGCTACAGCTGATCGCTGCTGCTGTTGCTTTTTTATGCGACTGCGTTGAAGACCGGATGACGTCGACTGAATGGTGAATTATTAGCAGGAGACGAATGGATGAATGGATGGAACTAGTCGACCATCGGTTGGTGGTGGTGGTGGTAGTGGTGGTGTTGTTGTTGTTGTTGTTGTTGGTGGTGGTGGTGGTGGTGGTTGGTGGTGGTGGTGTTGGTGTTGGTGGTGGTTGTGGTGGTGGTGGTGTTGGTGGTGGTGGTTGGTGGTGGTGGTGTTGGTGTTGATGGTGGTGGTGGTGGTGTGGTGGTGGTGGTGGCGGCGACGGCGACGGCGGTGGTGGTGGTTTACAGCTGGCTGCTGTGGTGGCAAGGGACACACGGTTGTTGCAGTTCACGTTATAAGCCCTACAATCCTACATGCTTTTGTGAGATGCTGCTTCTACTGGGTGATAGATAGCGACGATGTGGAAGATGATGAATGCCTGATGTGATGCATTACCTAATGTCACAAAACATTTTGTATTGCGTCTCTCAAACAGTGTGATTCTTCTTACATATTTTAGTTTAGTTACAGTTACAGTAATATAGTTAATGGTTTCTCACTTTAGTTATAGTTACTGTTATATTTAGTATAACTATTTAGTTATAGTTATAGTTACTGAAGTTTTATTTTAGCTACATAGTTACAATAAGGCTAAGCGAATTTGCCTACAGACACAGCAGCTGTGCATATTAAGACGCGTTAAACAATTTGCTTAGAGCTTCAAAAGGCTTTGAAGAATGCGAGCATTCAGCTTCATGAATACTCTTAACCTTGATGCTAAAAATTCATCAATTCTGATAATGAAGGGTAGCCATTCCAGAGTGATCTGCGACCCTGTTTTGAATTATTATTTTTCACTCTGAGAAATAAAAATAAATGACCCTGGCGATAATTATATAAGCTGTACCAACACTTAAATGTAGACCTAATATTCCTCAGCCTCGTAATATTAAATATTGCATCAGCAGCACGACTATTTGAAGCACTATTTTTCTTAAATATATGACACATATAAATATTTCTATATAATGACACCTAGAAACAAAGAGAGACGTTGTAAAGCCCGCAGAAATCACCAAACACATTGAAAAACAGAGTCATTGGCACAGTTGAGTCTGTTAATTTTACTGCACACCAATATCTCACCAGTTTTTATTGTCTGCGATGCTGCGTGCAGAGCGATAGAAAGTGATGTAGGCCTAGGCCTATAGAATGAAACTCGGCGAAGACTTCTTTGTATGTATAGGTGGATGGTGATACTTGAGGTAACTGAGTGGATTAGTCTTGTTTTTTACTGGCTATGATCAGGCCACATAACTTCCTTTCATTAATAGTAACACCGCTGATGATACACGAATTTTAATTTGTGACTGATTCGTATTTGAAATGACTCCAGACCCCAGTCCCAACGCTTGCAGGCGCTCAAGATCTTTAGAGACATTCTGACTACAAGATTACTATGACTACTAATTTTGCGAACTTGGGTCACAATTGCTATAGAAACGTTTTAAAAATAACAAAATGTAATCAAATTCGCCACTACTACTGGGTTAATTCACAAATCCAAAAATCCGGAGCGAAGGAAGGCTATTAGACTAGTTGTAGCGCATTTTCACGTTCTCATATTTGTCTGTATTGCACTCTTTATTTTTATTACTTGTAACGAGAATAACGGTGAATTTTCGTTAGTGTTATTTTCGTTATAGTTAAAGATATTTTTAGTTACAGTTACAGTGATCGTTAACAAAATTGGTTTATTTTCGTTAACGAACTTTTTCGTTACTGTTATCGTTAACGAGAATCACAATGCTCTCAAACAACCCTTCCCCTCACAGGCGCTTCTTGATTACTATCTAACAGTAATTCTAACTGATCTAAACAAGTGCGACTTTAAGTGACCAGAAAATGTGCGTTGAGCTTAAACCATTTGCAGCATTATTTATGTGTATTTAAGGATGAAAATCGAGATATTGCTTTTGATTATAATGATGATGAAGATGATAATGACTTTGACGATGTCGACGACCCCGACTATGCTTATAATTATTGGGCGCGGTGATGCTGACGATGCCTGTCTGCCTGCCTTCCTGCCTGCCTGCCTTCCTGCCTGCCTGCCTTCCTGTCTGCCTGCCTGCCAACGCGTCTCCTTCTGTAGTGTCCTTATGTTATTCTCGAGCGTCCGTTGACCATTCATTTAACACTTTATTTGCAAATTATATGTGAAACGATTCGATTCAGTGCAACATTAATTGCTGCGTTGTTGGCGGCGCCCACCGATCCGGTCCGCAATCAACAGAAGCAATATCGCGCGACTGAAACGAGATCTCGTAATGACAACAAGGTCCCCCGATGGGAAAGCGAGATCTCGCATGGCAAACGAGTTTGCATAACGACAGTGAAATATTGCGATATAAAATAATGAGGAGGCCTGGAGATATAAAAAACACATCATCGCAATGGGGACGACGTATACTGTGGCTGCGAAGAGGTATCGCGGCCAATGCACCGCCATTTCTCAAATGGAAACTTTATCTCTGAGGCTGGAAAGAGACATTGACTCATATACTGACCATTTATGTTCACACTAACGTTGTCTCTAAATGGAAATGCGATCTAGCGATGGAAATGTACTCACTCGTCTCAGTGAGCTATGCTGCATTATAACGAAATCACGCATTGTTGGCACAATATTACTGGCTATATCGAGCGATGGATGGATGGAGCGGTTTACTGACGCCAAATGAGATGATCAGCATAACGACTTCACCTAAGGTGGTTACTGCCACCATCTGAGTTGGTTAACTGACGCCAACTGAGGTGGCCATATGACGTCAACTAAGATGATCAGATGACATCAACTTATATGGTTAACTGACGCCAACTGAGATGACCAGATGGCGCCAACTGAGATGACCAGATGACGCCAACTGAGATGACCAGATGACGTCAACTGAGATGACCAGATGACGTCAACTGAGATGCCCAGATGACGCCCAGATGACGCCAACTGAGATGATCAGATGGCATCAACTTATATGGTTAACTGACGCCAACTGAGATGACCAGATGGCGCCAACTGAGATGACCAGATGACGCCAACTGAGATGACCAGATGACGTCAACTGAGATGCCCAGATGACGCCCAGATGACGCCAACTGAGATGATCAGATGGCATCAACTGATATGGTTAACTGATGCCAACTGAGATGACCAGATGACGTCAACTGAGATGACCAGATGACTCCAACTGAGATGACCAGATGACGTCAACTGAGATGACCAGATGACTCCAACTGAGATGACCAGATGACGTCAACTGAGATGATCAGATGACATGAACTGATACGGTTAACTGACGCTACCTTAGATGGATGACTCACTCCAACTCACTGGGATGTATTTCCGATGCCATTTTGAGATGGTTAACGGAGGCCAACTCCATTGAATAACTGAAACCAACTGAGATGATTAACACACGCCAACTGAGATGGCTATCTGGCATGGTGATACTACGGTGGCAATCGTTGGTGATGGTAGTCATTGGATGGTGCAAAAGCGCGGGAGAATGCCGATGATTGACAGGCGAGAAAGAAGGATGAGCTAACTATAGCTGAGATCTTACGGGAGTTCCTTCCGAGAATGCTGGAAGCCGAGAGAGGAAAAAGCATGATAAGACCGAGTATATAAATCTGAGCAACTGAATAGTAGATAGCTTACCAATGTAAAAGGATTGAGAATTTTCAGGGCATTGTAAGTAAGAGACACATTTTTGCAATGAATGCGACGAGGGTTTTTAATCCAATGAATTATGAAGCCTGTGATTTTGAATCCAATAAAGCCAGCGATTTTAGAAATAGGGTTACATGATGTTGCTTTGGAATTTAAGGCCCATGCTCCATGCCCATCTCTTATACAAATCGATCAATGAACAATGTGATTTTTTATGTGTCTCCCACCCGAACTATATTCGGCTCTCGAGCTTTTTCAGTTACCGGTCTAAAACGTTGGGATTCGCTGTCCATTTCAGTTCGTTCTCTCAATTCCATGATGTCATTTCAGCAGGATTATGCGTTGAGCTATCATATGAAAAAATAACAGTGTATCTTCAGCGCACAAGACAATTGCCGGTAAGTCGTGAACCGAGTCGATTGGATTTTAATGCAAGCAAGAACGGAGCCAGTACATAGTCTAAACGGTACACCGCGCGATCCAAGACGATGGGCTAGAGCCGCTAGGATATGTGGGCTACTACTACCAGAGTGAGAATTGTTGGGGGTTGGGGGTTCAACCCCCCCAGTTCTTCTTAGGATCCCATAGTAAAGTCTACATTTCATACCTAAACTGCACATGAATCAACGTCTTACCCCCCAGTTATTTTTTTACCATTCCCGTACTGACTACTACAATGTACTACGTAGTTCTACATCACACTCTTCTTTTGTCGAAAGGTTCCTTTTTACAGTTCTTTTCTATAGTAACAAGATCTCGACTATCATCCTTAAGTTTCCCAAAGTTCCTTCTTCCGATGGCATATCATCATATCTTGTATCTCCTTCATTCGGTTCTCGGCGGATTTTCAAACCAACAACTTCGACTGAGTTTTGTAATCTCGTTTTATCATCCATCTCATGATAAACAATGTGCATGAGACGTCATTCATACTTCTAAAAGAATGCTTCGATGCATGTCTTACGACCAATCATCATATTTTATCGTTTAAAACTATATCTTGCAGAAGGCTACTTCCCCGCCAGTTCTACTCATGTCATGATATATACTTTTATTAAGAAGCCACCTCTCTCTCCTGACGATCTATCAAATTATCACCATATATAGACTCTAAATTCTATATTGGGATATACCATTTCATGATTTCACTCGGTTCACTACTTATAGACCTACCTATAGGCCTATCTCCCTTGACTATCACTTGTACGCTGATATACAAATTATTTCTTTCATACGATAGTTCCACGTCAAAACCTGCTCAGAGCTGCTCTTCAACTACTTCCATCTGTTTTTGGTGATGTTCAATCACGGATGGTTAGTATTTCTACTCTCAGGTACAAGTCAACAACTCTGCAAATTTGAATGGATTCCGTCTGGTCAGTTGGGTTGCCTAATAACCGCACCGATAACGAAAGCAGCTTTGTCATGGCGTTTGACTCAATAATGTCAATTTCTAACCATGTTTGAGCATTATACATACCAACCAAATCCAAACATTAGAAGGCGCCATGATCAGATAAAATAGGAGCCATAATGGCATCTGCCCAACAATCTGAAACATGTTTTATGTGATTACAGCGAAGGTGATGATACAAAAACCAGGAGAGGGGAAAATATTAAACCCAGATGACGGTGACCTTGACGACTACGACGATTAAACGGATTGCCTAGGAAATGTCTGGAATAGACAAGTTATATCGACCGACGGACAGAAAGAGACCTACAGGCAGACATGATCAGCCTCAGACACACAGACACAGAAAGAGAGCGACACACATAGGCGGAGACTTGGTCTTGGGTTTGGGGGGGACGGGTGAAGGAGCGGCCGAAGGACGATCGGCGAGGCGCGCAGTGCCGAGCAGGGGGAGGGGTTTGGGGAGGGGATGTGCCCCCTCCCCATCTAAAAATTTTTGAATTTCCACACTGTAATGGTAGCATTTTAAGCTGTCATCTGAAAAAATTGCTCTATAATTTGAGTGCTGATAGGAACCAGCTGTCACTCGTAGCTTACATGTAGTTTGAGTCGTGTTTGAGTTTGGGGATGGGCTTGGGGAGGGGTCACATCCCCTCCCCATCTAAAAATTTTGAATTTCCACACTGTAATGGTAGCATTTTAAGCTGTCATCTGAAAAAATTGCTCTATAATTTGAGTGCTAATAAGAACCAGCTGTCACTCGTAGCTAACATGTAGTTTGAGTCGTGTTTGAGTTTGGGGAGGGGATATGACCCCTCCCCATCTAAAAATTTTGAATTTCCACACTGTAATGGTAGCATTTTAAGATGTCATCTGAACAAAATTGCTTTATTATTTGAGTGCTGATAAGAACCAGCTGTCACTCATAGCTATTATTATTATATTCATGAAATATTTCAGAAATATTGGGGGGATATAAGCAGCTCCGTCCCCCCACCTCAAGTTTCGGGGGGACCGTCCCCCCTGTCCCCCCCTAAGTCTCCGCCCCTGGCGACACACACACAGAATGAGAGAGCCACACACACACGCAGCGAGTGGGTTACGCATCATCAGCAGAGCGTAAGGGTGATTGACTGGTAAATATATGTTGAGATGAAAGTAATATTCCGGCTTTTGTGGCGGAGGACACTGGTCCGAGAGATAGACCGACGCCGACGCCGACGCCGACGGTCGTCGTCGTCGTCGTCGTATGGAGCAAGTGAGCGTCGGACGGACGGTCGTCGGCCATTAGCGCTAATCTCCGAGGTATGGGCAGCGCGTGATGAGTAGCGGCGGTCAGACGCCACTCCGCTGAAACGAGGATGATGCAAATAGTAATCCGCTGTCGCCAGCGCAACTTAATAACATGAGCAATCTTTTGAGAGGTATTTAGCGATAGAATGCTTGCCCACCTATAACTCCGCTTCCCCTCTGGCGCTATTTCTCTCCCCTTTCACGTAGCCTACGCCACTAAATAACATAGGCAATATTTTACAGGTATTTAACGATAGAATGCTTGCTTCACTAACCTTTGTGCACCTATAGTTATTTCTATCCTATACTTTCATTTCCCATTCTTTCGCCCACCTTACCATCTTCATCTTTATTGTTCTCTTTTTTCTGTAGATGCAATAAGCACCCATTAGCACTTTCTCTATATCTCCTCCATTTTCACAATACTTGATGGCCCTTCATTCTTCTTCCATGACCTTAACTACTCTGCCTTTCCCACCAATTTCCTAACAACGCCCTATTCTTTATTTACCTCTGTTACTCCATACGTCGGCCCACCTAGGCTGCTTCCCTTCGCCCCTCAGCTCTTCGGATCGCCTTAACCTTTTATTCTTCGTGTGAGAACGGTCATAGCTCAGTCCCGTGCCTTTGCCTTCGCTATGGAATCAACTACCTCCCTAGTTCGCACCACCATACTATCCAATTGCCCTGCTACATCTTCTTCGCTACCTCAAAACTTGTCTTTATTCTCGGGGACTTTCGCACTGCATGGGAGCGCCTCTGATTGGTGTGCACTGTGAGAGGCGCTTTATAAATAAATACAATACAATCTGAAATTATGAAAAGATCTTCCTGGATGACGTACATACTCATTTTCTGCCTAATAAAGTACCGCGACCCAATACGGTCCAACAGCATCCATGGAACCTGAAAATCAACCGGTTGTTTGTCCGTTCGTTGTTCAGTCCCTACAGTTCACTTGTTCAGTGGTTCATTTGATCATTCGTTCTTCCTGCTTGTTTGCTTATTTATTTATATGGGGGACGGGGGGTCCATAGTGTAGTGGTAACATCACTGGCGTGAAGAGCAGTAGGTAGCGGGATCGCTTCCCGTACCGTCCCAAAGGTCCACTCAGCCTATTATTCGAGAGATGGCGCGTTGGTAACATGAGATGTAGGACGTGATGGGCATTGGGCGCCTTGTATGGCTGCCGTATATTAAGTTGGACTCCTATAATAACTTGTGTTCATCCGTTCATACTGATTTCATACTGATTTTTAATCATACTGCGCAATTGTCAGTTTGAAATTATTAAACGAAGATTATATATTATATATTATATATTATTACTTACTCTATTAATTTATTTACTATTTACTATTAATTTGCTATTGATTTATTTACTTCAGTGTAAACTAATTCGGTCAATGAGTTGAGTCCGGATGTTTCGGTCAATCGGTCTATCCAGCATCTGAATCCGTTTAATTCTAGTAATAATTGATTCGGATGAAGAATGTTTTGGTTGTTGATCTTTTGAATGTGACGCACTGTCCGACAAATGCACCGACGAATGGCGGAACGAACGAACGATCATAACATGCAGCAGATGGATAAATGCCAATGTTTGGCCGGACGCAATCTTAGCAGATTGATTGGCTTGATTGCGAATCTGTTTAGATTGCACACGCAACGAACGTCGCGTCAACCGAAGGATAGGGTAGGATAGGATCGGATAGGATAGGATAGGATAGGATAGGATAGGATAGGATAGGATAGGATAGGATAGGATAGGATAGGATAGGATAGGATAGGATAGGATAGGATAGGATAGGATAGGATAGGATAGGGATAGGATGGGATAGGATAGGATAGGATAGGATAGGATAGGATGGGATGGGATAGGATAGGATAGGATAGGATAGGATAGGATAGGATAGGATAGGATAGGATAGGATAGGATAGGATAGGATAGGATAGGATAGGATAGGATAGGATAGGATAGGATAGGATAGGATAGGATAGGATAGGATAGGATGGGATAGGATAGAATAGGAGAGCAGAGAAGAGCAGAGCGGAGCGGAGCGGAGCGTAGCAGAGGAGACGAGACGAGACGAGACGAGAAGAGAGGACAGGAGAGGACAGGATAGGAGAGGACAGGAGAGAAGACGAGAGAAGACGAGAAGAGACGAGAGGAGAAGAGACGAGACGAGAAGAGACGAGACGAGACGAGACGAGACGAGACGAGAAGAGAGGACAGGACAGGACAGTACAGGATAGGAGAGGACAGGAGAGAAGACGAGAGGAGCCGAGAGGAGACGAGAGGAAACGAGAGGAGAGGAGATGACAGAAGACGACAGGAGAGTAGGAGACGAGAGGAGTCGAGACGAGACGAGACGAGAGGAGGCGAGACGAGACGAGAAGAGACGAGAGGAGACGAGACGAGAAGAGACGAGAAGAGACGAGACGAGACGAGACGAGACGAGAGGAGACGAGAGGAGACAGAGACGAGACGAGAAGAGACAAGAGGAAACAAGGGGAGACTAGAGGAGAGGAGAAGAGAAGAGAAGAGACGAGACGAGACGAGACGAGAGGAGGCGAGACGAGACGAGACGAGAAGAGACGAGAGGAGACGAGAAGAGACGAGAGGAGACGAGAGGGAGGAGATGAGACGAGAGGAGGCGAGAGGAGACGAGAGGAGACGAGAGGAGACGAGAGGAGACAAGATGAGACGAGAGGAGACGAGAGGACAGGAGAGAAGACGAGATGAGACAATGAGACAAGAGGAGACCAGAAGAGACGAGAAGAGAGGAGAGGAGAGGAGAGGAGAGGACAGGAGAGGAGAGGACAGGAGGGAGGAGGAGAGGAGAGAGGAGAGGAGAGGAGAGGAGAGGGAGAGAGAGAGGAGAGGAGAGGAGAGGAGAGGAGAGGAGAGAGAGAGAGAGAGAGAGGAGAGGAGAGGAGAGGAGAGGAGAGAGAGGAGAGGAGAGGAGAGGAGAGAGAGCAGAGGAGAGGAGAGGAGAGAGGAGAGGAGAGGAGAGGAGAGGAGAGGAGAGGAGAGGAGGAGAGGAGAGGAGAGGAGAGGAGAGGAGAGAGAGGAGAGGAGAGGAGAGGAGAGGAGAGGAGAGGAGAGGAGAGGAGAGGAGAGGAGAGGAGAGGAGAGGAGAGGAGAGGAGAGAGAGGAGGAGAGGAGAGGAGAGAGGAGAGAGAGAGAGGAGAGGAGAGGAGAGGAGGAGAGGAGAGAGAGAGGAGAGGAGGAGAGAGACCATATACAGATATTCGTGATCACTGGAAGGAGGGCAAATGAGATAAAGATCGAACGCTTGCAGACGGTCACAATTAAACGACTAGCTGTGCGTCGCCTACAGAGAAAAAGAACAAGCGGAGGCTGGCTGTGGATGGGACCTATAGGAGGCAGACGAGATGACGGAGGAGGATACAGGCAGGAGGATGCCGCTGAGGCCACGAGGATAATGCGGCGGCCAATGAGCCTACAGATAACACACGGACGTGTCGAAGAGGGCGCATCAATCCGTGGGTCCGCTTGCCACAAGAGCGAGAAAATATGGCGGATTATGTTACTGCGAAACATAAGGGCTGACTTATTTGAGTTCAAATGGCTTCCGAATGTTTTATTTATACGGTAAGAGAAGACCGACTCCATTATCGATCATCTGTATTGTTATATTAAATCAAATTTTGCTTTTGTTTTAAGGAAAGGATTAGCGGCTGCTTAGCCTGTGCACGGAGATGGCAATAAACTATTCTAACAGTTCTGCTGCATAACTTGGTAAGAATAGATGCATACTGTCATGGCATGTTTGGCTATGGATAATCTAGTGAAGCGGTCAGATGGAGCATATGTTTACGTCACCTTCTGATACTGCCTAAGTTTAGTAAGCTGAGCTTAAAGTTGCATAAAATCGCAGTCTTATAGGCAGATAGAGCGTTTTGCGTGAGAGTTCCCAGGATGTAGACCTAATTGCGTGTGTTGCGTTTGAGTTGGACTAATGTTCAATAATAATTCAACAGATGTATAATCCTCCCAGACGTCAACTTGTAAGGAAAAGCAAATAATTCAAGAGCGGCCTTGTCAGTTTGTTATCTTTGCAGTCGTAGGAGGGAATTGTAAATGAGAAACAGATTCTTATAACATCGTCAAATAGGAAGGATAGATTGTAGGCCTATATATAGGGGCCTATAACATTAATTTTCTATTCAGAGAATCCAACGTTATTGTTAGTTGATCAACAGGAAATTAAGCTAATGATGAAGAAAGACGAAAGCAGCGTAGCCTTATGTATTTCCCTAGGAACATAATGATCTATACCTAAACCAATTTTTTAGCACAACATGTCGACATAAAACTCCTGTACACCTAAGCCTAATAGAAACTCAGCTAAAAATAGGATAGCAATAACTTGATTGACAGATGAAAATGTTAAGTTCTGTTCCTGCAGTCCAAAGACACTCCGTTGAAGTTGCCTTTTAGTCCATCTTTTCAGCAAATCTTTAAACGTTTCTATATATGTAGGCTATCTTTTTGCTTCTGCTTCTCTTTTACGTGTTTTGCTATACGGATGTTTGCTTATCTCTGTATCTGTCTGTTTGTCTGTATAAGCTACGCGTGTCTTTGTCTATATCTGCCGCTAGCTCTTGCTGATCATCTATCTATTTCGGTTGCAATGTGTATTCTGAAGCTCGGTTCTCAAGATACCGAGCATAGAGCCATAGACTCCCCTTCCGCCATCCACGGGCCATTAACTGACGAAGTCTGTTCACACTTGAGCGCGTCTTAGCGACCACCCGGCCTCATCATATACTCTCAACTGGCGGCTGGATCTTCACATCATAAAGTAGACACTCAGACAATGGAGAATGACGAGCATAGGAGGAGGATCCTATCACACCTCTGTCGTTGGCTGCACTATGTCCGAAATGATCACACAGACCTATAGATAAATCATCCGATGACAGGTATTGAGGCTGGAGAGTCCCAGCTGATAAACAAGTAATGGGCAAATGGTTGGGATAAATAGCACTGACTTGGGTCGGGAGCGCCTCTGAATCTTCTAGTGGCGCTATACAAATGTTCAATTGCAATTACAATAATTACAATTACAATAGGTTGGCTGACAGACAAGCAAAAGTTTCCAGTGTCAATGCAGCTTTCAGTTAAGTCAATAGCGTTTTAAGTTCCGCAGCGTTGTCTTGAACTGTTGTTGCCATTGAGAATTAACTACAGGTGGTTGGCTACTGTCAACAACAAATTATAGACAGGTAGACGCATATGCTAAACACGATTTACTTATATACAACAACATACAATTCATGAGCACAGTGTCATTTGGTCGACAATGTTACATTGAACACAGACGCTTAAGCTATAAGGTGGCCAGCTTTGCCATAGATCACCATTTAGACTACATTGCTTTTCAGTTTTCAAGTGTTAAAGCATAAACTTAGGAACACCTGAATGAAATATTCATGTGACGCTGTCTGTGCATGGCGCGTGTATAACGGTTGTGACTTACCAGTTGAAAGACAACCTTTAATGTTGGCTGTCGATCACGGCGATTTCCAACGGAGTTCCTACTGAGAAGTAAGATCTTGTTTGCTGGAGATTATGAGCCGAAACGGCAGGCATACTCTCAGGAAACATTTCTTTCCCTACGAATATATCCATATAAAAGCGCGTTTACGCAGAGGCGCACTAGGCGCTCACCTATAGGGTCCCCGAATCTCGGAACGTTCCAAACGAATGAAAATCTTGTTTCAATTACGGTATAGAAATAACACTTTTGTATTTTGAATTATTTCAAATATAACTTATTTTCTATTTTTTACAGCTTAGCATTCACATAAAAGTAGGCCTAAGTAGGCCAGTTAGAAAAAATTGATTATTAACAATTGTCATGAGACTGGTTTGTTAAATGGTACCAGTATTTTGTACTTGCTTTTTTAAACGTGTATTACGCCAGCATTATTAGGGTGACCGGCGAGATGAGTCCTATGTGACTTCACCGGTAGCCCACCACTCGGTTTGTAAAATTTGTGTATTGTCATTTTGCTTTATTTTGTGGTGAATAAACTACTTACTTACTTACTTATGTAATTTTAATTTAAAATTGTTTTCTTCATTTTGGCTAATAATTCATTATCATGCAAAATAACATCAAAATGATCAAACTAGTTAGCAACAAACAGCAATAGCCGTCTGCTGCAGTTTATGTGTTCATAGTTTTAGTCTGATGATTCCGTTATTTTTAACGTTTGCGGTGCCGGTATCACGAAATGCAGTATCGCATAAAATTATATCCGCTTATCGAAATGAAGTATCCGACCAGATAAATCTGAACGGGAGGGACTATCCCCTCATGCAAAAGTATCCCCCATGTGTGGTAAGAAATCGTCCCTTTTCAAAAGTATCCCCTGCAACTTAATTACAAATTCTGCAATTTAAGTCAATTTAGAACTATGTCAGTCGTGGTCATGGGCAAAGCCATACGCTACTTATTGTTGGCATACGTGAGCAAAGAAGTGAAGTGAAGCCAATGAGTCTTTCTTTAGTCTGTGTCTACTCTATACTCTATCTACTCGTAGGCAAGTTGTGACATTTGTCTAAACGTTAGCTGATTCGCAGACTTGCGTAATATGCGTCGTCTTCAATGCAATTAAGACACAGTGTCATGTAAAGGGACTAAGGTGCTAATTGGGTGACTTAGTGGCTCGCGCTTGAAATCGGTCGTTTCGTATCTATAGGAACACCAGCAAAGCCACTGACGCCATTTGAGGCAACGAGCCAACTTCAAGGGCTCTTCTGTTCTGTGTGGTGTTTTAATTTTACGCAAATCAAACAATGCCTCAAAGTTAGTCGATTCGCATAATTAGTTGCGTGAAGGGCTTGATGCGATGGATGTATATAAAAAATAAAACAAACGACACGAACTTCGAAGATGGAAGAGTTCAGATGAGGAGAAAATCCGGAGGATGACGGAAATGACACGACAGCTGCAATTCTCGGCCGACAATTGCGTCCGCTCTACACAAGGCACCTAAGCACATTGGGGAACCTACATGCTAAAGTCCTCCTTGCCAGCAGCAAAAGGACTTCTCTTCATGTGGTCTATAGGCAACTGCCTATGCCTTTTAGATTGCTTCCGGTTCTACCACGCTGGCTGTTCACTTCGGTGATCCTTCAGAAATGCGAAAACATATTGGCCAATGTTTCCGTGACAATGTCATGCTGTCTTTCCCCAAAATCCCTCTTAAGAGAATGGTAAGAGAGCCGCTGCCACATGTGGTTATTTTTCGTAATGTAATTTCGGTTTGATTTGCTTAGAACACTTAGAGTCACTTGCTTTACCTATTTCTAGTTCTGCAGCATTTATTTATCAATTATACGCATTTTCAACGATGCTCTATACCTGTGAATTTTTATCCCCGGGGGATGATTTTACACGATGGTGGACAGAAATGGTTTATCCCCAGGATACTCTATACCGATATATTCCATCTGGGATGATACATTTGTTCATCGAAAGAAGCTTGAGCATGCGATAATGAACTAAATAGACTAAAAACTCGCTTGATGCATTTGTAAGTCGTAGACATGTCGCTGACCAAAATGTAGTGGAAACAATTCTACCTTACGATACCAATAAATAATGCTTCTGGAGATCGATCGTTTTCTGTTCTTGAAAGAGTGAAAACTGTATCAGAAGTTCCACTGATCAAGATCGGCTATGTAGTTTGTCATACATGTAGTTTGCCGAGCAGCTTCTTCAACTAAATACATCGATATGTGATTTATTTTTCATCAGCAAAATAATATTTCAAATTGCCTTAGTGTTTTCTACTCCACATTTAATGTTCGACATTTGCTGTTCTACTGGGATAGCAAAACTATCAATAATCGACGTTTAGCCTAACATATGTGATATTGCAGTCTCCTCCAATCCCGATATTGAACATTAAATTTCGATCGTGCTAAATAATTTTGTAGTTGCTGGGAAATTCTGGTGGGTCGCTCCTTAGGACCAGGCGATCAATGAATTTTCTCGTTACACCGACGCCCCCACCCACCCTCGGTTGCTTTCATTGAAGCGGAGGATACCACATATAGGGTGTCGTTGATATATGGTTCAATCTCTGGTCTCCTCCTTTGAGAAAAGAGCAGGCATTCGATATTGGTCAGTGGTCAATGGCCGGTGACCAGTGATGGTCAACGTATTCTACGAAACAGAGCAGAACTAGTGGCGCCATATAATCCCTGCTATTCTAGGATACCTGGAGCGACATCGAGCGGAGGCGACGTTCACTAATTAAGTGGAATGACTTAGGCACGTGACGGACGGATGAACTCTTCCGTTTCTGTCACACATTTGCACTGACGCAAATTATAGGGACTAAAGCAACCCAGAGAGAGAGACAGACAGACAGAGACAGACAGACAGACAGACAGACAGAGACAGACAGACAGTGACAGAGACAGAGACAGACAGAGACAGACAGACAGAGCGACAGAGACAGACACAAAGCCAGAGACAGAGACAGAGACAGATGGACGGATGAAGAGGGGTTCTTTTTCTCGACGGGGTGCGAAAGTAGTGGTCGCTTTGCTGTCTGTCGATCTGTGTTAGACAGACAGTGAAAGAGGCGAAGACGAAGAGTGCGACATACAGACTTACGTACCGGTACGTAACGTGTTCGTCTGTGTCTTTCTTCTCTTCGTCCAATTCATTGAAAGAAAACAGAAAGAACCGATTGGGTGCGTTTGTCTACAACAAGCAGCGCTGTCTCCATGAAAAGAAGACCACAGCAGGAGACCATATCAGTTAAGTCTAGTAGCCTTAAGTTTTTTATTCGGCTGTATCAGTATACAATCAAGTGTCCATTAAATGCTAATTATAAACATTGGTCATCAATTGCAGAGCCAACTCGGGTCAAGACACAAACAACTACACTGTGACACTGGGTTGGAGTTTAAATTGAGACAAACGTTTCCTACATAAAGTAACCCATCCCTGGTCCATCTTTAAACATAAAATATCTTTGACTTCTATATGCAACGAGTGACACGTGGTCTATGTCAACGAATGTCCTTTCAACAGACGGATGACATTATACTGACTTAGCGAACAATCAGCGACACCGACAGAAAATTAAGTATACGTAGCTGTCTGCCAATATGTACGTCTGTGAGCGGCGACAGCCTTAGCACACATACACACACCTACACACACACACACACACACACACACACAAACACACCTATGCACACCTATACACATCTATGCAAACACCTACACCTACACACACACACACACACACACACACACACACACACACACACACACAAATACACCTATACACACAAATATATATACATAGTTACATACACACCTACACAGACCCGACTGATAGCCGCAATAAAGACCGACAGACACCCTAGGGCCATTTATGGATCGTAAGTGAGTCAGTCAATTTAGTTCTTCAAGCAGTGCTTCTTCGACGGTTACTGCTGTCTGTTGCTGCAAAGGCTCTTCCAGCAGCAGCAGCAGCAGCAGCAGCAGCAGCAGCAGCGAGCGATGGCGTCGAAGGAAGAGGAAGAGGAAGAGAAGAAGCCTGGATACGAGTGAGTGTGCGGCGTGAAATGAGATTAGCTTAGAGCGCCTTAGACTCGGCCGGTCTCGATTTTCTTAATCGAAAGAAGGAAGGCGTTCTTCCGTTGGCTGGATTAGTGATATTAATGTTCGTTATTTCGATTCTTCTGCAGTAGAGCGACGTGCGTGATAAGTGACACACGGCTCGTCGTCGTCGTCGTCATCGTCATCGTCCGCCTTCATCGGATTAGCTGAGAAATGACGATGTGATTTGATGATGGCAGTCCGCAATAACTTCTTCGAAAGGCTGCAGCTGTTGCATTGATGCATTGACTTCTTCTTCTTCTTCTTCTTCTTCTTCTTCTTCTTCTTCTTCTTCTTCTTCTTCTTCTTCTTCTTCTTCTTCTTCTTCTTCTTCTTCTTCTTCTTCTTCTTCTTCTTCTTCTTCTTCTTCTTCTTCTTCTTCTTCTTCTTCTTCTTCTTCTTCTTCTTCTTCTTCTTCTTCTTCTTCTTCTTCTTCTTCTTCTTCTTCTTCTTCTTCTTCTTCTTCTTCTTCTTCTTCTTCTTCTTCTTCTTCTTCTTCTTCTTCTTCTTCTTCTTCTTCTTCTTCTTCTTCTTCTTCTTCTTCTTCTTCTTCTTCTTCTTCTTTCTTCTTCTTCTTCTTCTTCTTCTTCTTCTTCTTCTTCTTCTTCTTCTTCTTCTTCTTCTTCTTCTTCTTCTTCTTCTTCTTCTTCTTCGCATTCTTCTTCGCATTCTTCTTCTTCTTCGCATTCTTCTTCGCATTCTTCTTCGCATTCTTCTTCGCATTCTTCTTCGCATTCTTCTTCGCATTCTTCGCATTCTTCGCATTCTTCGCATTCTTCGCATTCTTCTTCGCATTCTTCTTCGCATTCTTCTTCGCATTCTTCTTCTTCGCATTCTTCTTCGCATTCTTCGCATTCTTCGCATTCTTCTTCGCATTCTTCGCATTCTTCGCATTCTTCGCATTCTTCGCATTCTTCTTCGCATTCTTCTTCGCATTCTTCTTCTTCTTCTTCTTCTTCTTCTTCTGCTTCTTCTTCTTCGCATTCTTCTTCTTCTTCTTCTTCTTCGCATTCTTCGCATTCTTCGCATTCTTCGCATTCTTCTTCTTCTTCTTCTTCTTCTTCGCATTCTTCGCATTCTTCGCATTCTTCGCATTCTTCTTCGCATTCTTCTTCGCATTCTTCTTCTTCGCATTCTTCTTCTTCTTCGCATTCTTCGCATTCTTCTTCGCATTCTTCTTCTTCTTCTTCTTCGCATTCTTCTTCGCATTCTTCTTCTTCGCATTCTTCGCTTTCTTCTTCGCATTCTTCTTCGCATTCTTCTTCTTCTTCGCATTCTTCTTCGCATTCTTCTTCTTCTTCGCCTTCTTCTTCTTCGCATTCTTCTTCTTCGCATTCTTCTTCTTCTGCTGCTACTGTCGCTCCTTCCTCCGTTCTTCTCCTGTTGACACTTTTATCAGTCGATTATTATCTCACTGTCCGTTCGCGATTTTAATTTTACTACTGACTGTTTAATTTGATTCCGTCATCTATTTTCCAAAATGTTGTTTTTCAGGTTTCGCTTTGCATGCAGCATTATGATAGAGATCCTGTCTGTAAAACTTCTACTTCCTGATTAAACCTTTGTTGACCGATCTGCGTCGCCATTTGCGCGTTGAGAGCTCCGGGGGAATTGATGTTTATTCTCCACTTTCATCTCTGACATTCGTTCAAACTGGCCTAAGAATCAGCCACCAGGAAGCGCAGACGTCCCAGACGACTTACCTCCATAAGACTCAGTCTACTAACAAGCTGAACTGGCTTTTATAATTACACTTTCTCTTCAACCACCTCTTTTAACGGTCTACGTATATTTTATCATTTTTATGAAGTGCTTTCGTTTGACGATCGCTATGTTTTTAGCTAGTGTTGCTCTCGAGTGTGTCTGTTTGAGCTCTCTGTCTAATTAACTTTTCTGCCGCTGTTTCGGCACCTTTTAATTGCACTTGCTGCTCTGCTTATAAGAGTTGATCATTTAGCTGTCATACATCAACTTCGCCACTGTTCGCTTTCTGACAGTGCCAGTCCCAAGCCTGGATAAAGGAGAAGGGCGACGCTAATGATCTTTGTTATCACACAGTGTAGTTAAACTGAAACTACTACTACTGTCATACATGTAGGTTGCCGAGCAGCTTCTTCTAGCGGTTTTCATAACGTGACTTCTGTCGCATAGGCTAAATAATTGGCCTACAATGGCGTATGCTTCCATTCTTACGATATTGATTGTTGCTCAGATGTAACTTGTCATGGATTTGTAGCTATGTGTATCGCTGATAATTCTTAGAGTTTCATTAATTATTGTTTCTAAATTATTTTCTATAGAGTCTGTGTAACCTACTGCGTTAAAGTCTCTATAATTTCTGAATTTCTGTTGCAAGATTTGTCTGCTACTTCCTCCAATTATTAATTTATATATATATATTTGTTTATTATTAATATTATTATTATTATTATTATTACTATTATTATTGTTATTATTATTATTATTATTATTATTATTATTATTATTATTATTATTATTATTATTATTATTATTATTATTATTATTATTATTGGGCCTATTATTATTAGGGAATTTAGGGCCTATTGTTGTTTTTGTGCCCGAGGTATTAATGATCCCTCGGGCGTTCGAAATTATATCCGGAGATGTGACTGGAACGGCAATTCACTCGGGAGTTCCCGGTTGGGCAAATGAACCTCGGAAGGCAACAGCATTAAAGCGTTGGATGGTGGTCGACAGGCGTTCGAACAGATTATTCCTGTTATTGTTGTTGTTGTTGTTGCTGTTGTAGTTGTTGTTGGACGCCTATTTTTCCCTCATTGCTAATCATCATCATCATCATCATCATCAGGATCCATGGGCCGAAGGCCCGTAGGTGTCCAACGCTTGCCTCGGATCCCTGGGCCGAGGCCCTTTTGGGGTCCAATGCTTGCATTGGATTTCATTCGTATTTTTCTTTACGAACGGAGTATCTGCACCCATCCGTTCGACCTTCGCACTTCTCCCTTAAAGAGAGTTCCAGGCTTAGGACTGGCTCTGATAACCACATGTGGTATCAAAGGCGGCGATGCCACCCACGTTTGCCAGCTTTTTCAGGGTTCCTGCTGAGCCTGTCCACCTCGCGTAGCGCCCTAAGGTGGTACTTCGGCCAAGACCTTCACCACTGATGGCATAGCCTCAGCAGGCACTCCCCTACTGACTGTTGCCACCCCCTCACCACGTTGAGGTGTGAGTTGGACTTCGAGACATTGCTAATAGCATCTTATAAATGTAAGTTATTATTATTAATTTTATTATCATTAGGACTAAGTTTATTAACCTATCCCTGTAAGTTATTATTATTAATTTTATTATTAGGCTATTATTGTTAACCTAGTTAGATTTAGGACTCAAAGTATTTGATTTTTACTATCGCTATCGTGTTAATTAACGTTTCACTCTAATGTTTGCAATAATATTCGGTATACCTATAATTTTTAGTTTAACTCTCTCAAAGTGCCTCTGTTATTATTTTGTATGCGCTATTCATCTTAACCTTTCAATTTGAATGGCGTTCGTATGTTTTTATGTACTGCATGGTCTGACATACAGTTGCAGCGCTTCTTGTATATAATTTTTATAGAGGCGATATCTAGGCCTATGTTAGTTGATGCAGTGATAAAGTGTCGTGTATGGCAGCCTCAGTGCAGAGGAGACAGCATGGCAATCAGAAGGCGACCCTGGCGTTGGCGGTTGTTGGCCTGTGTGTCTCTTTCGAGACGCACTTACAGGAAATTGCCCTTGCAGATCGTCAATTGACATTATTCATTCATCGGACCATCATTAAACAATCACATGTCAGAAAACGATTATATTTCTATTTGGCGTTTTGCACGGGTCCAGAGACCTTTACAGGCCTTCCTTAGTTGCTGTTTAACGACACTGTGTCATAACAAAGATGATTAGTGTCGCCCTCCTCCTTTCTCCGGGCTTGGGACTGGCATTACCACTGGTAGGGTAGTGGCGGAGTTACCTTTACAGGCGCCACAACGAACATTTTATAGGCCAAAGCAGAGAGATTGATGTTTGTTAACCGTCACAGGTTCAGAATCAGGGCAAAGGCCGAGGAGATGAACTTAACAACTCTTTTAATCGTAATCGTAATCATAAACTCCAATTTCTAAAGTGCTGCCCTAAAGCTAAGCGCAGGGCACCAACTTATTCACTAGCGCTAATCATAGGCCTATCATTTAATATCGCTTTTAATATTGATTGTGTAGGCCGAGGTCGAAATGTACAGCTCCAAATGCTTTTCAACTGAATAATGCATACCATTACTCCAGGGTTGGTATTTTGTCGGGTATTAAGTGCTAATTCACTAACTTCTACTTGATAGTCTTGAAAGCAGTAGACCTACGCTCCGTAACGGGAAGTGTAGCGTATCTCACACATCATCAGTTATCTGCAAATTTTTGGGCGTGTTGGTGAATGTTGATTTGTCGATTACGATTTCAAAGGCCTTGACTGCATTTAATTTCTCATAGGTCAATGCATTCTTAACCTCAGACGTAACTGTTTTTTTATTTTCTATGATTCGTCTAATAGAAAAATCCTAGATTATTTCAGAATAAAATCTCAACCCTGCAGCTTGTTTTGCTCTTCTTATGCAATGTAGCAAAACATTTATGTAGCTCCCATTAGAACCTACTAAAAGCGCAATCCATGAAAATCCATGTTGCGCTGTGTGGGCTGAGTCTGACAATTATTATATTTTTTCTCAGAATGTAATGTAATTAGCAACTTCTACTGCGCCGGTGTCTAATGCACAAGGCATCAACCGATGGGCGATGGCACACCAAAACCAAGCCGTAATCAGGTCAACATCCAAAAGATCAGGCCTAGCTTAAGCTTTTAAAGTTCTTTTAATTCGAACATTTGAACCGAGTAACCTGGAATCGGACACGTGATTGGACTACAGGCCTAAAGATCACCACCCAGAAAAATTTAGGAGAAATCAAGGCATCGACGCCCTACATCCATGTATGATGGTTTGCATACTTGCCCAAGACCCAAAACATTTGGGACCGCTAATCCGCATTAGGGACGTGGTGGTGTAGCGATATGCCCTGTGCCCATAGGCGTAGCTACGTTGAGGCGCGAGGAGGCAGTTGCCTCCTCTTGGATTTTTTATATACTGGAACTTCTATTGATCAGTGACCCCAATGACCAGGATTTTGCCAATGGTCTGTGAAGTTGCCTCCTCTTGAATTTAAGTCTCGTTACGCACCTGTCTGTGCCTTTGTAACCGGAGGGTCGTAGGTTCGAATCTACCTCAAGCCACTGCGTAACGACCCTGGGCAAGTTGCTCACCCACAATTGTCTGGGAGGAGGGCAAAGGGAAACCACCTCATTCATTTCATCCCCGGGTAGCATAAAAGCCAATGGAACTGCCTTCAGCCAGAGAACACATCATCATCATCATCGATCCGTATTAAAGTTTAAGATAATATTAGACCCTATGTGGTTTTTGCTGATTTAAGAGTCGTTTTAACAATTTCTTTCTCTACAAGGTTGTACTTCGCTAGATGAAATCAAAGCTAAGTTTATAGCGAATCATCAAGAATCCAGATTCAATCTGGCAGATTGTATTAAAGTCTTAATTAACGGCTCACAAATCTTGATTTTCCGAATTCTATGGTATATTTAAAAGCAAAGGATTTAAATCTAGAAACAAAATTTTCATATATATAGGCCTAGGTCTGGAAAATCGTGTGAGATGGTATAATGATATCACAATAGGTACAGTAGGCCAATATCATATGGCAACGAAATGTGATGTTGATTTAGTGTTATGCAGTTCACCTCATTTTCAGCTCTTTCCAAAAGTGTCCATGGGCTGAAAGACCGCAGATGTCCATTAAACATTGCTTTGTGGAAATTCTTCAGCCTGGTTGGCCGTTGCTATGCGGATGGCCTTTTAATATGACCCGCTGAAATCGCACTTCCATCTGCGATGCTCAAGCATGCTAGGTCTACGTACTCTCTTCAATTTAACAGTTCTATCTCAACCCATTTAATAACTAACTGCAGGGCTTAAAGTGTGCATGGACGGTCATGGACGGCGTCCAGGCACTTATTTTCAAGGCTGGACGCCGTCCTGCCACTTATTAGGCAGCACAGCCTGGACGCCGTCCATGCAGCGTCCATGCAACAGACTAGTTCCTCTACGACGTGTATAACAGAATAGCCTTTGTGAAACAAAACCAAAGAAATGACACACCTATAATGCATTCTGTTTATGTCTCTCTGTCTCTGTCTCTCTCTGGTCTATCTGTCCTATCCCTTAAACCTCTTTCTCTGTCTGAGTCTATCTCTCTGTGGTCTCTCATGTATCTCTTAAACCTTACTTTCTGTCTCTGTCTGTCTGTCTGTCTGTCTGTCTGTCTTTTTTCTCTATGGTGTCGTGTCTCTCCTGTCTCTGAAACCCCCACACTCATTAATTATAATTTAAAGCTATATTTGGGTAAGGTAAACGCCCGTATAATGTTCCAGTATAAAAGATTCCCTTCCAGTGATGCGCTTGCAACTTTGCCGTATAGGTCTGGGTGGGCTGAAGGCATCTATGGAATGGAATTAATCAAATCATTGAATGTGTTTTTAATTTTGTTGTTTAATATCCGATTGCAGTCGTTGCCCGATTGCAGTCGTTGCCCGGGCAAGAAAATACCAAGTTACGCCACTCCATATAATGACAATGTAGACATATAATTTTATCCACCTTAGGTCTGTACTTTGTTGAGGTTGGCTCACACAACTTTAAAATACTTCCAGGCCACTGGTACTACCCTAGATTGCATAGCACGTATAAAATCTAACTGAAATTGTAATTCAAGTTGCGAAACGACGAAACGTGTAGTGTTGTTCTATAGTTACTACAGTACTGTTAGTCTGCTAGTGAATGATGTCTGGTGGATCATCGACGCAAAAATTGAAAAGATCAGCTGCCCCACCTGGGGCAGACTTGTTTTCGTTCTGGAAGAGATCATGTACTGAAAAAGGTAAATAGATTGGTGTAAAATTTAAGAAGTTATGAATATTTATAAAGATGTTATTTGTTGCCAATTAAAAAATCACGTAGGACGGTAGGACGCTCTAACGCCGTACGTTCGGTAGAATATAAAAGAAATGTATGTAGGCTAGTAGTAAAATTAGTAAGTTATTAGATGGCCATGACTTGCCGCTGATAAGTTTCTAACTCAAGTGCAATAAATACGGACACCTGAGAGGAAGTTTTTGGAGGGGTGGTTAGTTAGGCCATAAAATTAGAAATATTAGTTACTAATTTAATAATGTTGGTTTAAGTAAGCTAACCTAGGCATCTTCGAGCCATAAATACTATCACAAACTTGAAGATACATATGGCCACTTCTTCTTCTTCACGTTCTCTGCCCTCAGGCAGGTTCATATGTCCAACGACGCCATTTTTCTCTGTTCTCTGCTTCTCTTTTCAGTCCGCTGTATCCCTCCTCTGCCAACATCCAGTCCAGTAGCATTGTTCTTGGCCTACCTCTCATCTTTTTCCCCTCCATTCTTCCCTCAATGATGTCTCTTAGTAGGGTGTCGCTCCTTAAGATGTGTCCTATCCATTTCTTCTGCCGCTCCCGTATAGTGCCTATCAGTGATCTTCTTTCATATGGCCACTATATTATGTGAATGGACTATCGAACTATTATGTTTAATTAAATCATTAACCTAATGAAGACTGACTGATTATCATCTATGAACTTAAAATGATGGCCTATCCACAATATGACCTCAAATGCTGGATTTATTTAACAAGTAGCGAGCGTAAGATCCAACGCTAAGTTGAACATTACAGGGCTACCTGTTAACTAATTTGTTGACTTGTGCAACCGCAGGAAGTACGATCATGTTACGCCGCTCCTCCGTGATGTCCTGCACTGGCTCGTATTGAGCTTAAAACTCATACATCATAATCATACATTAAAATCTGTTTGCTGGTATATAAGTCACTTCACGGGACCGCGCATGCAGTATTTGTGCGACTGCTGTATCGGGACGCATTCCTCCGCTTCCGGGTTGCGACTACGATCGCTCAAGAAAAGCGATCTTCGCGTACGATGGATGAGAACCCGCTTTGGTGACCGACTGACCGTGCTTTCTCAGCGGCCGGCCCAGATGCTGGAAAAGTCTTCCACCTGCCCAGCGATTTTTCCCTGACAACTGTGGCAAGGTTAGTGATGAGTAAGAGCGAGTTGCTCTCAGGGAAGGCCATGCACAAGGCTTGGACATCATCAGCATAAAGGTGACCGATGGCCAGATGCCTAGCGAAAAGGGAAGGAATATCGGCAGTATAGAGAGCGTATATATAGGATTGGGCTGAGTGCAGATCCTTGTAGGACGCCGAACTCAACCCCAGGCATTCTATAATAGTCTCAAAGGACAACCATTTGAGTACGGCCTGTGAGATAAGACTGAAATCAAAGAAGAGGAGGTCCGGTGAGGCCACACGATAGTCGTAGATGTTGAAGCAGGATATCATGGTCAACCATATCGAAAGCAGAGGAGTCATCGAAAAGTGCCAAAAACGTCAGATGTGACTTGTCATTAGCCGTATAGACTACTATTGTGCGTGTTGTAAATTAACGTTACTCTCTTACACCACATCAATCAATCAATCAATCGTTTATTTGTAGTCAAACAACAATAAACAATAATGTTACTGCAGTGTGGGACATTCTGTAAGAATATTATAATGCATGGATTCCGAGTCTACGGTATACCTGACTGTCACATGACTCACATCCACTGCGCGTCTTGACTGTTTCATAACTAAATGAACTTATCAAGTTAAGTGACTTTGATACAATACAATACGATACCAAATATACCAGGGGTGGGCAACATACGGCCCGCGGCTCGAGTCCGGCCCCGGGGACCTTTGACATGTCTTTTATAGTAGCATTGTACCTGGTACTTAGAAGCCTTTAATTCGTTTTATGAATTTTTAAACGGAATAAACTTTAAGCATGTAGGCCTACAGTAGGTATTGGCCTATGATAATTAGGTTTTCATCATAAAAATTCATCTTCATGTACTTTAGCGGTTATTCTACAATACTTAGTTTGAATAAAATTAATATTGTTTCATCTGGGGCAACAAATCTGCAAAAATTAGCCCGAGATTGGCATACGACCTCTGAACTGCCCTTAAAATCTAAGGGTGACCCTCTGTTAAAAGAAGTTGCCCATTCCTGACATAGACCTATAAATTATTCTCTTGATGTTCACATTGTTCAGTTAAATATATTTCATATAAAATGTGACCGGTGTCAAGATAAATATGCCAGGAATTTAACAGCTTCACTAATCTTCCTTATGGTCAGAATGAAAAACCGGCTATCGACTATCGAGTGGGCCGTTTTGTTTATCAAAATGCATGAAACGTTGTTAGGGCTACTACCCCCGCACGGCTACTTTAAATAATTATGCCTCCTCTGTTTGGTGGGGATTTGCCACTGATGGGGAACATAAACGCCATAACGGTATTCTGAGAAAATTGAATCGTTCAGGCTTCCTCCCTGCCGATTTTCCTAGTTTTGACAAACACTGTTCTAGAGCTTATTCCGCTCTTTTCCGTTCAATTGTATTGCAGGCTGTCTGTTCTGTTAGTAGTTAACTAGTTAAGAATTGCATAATTGTACACTGTAATCATTCTGCGTTGTGTCAGTTTGAAATTAAACGAAGATTATTATTATTATTATTATTAATTCTCTTAAACCCTTGTCACGTCCAGTTTATTCATATAATAAAGTCAAATTTTTCACAGATCAAGATGTTTTAGGTACTTTTATATCGAAATCATTGGTGAAAAATTTGAGGTAAATTAAAGCCCAAAATGTACTCCATTTGGCGTCATATGCTCAAAATTGCGTCGGAGTTCTGGGGCTCCGCCCCAGACCCCGATGGGGAGCTTACGACGCTCCCCATACCCCTAGTCGTTAGGGGCTTCTTGCCTTCGGCAATCGCAGCTTCGCGCCTTCGGCGCTCGCAATTCCACCCCCCACCCACTAAGACATTCTAGTACGTCCCCCCCCACTTCGGGACCGTGGTTGCGCCCCTGGTTAGGGGCGTCCAGGCACTTCTTTTTTTACACTTTAAGCACTGACTAACTGTAAACGAAATTGATTGATTGATTGAGTTCTGTTTAACTGTTAATTCGTTTAAATTTCAGCGTAATTTTTTTATTCTCTAAAGAAACGCTTCGAGGGAACGATTCATCTGCGCGGACGACGCACATCTTCTTAACCAAAGCAACGTATGAGCGATCATCGCTAATTCAAGACTGATGAATGTGCTGTAGGCCTAGGCCTGTATACGTGTGAAAGACGAGATTCAGATTCGCTGAACGACAATTCCAACACCGCAAAGAAGATTATAGTGAACGAACCTGTATGTAAGCAAAAAGACCGAAGCAATGGGGAGCTGCATGCTAGAATAAAGACTGAAGCAATGGGGAGCTGCATGCTAGAATAAAGACTGAAGCAATGGGGAGCTGCATGCTAGAATAAAGACTGAAGCAATGGGGAGCTGCATGTTAGCATAATGACTGATGCAATGGGGAGCTTCAGGTAAGCATATAGATTGAAGCAATTGGGGAGCTGCATGCTAGCATAAAGACAGAGGCAATGGGAAAGCGAAGTGACGCTGATTAACCAGACTGAATGCTACCTTGGATCGAAATGGAGAAACGCCATCTCGATGCTTCGACCAACTCGACCGAAGCCGCCAACGGTTCGTCGTGGCAGTCAGTCGCCGTCGGTCCAGCTGCAACGACCTTCCAGGTGACCGTCGTGTCCATCGTGGTCATTCTGTTGTCCGTCGTGACTGCAGGAGGCAATCTCATGGTCATGATCTCCTTCAAGATGGACCGACAGCTGCAGACGGTCAGCAACTACTTCCTGCTCAGTCTTTCCGTCGCAGACTTTGCCATCGGGTTCGTCTCGATGCCGCTTTACACCGTCTACCTGTTGATGAACAGGTGGCCGCTCGGTCCAGTCGTCTGCGATGCCTGGCTCTCCCTCGACTACACCGTCAGCAACGCCTCTGTGGCCAATCTCCTCATCATCAGCTTCGATCGCTACTTCTCCGTGACCCGCCCGTTGACCTACCGCGCCCGAAGGACCCCAGAGAAGGCGACGATCGTCATCGTCTGTGCCTGGGTCGTGTCTGCCCTGCTCTGGACGCCCTGGATCTTCGCCTGGCCCTACATCGAGGGAGAACGCGCCGTCCCCCACGACCAGTGCTACATTCAGTTCCTGGCGACGAACCCGTCCATCACCGTGGTAACGGCGATTGCTGCCTTCTACCTTCCGGTTCTGATCATGTCCTACGTCTACTACAAGATCTACCGCGAGACGGAGAAACGCCAGAAGAGCCTCGTCGGGTTACAGGCCACGAAGCAGCCACTGTCCAAGGTGACGCAGGGAAAGAAGAAGACGAAGAAGAAATCCGACTCAGATGAAGATCCCGTTGACTACGGATACATCAGCCTCCAACACGAAAGTCTGAGGGCGCTCGGCGGTCGTTTGCAGTCTCGTCGTCGGGCGTCGCTCTGGAAGGAGTGCACCTCGAGGTGCTGCATCGATCGATCCAGTTCGAGGGCTTCGGACTGCAGCCAAAGCCAGTGCAATGTCAACGGTAACGGAGCAGGACCCGATTGGATGGCGTGTCGGACGCTGGAAGAGTCTCGGACCGAGTCCTTCTCAACGTCTAGTTCTTCGCATCGTCATCGAATCGACGAGACGTCCTCGAGGGCCGTCCTTCAGAGGCCGCTGTCGACGGAGAACCTCGACTGGAAACCAGTCAGAAGAGGTCTTCTCATCCCTCTCATCAAGATCGACTCCAGTCAGAAGACGGGAAGCAGCGCAGATGCTCGCAACTGCTTCCACCCAGCGGCCGATCTCTCCAGCCAACAGGAACCAATCATCAACTCCAGTGATAGCACCGTCCATGTACAACGGCCAGCAACGTATCACACGAAGACCCAAAATGGCGACCACCTTACTACGTCCGGAGAGGAAGACGACCTCAGCGAGGCTCGAAACAACGATCCCTCGATCCCCACAGACACGTACAACCTCTGTAGCCCATCGTCAATCGGGGGAATGTATGGTCTCGGTGGTATGGGGCCATGCAGAGAACACTTGGCTTCGACCGGTGGAGGCGTCTATTGCAGTCTTCTCGTTCGACTGGACAGTCGAAGTTCATCCTCGAACATCGAACACGCGGTCACGTCGGAAGATCTCGAAGTCCAGTCTACCACCGAGGATGACGAGGATCTGAAGGTTCTCGTCGTTCCTCGGAGCTTCCAGAGAGATCGGATGGCGATGGTCCCGGTTCCAACTGTCGACGTCATATCGACGCTTGAGCCGCGCATGCGCAGGCGCGTGTCGGTCTGCGGCGGCGGAACAACCGGATGTGAGGACAGTCTGAGCACTTCCGGAATGACGATCGAGGCGAGACTGGCTCCGCGGATCGACCGGACGATTGACAGAGCCAGGCGGGCGAAGAAGGAGCAGCAGCAGCAGAGACAGAGGCAGGAGAGAAGGCAGGACAAGAAGGCAGCGAAGACACTCAGCGCCATTCTATTGGCCTTCATCGTCACCTGGACGCCGTACAATGTCTTCACCGTCGTACAGACATTCTGTCCTGCATGCCTTCATCCTACGATCTATGCTATCGGTCAGTCAATTACTCATTCATTCACTCACTACATGAATTTGTATAGCGCCTCTTCAAGGAAACTACTCAGAGGCGCTCCCAACCCCAGCGCGGACAAATAGGACCATTTTGACCATTACTCGACTATGATTCGCTTGTCAGTTAATTAGTCATCAATTATTCAGTTTTTACTCAGTCAATTAATTATTTATGGATCTATCTATTCCTTTATTCTTAATTGCGATGTCATTTATACTTTTAGCTGCTTGGGTCTATTCTTTCGTTTTTTTAACTCAGTAATGATCAATGATGGCCAGCAGTTTAGCTACCGTGGTCAACAACTTGAAGATAAATTACTGTGTAGTAGTGAAATATTAACTACTTTTCATCAAAAGTAGTCGAAACAAGTAGGCCTAGCTAAACTGCAAAATCACAATTTGTATTCAAATACTTTTCAAACTACTTTTATTATCAGGCGATTTAATTAAGGAGCATAGTTACGAACTTGTCTCCAACGGTCTTCATGATAATTATTTTTCAGTCTCAATTAGATAGGGCCTAGTATTTCCGGTTATAGCTAGAGCAGTCGAACATCAGCTAAACTTTTAAAGTATGCTGTGTGTTATCTTAATTTAAGTGAATTCGAGCTCGATATTAAATGAATTGCATCTGTTATTTCGGTTCTCATCGTGCGGAACGAGCAAAAAAATGTATAAAATAGTTACAGAAGTAACTAGCTCCATTCTACAAGGGTTGCTATTAACTACTAGTAGGCCTACAGCTACTTTAACGCTTCCTTATGGCCAGCAGTGGCGGATTAAGGCATAAGCCAACTAAGCCATGGCCTGGGGCCCACAAGTTTCACAACGTTTTGAAGGTACCCAAAATCCGGAGAAATTAAATCGAATTGTTGTATCAAATTCCTAATTGGGTATATATAATTTTAGCTAATTTAGCGCTTTAACCTGAAAGGTTTTCAGCGATAGTATGTTTTAGTTACTACTCACTTACCGAATAGGCCTGCTGATCCTAGTCACTCAGTCTGTGCAGGCCTATATTTCATTAGAAAAAGCATAGCGTAGCCTACGTTTAGAACTTTGTGTTCAGATACCTATACTTTGGTAATTGGCTTTGCTTTGGTGTTAGGAGTTAGGGCCCCCAAATGTGTCTTAACCCGGCTCTTGGCTTAGGGTCCTGGGCGTCTTAATCATACCCTGATGGGGCCAGTCCATCTTTCTGAAATAGATTGCCTTGCAACCTATGAAATGAGCTGTTTGCCGTCCTTGTTTCTTTTCAATTATCGCTTGAAACATATGGGAACTTATATTGTTTCCATAGTGATTGTGTGTTATCATGTCAGAAGTGTCTCTGATGAGCTTCTCTGAAGAAGTGCAATACAGACTTTCGATTACTATAATACAATCTCCAAATCTGCGGGAACATAGACCCCTTAATATATCCCTTCCGTTCTAACTTTATTATTATCTACTCTCATGGAACTGATCCTGTGAACACGCTTCCAGTAAATTCTCAGTTTCTTGGAAAAAGTGTGGTAAGTGTCGTTATCTACACACGCCTACCAATATTTTGTTCTACAAAAAACGCTTTGATCTCTTTCAACAATAAAAAAATGATCGTCTAGTTGGAACTATTTGACGATGGCTCTCTATATGCACGCAGTTCGTCATTCAAACACATGGCGGTTTCCAACACAGACCTGTTATCACTTATATATATTATATGGGTTTCATCATTTTCGGTTAGAACTGCATAGGTGCTGGATTTATATGGATTTATATGGCGCCACTGTAAAAAGCAACTCTCTCTGTTGTGGTGCTTTAAAATTGATGTCGAGCGACGTAATCCGACGAAGCGCCAGACATGAATATCAACGTTTCAGATCCTGAATGACGGCCAAATCGGTCATCCATACAATTCAGAACCTCGCATCTGCTGCAGACGATAGTCGTCGTCCTTTCACATATTATATAACCTACAGACTGTAATAAATATAAGTTTTGCCTTATGTATAATAGTATATTACACATCTATAGGCCTATATATCATCCAGCATAAATTCTATAATTAATAAAGTATTAGCGCTGGTCTCGGTTACAATACTGGCATGCATGGTGAAAGCCAACAGTAGGCTATTTGTTGCCGCATGGCATAATTATAGTCTATATACATACATATATCTGACATTGTAAGGCACCTATATATATACTGTATATATATGCACATATATATATGCATATAATATGGTATGTGTAGAGGAGAGATTTAACTTCTATATAATATTAGAGGCTGCAGTTGTAAATGCACGGCAGTTTCTGTGCCTTCCTTTATCGCGCTCACAACACACGAGGAACCAATGGGAAAATAGATTGAATTTCTGCTCTGGCGGGAATTTGATTTCAGAGTCTTTGGACGGTGTCTCTCCCTTTTACTCTTCGTCTCCCTTTCATGATGTTATTCGTCTCTCTTGCCCTTGTTTGTCCCTCTCTGTCTCTCTGTCTCTGTCTCTCTCTCTGTGGATATATATATATGTCGTTCTACCTCCTTCTCTTCCTGTTCCCTCTCTCTCGCTTAAAATCTCTGTCTCTGTCTCTGTCTCTGTCTCTGTCTGTCTGTTTCTCTTTCTCTCTCTCTGTCTCTGTCTCTCTGTCTGTCTGTCTGTCTCTCTCTCTGTTTCTCTCTCTGTTTCTCTCTCTCTCTCTCTTTCTGTTTATCTCTCCCTCCCTCCCTCGTTCTCGTTCTCTCTCGATTTCATCGTCCCACTCGTATGTCCATCATCTAAGCCTATCTATGGAATTGCATTTCTAGAAGACCTCGGAAGATGTGAATGGCATGACCACTCATGTCCTCTCCTTTATTCCATTACCTGTCTCTTTCTTTATATCTGTCCTTGTCATTCCATATATCTGTCAACCTCATTTCCTGTCACTCTTTCCGTTGTATACGTATGCATGTATGTGTGTCGGATATATTCTGCGAGCGTTGTATAGAGACGACGTGAATTTTGACGAATGACCTGCGCTCATCAAGTGCCGCGTGTTGTTCGTCAGTCGTATTGTATTATAGCCATCGTTTCCGCCACTCAGCTTTCTCGCTTTCACTACAGCTCAACAAGAAGCGCCGCTGCTCTGTAGGTTATATATATAGGCCCATGTATGCATATCCATGGATTATAAAGACATACTTAAGCTATACAATCCATTACCAGGAAAACAACCTGTGGCACCGAGTTAGAGCAGGCATGCTGAAGAACCAAAGGTCCACATAGGACCTTTTAAGCACAGAGAGAGAGAGAGACAGAGAGACAGACAGACAGAGAGAGAGACAGACAGACAGACAGACAGACAGAGACCGATACTGACAGGCAGAAATAGAGGAGGACACATACATCATGAGCCGAGTATTATAATGATGATTAATCGTCGGTCGAACCAAGTCCTTTGAATCGTTGACACACTGCGTTATTATGAACACAGACCATAATAAACGCTCTTGTGAGATTTGTAATCACTCTTCTGAAATTCTTTAACGGCGCTTTGCAAGTAGCCAGATATGCATACATAGGCTACATATAGGCCTACAATAATACACATATATATATATATGTTACAGGGAATGTGTATAATCAGGGAATATGTATATACCCTAGGAATATATATATATACCCTAGGGAATGTGTATAATCAGGGCAAGTGTATAATTCATGTATATCTAACCCTAAGCATCACACTAAGCCTAACCCTAACCCCTAACCTCCTATCCCTAGCCCTGGCCCCTAACCCTAACCCTCTAACCCTAACCTAACCCTAACCATAAACCCTAAATTTTCAGGGCATATACACATAAACCCTGATTATACACATACCCTGAAATTTCAGGGTATAGGCTACATATTCCTGATTATACACATTTCCTGTAACATATATATGTACATGTATGGTCGTCGTGTTTATGATGAAGTGTGTGCTGCACATAATTGTGGTGCCTATGTAATCTATCTGGACTTCTATCATTTTAGAAACCCACACTTGAGCGCAGATTTGTAATTTATAACAGGCTGGTATGCATGGACGCTCGCCCATGAGAACGGCAAGGTGGAGCAACCTTTTAAAAATGTGCATATAAAGGAGTCTATTAGGGCGTTGCATGCCCAATAGACGGGTGTAGGCTGCTAAGATTAATATTCCACTTCCTGTCCACGACCGCTTAAGCTGATTGTAGAAAAGAAGAGACAGATTGATGCAGGTCTTCACAGACTGGTACTCTGCTTCCCTAAGTCAGCACAAGCTGGGAATGAACCGGTTCCTGTCCGTATGGAATCATATGACAACTCATCGTCGTTGTGGTCCTACGTCAAAGCCTTCGACCGTAGTCTTGCCAAAACTAGTTTCCCTATTGCCTCTCTTCATTCTGGATGTATACTTTAGGCATAATATAGGGTCTAGTATGCTAAATTGTCTATGGCCTTCATGAATCATTGCTTTGTGCCGACTGTGTTGAACTGCTTTAGGTCTATGAGAATTTAATCCAAATAGACACGGCGCAGCTATCTTAGAACTGAAAGTCAAAATGCCGGCCTCGATGCCGGATGCCAAAATTGTTATTCCGACACCAAACCACAAGCCATGAGGTCAATGCCAGACATCACGAGGCAGAGCCACGTGTCTATAGGGATGCAGTGCATCACTCTCTTTCATCTGCCCTTCCATCTTTCTTTCATCCTTTTGTCTTTCCGTCCTTCCATCCGTCCGCCCACCTGTTCATCCTTATTCCTGTAAAATTGGAATTCAATGATTATAATCGTTTTACATCTTCGACTGACCTATTGTTGATTATTCTTCGGCCAATAATCTGTTGGTAACTTAGCGATTGCATCGGCCTTTCATGATTGAGTCTTTTTCTCAGGAATAAAATCATTAAGCCTATCATTCTGTGACGTTCACTTGTTAGTCACTGCATCTCTTACCTAATTAATTCTAATTAAGTCTAATGAAGCCAGTCACTTATCGGTCACTTATCGTATTATTAGTCGTACTATTAACGTCCACATTTTGCATAGCTAAGTTGAAAGTACCAATTTATTCATAGACGGTCGACCAGGATCGAATCGCAAAGGAACAGAAACGGTCAAGATACATGTATATTGTATAAGTATCACTCACCTGAAGTCGTGACGATGCTTTAAAGTGATCAGGTCTCGAGTGACGTCTAACCATTAAACGATGCTTGCTTTTATGTCCAGAGATTTGCCTTTGAAAACCGTGTCCGAGTCATCCGTATAGGCTACCAGGCTACCCTTTTACTTGACCGCTTGATAACTAACCAGTTTAATTGTAATTAAGAGTGACGATCCAGTATCTCACAGCTGTCATCTCATCCCATCGCTTTATCCTTTCGGCGTCTCTAGTGACTTTGAACTACTTAACGCCGGCTGACCTTCTATGCATCAGTGTCTACTTAATAATAATAATAATATCTTTTCTTTAATAAGCGCCTGACAAACGCACTGCGCTGTACATTTACATGTTATGCAATTTAAATCTTAACTACTAACAGAACAGACAGCTTGCAATACAACGGCGCTAATAGCAGCCTACAAAGCATATCCGCCCAACGGGGGCTCGAACTCGGTACCTCTCGGTCTGTGTGCCAGATGTTATCCAATGCGCCACGGGCCCCCCCAAATATTTGTTATGTGTTATCAGATTTTCCTATCTCTTCCGTTCTAATCGAGCCACTTAAATGGTTTGCACTCAGATTAAATATAATTAGTAACTTCTTTCGTGCGGATATCTAATCCATGCACAAGGTATCGACCCAAGACGCATTAAAACCAAACTGTAATCAGGTCATTGTACAAGATAACAAAGGAAATATCAGGCAAGATGACACAAAGAGTACCCATCAGAGACGATAAGGGAAGCACACTCAGAACACACGAGGAACAGGCAGCAAGATGGAAAGAACACTTTAGCACAATCCTGAACTGCCCGGAACCAGAGATAACACACGACTTCACCCACGATCAGTGCTTAACAGCTTTAGATATAGAATTGGGTAACATTACAGAGGAAGAAGTGGAAAGAGCCGTAAAAGGCTAAAAAGTGGGAAATCAGCGGGGATAGATGACATTCAACCAGAGCTCCTAAAGAATGGAGGAAGGGAGCTGATCAAAAACTTAACATACCTATGTAATATGATATGGAGCACAGGAGAGGTGCCAAGAGACTGGCGCGATGGGATTATTATACCTATCCCGAAAAAAGGAAACCTTGGCGATTGTAACAACTGGAGAGGAATAACGTTACTCTCCATACCAGGGAAAGTCCTAGCCAGCATAATTTTGAGTAGGATACAGACGTTGTGCTGAGACAACAACAGGCGGGCTTTCGGAAGAGCAGATCGTGTATTGACCAGATCTTCACATTAAGGCAGATTATAGAGAGATGCGTGGCTGGAAATACAAACATACTTATCAACTTCATAGACTTTCGAAAGGCTTTCGACAGTGTCCAGAGAACGACGGTGTGGAACATTCTCGCACAGTACGGGATACCAGGAAAAATCATAGACATCATAAAAGGCATGTATAAAGAAAGTAGATGCACGGTAAGAGTGGAAGGGAAGATTGGAGAATGGTTCCGGATAGTTACCGGGGTGAGGCAGGGATGTATCTTATCACCAATGCTGTTTCTGCTGACGATTTGACTGGGTGATGAGACGAAGCACGGAGGAGGGAATATGGGGCCGGGAATGGAAAGGAAACGAGAGGTTGGCGGACCTGGATTTTGCGGACGACAAAGCGCTATTGGAGGATTCGTGGGAGGGAATGAATGAACTCACGGGCAGATTGGAGAAAGTGGCGGGATTGGTTGGATTACGAATAAACACTACACAAACAAAGATCATGAAGGTAGGAATATGGGAGTCGAGAGAGGATGTCACGGTTGGAGGAGAGGTTTTGGAGGAGGTGGAGGACTTTTGCTATCTGGGAAGTGTGATTGCTGGCAATGGCAGCTGCGACAAAGAGATCAGAATTAGGCTAGGCAAGGCCAATGCCACGTTTGGAAGATTGAACAGCATATGGTAAAATAAAGGACTAAGCTTATTAACAAAGACAAGATTGTACCGAGCCTTGGTCCTGACAGCAGTGATGTATGGATCGGAGACATGGCCTATGACCAAAACTAATTTAAAGAAATTAGAAGCGGCTCATCACAGGTGGCAAAGAAGGATACTAGGGGCAGTGGCGTAACTAGGGGTTCGTGCGCCCGGGGGCAAGAATTTCGCCTAAAATTCTGATGACCCTTTTTTTTTTTTTTGCTTTTTCGTCTTTTTCCCATGAAAAAAGTGGTTATATTCTCAGAAGCCTCATTTTGCGCCCCCCCCTACGCTACGCCCGCGCCCCTGCCAGACTCATGCATGATACTTACTTTTTTTACTTTTGAGCTATTCTTGCCTGATTTCTTTTTAAAAAAATTTTTTAAGCCTAATTTTGCGCCCCCCCCTGTCCTGCGCCCGGGGGCGGCCGCCCCGTGCCCTCCTCGTTAGGCCACTGACTAGGGGTCACTTGGAGAGATAAAATAAAGAACGACGATATAAGAAAGAGAACATCTATGGAAAAAATGGACGAGATGCTGAAGACATCACGCCTGCGATGGCTGGGCCACATACACAGATCGGGCAATGAAAGATTCTCAAAGCAGGCACTGGAATGGACACCGACGGCATGGAAAAGAAAACGTGGAAGACCGAGAAAGACCTGGCGAAACACGGTCATACAAGATCTGGACGGCGGCGGAATGACGTGGGAGGAGGTCGAAGAGAATGCGGAGGACAGAGTGGGATGGAGGAACTGTGTCGCCCGATGCGCTGCAAGCGCGTGGAAGGACTAAGGTCTAAGGTCTAAGGTAAGGGTAATCAGGTAAAATTGCAATGACCTCAGTCAGAGCATGCTTGCCTATCAGCCGATGCTAAAGAGACGACATGGCTTCTGCATCGTTCTATAATCTATACAATCATAAAACTTAATTTAATACCTGCTCTAATAACTGCGAATGACCTTCGTCTTGGAACAATCTTCCTTTAGACATAGGCTTAATTTTCGAGGAGTACGATGAGTACCCGTACCCTTCACTTTTTGAACTGGATGGTACCGAACCCACACTTTTCATACAATGCCCCTTATTATTTTCGCGTAGGAAGGCCTTCATCTGAGCTCTCAAAACTCAGAACAATTACAGAACACCATTAGACTATCATCGTTATCAACAACGACAACAACATCATCATTATCACCATCACCATCATCGTCATCATCATCATCATCATCATCATCATCATCATTGCTATTTATATCATTATTATCATACTATAGTTAATCGTCTTTCTGTTGTCTGTTGTTGTCTGTAGGGTACTGGTTGTGCTACATAAATAGCAGCATCAACCCCGTCTGCTATGCCCTCTGCAACGCCAACTTCCGCCGCACCTACTGGCGGATTCTGTCATGTCGATGGTTCAATCGCACGAGGACGCCTTCGTCATCGTCGCTCAAGTGTTCGAAACCTCCAGCAGCTGTCAACAGTCTCCAGTCTTCAGCTGCTCATCCACAAGCAAGGCTTTCAGCAGGAAGACTCTAACAGACGATGCGGAACACGCAGCGAATCAGCCATGCGTGAAATTAGGCTAAGAACTACTACAGAGTAGATGGGCTGAGGAGCGCATCTTGAAGCTAACCTAAAGCAGTAGGTAATGACTTGGCCAACACTTCGGTGAACAAATTCAAACATTGAACTAATTATAATACATTTCTATGACTAATTAACTGAATTAACTGTTGTAATATGCCGCAACGAGCAGTCAGAACTCAGATAACCAAATAAACGTGTTACTACATGTATGCGTGTTGACGTTCAGGGCTTCAGGCATATGTTCATGGTTCCTAAAATGCTCAGCCCTCCCTTATTGCTCGCATCGATGCTTTTTTCAGGACCTTCACTCATGGATGTCTTCAAACCGACTCTCCTTAAGCCCAACTAAGACCACATTGATCTGGTTTGGCAACCGCCAGCAACTTGATAAGATTGACTATTCCCTCATTTCCCTGTTGGACGAAAGTTTCCTTTCTATGTCTTTTCAACCTCTGTTCGTATACCTGGGTGTCACACTTGATAGCTCTCTATCCTTCTCTGACCACATCACTATATAATCTCACCCGCTCCTGTTATTACCATCTCCGACGCCAGAAGGCAATCCGAAGACCTGTCTCTTCGTTGGTCTTAAATGAATAGTTCATGCCCTTATTTGCTCTCGCATAGACTATTTTGATTCCCTCTATGTGGAAAACGGACTTGAGGAAGTCCACAGTAGAGCGAAGAGCAGAAGTCCAATCGATTACTAACAAAGGCATGGCCCAGAGTGGAGGCAGATGAAGAAGAAAGAGAGCGAGTGACAACTCGCAACTGGCGCAAGTGGTAGTAGCAGGAACGAGTCAATGCCGTGATGTGCTCCGTGAAAGACAGTTCCTGGTCCAGGATGATCCCTAAGTTGCGGACTGAGGTGGAAGATGCAATGGCAGGAAATTCAGCGGAGAGGGACTCTTTCATGACACTAATTGGAAAAGGCTTCATGCCGCTATACTGTGAAAACCATTGAAATCCCAGTCAGCCTTTGAATCAAGATGGGCCCTATAGGCTTAACACATTTGACATTATAACGTTCAAACCAGGTGACATGATCAGAACATAAGCAAACTATAGGTGATAATATTATGTTCTTTTACAATCTCCCATGTTCTCATTGAGCATAGAATTGCGCTGCATTTTAGTTCTCATGCCTATACGTAGTAGGGCTATAAGTAAGGCTATATATAGTTTATTTCCAATTTAATTTTTGTGTATGGCTTGAGCATAATTTATTTCAGTTTACTTGTGTTCTCACTATTTATGAAATAGTGCTACAGTTTATACTTTAATTACTGACTTACATTCTTACTGCAATCTGTTTTAATAGGCGACCGCAAGTAAGCGGGACTTCGGTCCTCTCTGGCTCTACCTTTTCAATGCCAGTCAATCGTACACTATCTCTAAAATCGATTGTGTTTCAGTTTGGATCAATAAAAGAATTGTTGTTATAGTTGGTGGTGGTGGTGGTGGTGGTGGTGGTGGTGATGATGATGATGACGATAATGAGGCTGATGATGATGTTGATGATGATGATGATGACAACGACGACGATGACAACGACGACTGCAGTGCTGCTTTTGCACAAGTCAACCGTTTAACTTATCTCCGAAAACTTGAGCAAACATCCGGAACATCGTAAAACATATGACTCAGTGTTTTGATATTGAGAAATTGAATAATTAAAGGCACACTAGTTACCACTTACTAGTAGGCCCCAAGTTCAGTCTGAAATACAGCTCCATTAAATTCATCATATATAACTGACATGTCGTTACCTCTTAATAACTTTTAACAACGAGAACGTCTACAAAACTGTGCCTGAAGAGCTATGAACTTTACCCAAGAAGCGAAAACCCGCTGGTGTGTGACACCCACGAAATAGATTTAGTAGGCCTAGGCCTACATAGTAGAAGGACCTGGTGTCTGGAGCCATGCCGGTTTAGATCTAGTTGGTCATGCTCTCGGCCTTGCGGAATATGTCCACTGATGTAGGCCTGATGATTATCATTCCAATAGAAGAATAGCCTACGTAGATATGGCGACAATAATTATTGTAGTTCAAAGAGAAGAATAGGTCTACGTAGAGAAATGGTAGCGATTGTTTTCAAACAGAGAGCTTACGTCAGTATGGTTACGATTGTCTTTAAACGGAAGAATCCGTAGACATGGCTACGACTGAAGTTCAAAAAGAAGAATAGGTCTACGTATACTATTATAGATGATAGCGATTGTCTTCAAGCGGAAGAATACGTAAAATTTAATATGGTAATTGTCTTCAAACATGGAGAATATGTAAGTATACAGTAACGACTTTCTTCAAAAGCATAAGTAGATGAAGTCACAATAATTGTTGTCAAATAAAGAGCATACGTATATATGGATACGATTGTCTTCAAACAGAAGAATAGGCCTACGTAGGCCCTAGATTTATATCTAGCCTATGGCTACGATTGACATTGAAACAGAAGAATATGAAAATATGGTTAATATTTTTCACACAACGAAAATACGTAGATATATACTAAGAGCAGAACAAGTTAACATGGTTACGATTGTTTTCAAACAAAGAAAATCCGTACAGTAGGCCTATAGTAGTAGGCCTACGTAGTAGCCTTAGAGTAGTAAGATTAGCATTAGGCTAGTAGTAGACTACTACTGCTGCTGCTGCTGATGCTGCTGCTGCTGCTCCTCCTCCTCCTCCTCCTCCTACTACTACTACTACTACTACTACTACTACTACTACTACTACTACTACTACTACTACTACTACTACTACTACTACTACTACTACTACTACTACTACTACTACTACTACTACTACTACTACTACTACTACTACTACTACTACTACTACTACTACTACTACTATGCATGTATAGCCTAACTCGGAATCAATCGTTGCTAAATTATCTCACCACATAATAATTATAGCCGCTCTAGGGCCTACTGATAGGCCTAGACTATGAAGGTTGGCCTATAGAACACCATTAGAAATCCATGATATTGCTTTGGCCTACGTTTGTCCTGAAGGCTGAAGCCGTTGCTCATCTGCGCTCGGGAAGTTGCCACCCGATGACGGGGAGAGTAGAACCCGAGACTTTTGAGTGTTGCGCCTATCTTAAGGAAGCTGCTCTGCCTGCTCATCATGGAGATGTTAGAGATGATACGGCGAGGGAGATACCTGGCCACCCGTCCTCATATGCCGAGGCTAAGAAAATGAAGTCGCTAACACTTCATACTCATGGCTGCCTCAGGGTTAGCGTAAAGGACTGCTCTTCTTTTCCCTCTTCCTCCTCCCGCTCCTCCTTCTCCTGTTACTGTTCTCCTCCTCCTCCTTCTTTTAGTATTATAAGTAGTAATATCGTTAAACCGTAAGAGATGTACGTAGCCTAGGGGCCTATACCTTAACACTAGACAGGGTTATTATAAGACCTACTGATATTGTGCAAATAGAAAGAAGGCACGAATTAATAATAGACGAATGTTGATTCGTTTAACATAACACGCTTTATGTGTCCTTTTGTTGTGATTCTGTGTGGCTGGGGCCCCACAGTTTCACTGAACAGGGCCACCACAAAATTATGTTAATCCGGCTCTGAATCTTATATGTAGGCCTGCGCTACAGTTTTATGCTGTTAGTGCAGAGCTAGACTATACAGTTATTAGATCTACTCCTGCGCACGTTTTTATATAGCGACCATGCTTAGCCTATATAGGGGCATTCACAAGTCACGTGATATCTTTGTGATATCTGCCCGCCAACGTTTGTGTAAGTCAAAACATCGGCTCATTCGGCTGTTGCTGGAAGCAATATTGTAAACAAATGAGTAAAAACATTAATATTTTGACGATTACCAATTAATGCTGTATTCCTTTTTTAAATGTCTAAATCATATGTTGACGGCATTTTTACATTTGTTTTGACTTACGTAAACATTGTCACGTGGTCCAGAGTGAATGCCCCTATAAAAGATTTTAGACTTAGCTGGAAATCTATGTACAAGACCGGAAAACCTATCGACTTGGCCGGAAAACCTACATCTACTTGGCCGGAAAACCTACATCTACTTGGCCGGAAGACCTATCGACTCGGCCGGAAGACCTATCGACTCGGCCGGAAAACCTATCGACTCGGCCGGAAAACCTATCGACTTGGCCAAAAAAAACTACGACTGGCCCGGAAACTCTATCGACTTCGTCGGATAAATCTAAGACTCTAGAGATCTTTGCTTATATATGGCCTTGACCCTGCTCAGTTTTAAATGCACCATCGCTGTCCGTTTGAATGGGTGCCAGACCGTGCCACACCATTTAAGGTCCCCGTGTATTGACTGCGCTGAGGCAGAAATCTCTGAAATAAGTCACTATCGGGATGCGAACCGCGATCCGCACGTATACGCCTACTTTCGTACAAAGGTGCACATGGATGGGACGTATACGCCTACGCTTTAGTCAATGTTCTATTACTCTGCTGATTGTCGAATTTTCTCACGATATTTGCCTTAGCCTATATAAAGTGCTTGATTAGTATAAATGTGATGCGCTTTATCACTAAAGTTTGGGACTTACACTGTTACGATTAGGCTTATGAGAAAAGATATGAATTTGTCACGAAAATGATGCAAGCAGTGCAAAAGTGGGTCAGCGTCTTTTTGTGACGGCCCCTTGTTACCTCGATCAGCTTCCGGTCAGCATTTTGCAATGTCTCCTCTAGGGATATTTTATTTAATCATTCCTGTTTTAATTGGATTTCTAGTAGCAGAGTATAAAAGTGACATTCTGAAGCTCGTAAGAGCGCAGTTTTTTGATGGTGCTATAACAGAAAACCAAAATAGCAGTAGCCTAGGTCTGGTGTACTTTTGTTTGCGATACTCTGCTTGCGCATGTAATGTACTGCTAGGCCTAAACATAATTATAATGCCGAAAGCCTTTCTCATAGTCTGGGCTGCTAGTATTCCTCTGTCTATCAGGCTAACTGGTCAGTTCGTATAGAGCTGCCAACTTTTGATTTTGCCCATCCCGGACGCCAGCATAATGCACTATATGCCATTACCAATTTACCTGTCCATATCACTATATGTAACGAATGTTGCATATAGTGATGCATACAGTAGGATGTACAGTGTAGTCGTTAAAAATTAGTCAAATCATCAACACAACTGACTTATAATTTATATAAAAGTAGAATCAACTTCAAGAGCAATGTTGTCGCCATGCCATTCCATAGAGGATAGATAACTAACCTAAAGCTACCATCTATTCTTTGGCCACTCTGTAAAACTTATTTATGGCCGGCTGTTCAAGTTTAGTGTGCACCAACAAGAACAACATTTGCTAAAGTGGATATTTACACCAAGTTCTGGGACAATTTGGGATCAGTCTGGGACACAGGACACACAAGGCTGATTCCAGGACTGTCCAGGTGAATCCGGGACAGTTGGTAGCCCTATGCGATTAGCTTGAGCTATCAGAGTTGTATGAAATAGTTGGAGGAAACCGGGAAGGCTGCTAACCTACAGTTTTTCTTGTTATAGAGGTTTTCAATGACTCAAAGTCATTTTAAGGACTTGCATCAGTGGCAGCCTTTGACAGTCTGACGATTTTGTGCTATATATATAGGCGACGACAAAATGCCGCCCCTTACTCATAAATGACATCTATTTGACGGAAGTGACCATCATGTATTTCGCCGGAATTTGCCGACCCTTGAAATACGTCACTAGGCAGCCGCCTATATCGCCTATACCTAAAGCCGGCACTAACTTGCATAAAGCACATGCCCTGTATTAAAGAGCCACTGAGAATGACACACGGGTTTCAATTTTCTCAAATGCCCTCTCCTTTCAAACCAGGTTGCCAGAACTGGTGCTATCAACACGTGGATTTTAATTTTGAAATTTTTCACCATTTATTCATTAAATATGTTGATGTATTAATAATTGACAATCAATTATTGTGCTCTGATTGTAGGTGTACAGAATGAAGAAGTAAAAGGTGCAGCACATGAGTATGATGCAGTTATCTTTGTACCTTCTGCTCGTAGCAACTTTAATAAAAGAGCAGCAATTCGAAGCACTTGGCTGGGACAGCTTCAGACAAACAGCAGCTTGAAGGAAAAGTAAGAGCATAAGTTGTCAGTTGTAGTTGTCCATGTGCTGATGTTTGTGACTGTGTTCCAATTCATGAAATTAAGGATAGTCTAGCTTCGTAGGAACATGCATATTCTCATTGCAGTGCCATTATTTGTGCAGAAACTGAGATGACTTCAATGCTGAACAGATGTTGAATTATGGAGCAGGGCATGGTAGCCAATGGATAGAGTGCTTGGCCTAAAAGACAAAGACTGGGTTCAAGCCTCCACGCAGGTGTTCAGTGTGTAAGGACCTTGCAGAGGTTCTTCGTGCACAACTGCTCAACACGATCGATATTCTGTTGCTTGGTCATGTGTGCACTGGTGAAATTGAAAGGAGTGCAATATCAGATACAGATGTATTGCATTGTGTGATAGTGGAGCTGTGCAGTTTCTTTTTGTTTTGTGTTGTATGGTTCTACATAATTCATAGTATTGTCACAACCTTTTGTAGTACCGTTATTTTATATAAACTCTCTTTAACCCTCTTGCCCCGTAAGGCCGAAATATCGGCTTGACGTTCTTTATCGTATTCCCGTAAGGCCGATAAACCGGCTACGTTGAACTTGTCAAATACCCGTAAGGCCGATATTTCGGCATCGCGTCTATATTTTATCCCCGTAAGGCCTGTAAATCGGCTATGGTAATTAGGTATGTTTATTTCAATCCCAGCATTGACTCAGACAGGAAGTGACGTACTTTTAGTGTTATTACGTCACTTGAAGGTCAATGTCAAGTGAGTTTCTTGCAGTGCAGTAGCATAAATAAACACGACCATAGCCGTTGAAAATGCCGAAACGCAAGGCATCTAGCAGTTCGAATAAAACAACTGTTGCGAAGAAAACATTTGGTGGAAAACGGTATACCCTTGGACAGGCGAGAGACAGGATTATGGCCAGTGATAGCAGTGGAGATGAATCAGTTGAAACCGAAAGTTATGGGGACGTTACTACGGCAAGCATGGCTGCGCATGTGAGTGATACTCGTGATGTTTCTATCGATGACGGGTGCAGTCGTCATGTTCAAGTCACTGATTCAACTTTCCAACCTGACCAACCAATGGGTTTGTGAGGTCCAATCCAGCTGCAGCAAAGAGGGACAATCCATAGAAGGACACAAGGACTGTGTTTCGCTGTTCATTGTGTGGCACATACTTGTGCATTCGCGATGGTAGCACATGTTGGGCCGACTACCACGGTAAAGTGAAATTCTGGCGCTAAAACATTAGCTAGCTATCAGAAACTTTTACTTATATATCAGACTTCTCATCAGAGACAGTACAATTTCAACCTACATGCATTCTGAAGTTACTGATTTTTGCCCAGGAGCTCACGGTTAGGGGCGTTTTCGCACAGGGATGTAGGATTGTAGGGTTATCTCAGGGGGCGAAAGGGTTAAACCATTATGTTATCACAAATTGCAGAAATATAGAAAAATAGTACAGAACATTAATTACTGAACAAAATGTGCATTGTAATATTCTAATTGCATGTTGGACTGTAGCCTGCAGGGAGCAGAGGTTTTAATTTCCCCCAATGATGACAAGATTTCTCTCCCAATAGTGGCTTCTAGTGATCTTTAATAGCCAAGTTTTTGTTATTGTTCTAGTTCTTTGTTGTACTGTTCAATTACACCTTTCTTGTCTTATAATCTGTCTGATTTTTTGTTTATTTTTCAGACTGATCTTGAAGTTTGTTGTCGGCAATCAACCATGTGCAGTTCATCCAGATGATCGACTCAGTCCATATTCATGTGAAGAATGGAATGTTAACCTTCCAGGTTTCAATTTATTTTGATGTCTTCTTATATTGAGTCACAGTGCTGCCCCCTTTCATGATGGTTTTGAAATAAAATCAAGTGCTTTTGTCCTTTTTTTGTTTGTAGATGCTGTTCTTGTTGTTTTCTACATATTTCTAAATATTCTTGTTGTGACTAGACTTCATCTAGTTAGGCCCCACAGAAATTTGCGCCAAGAAATTGAAAAATTTGCGCGGCAAAAACGCTAATTTTGCGCGCATTTTGCGCAAAGTAAAAAGTGGTATAAGTACGTTATTTCTTGCATGAATCAGTGTGCCAAAGTATTTAACAGTGTTTTCGTTATTTAGTGTATAGTTTGGCTTCCTAAAAATTATTGATGCTTGCAGAATTTTTACACTGACTGACGAGTTTCTTGTATGGTCAGTCACCAGGATGGTTGCCCTTCATCTTCGTATGTAACATCTAGGCTATGAATTCATGTGCTCGATAACGAGCCTACACATTGTAATTGGCACTATGCGAAGGGTCACGCACGCTGTTGCGTGACTGTTTTTGGCACACACTGTCTAACGAATTTTGTCGCAGTAAAGTTTTAGAATTTTTGAGACTACGAGTCTGTGCATTAAAACAGAAACATATTCCTTAACTACTAATTCCTCTATAACTTCAATAATATAGTCCCATTCCGTGGTTTTTTCAATAGTCGCTCGACCATCGATATCTATATGTAGATCGACGCTGTGGTTGCTATGTTGAATTTACTACGCATCGCAGTGGATTTTTAGTCATTTAAAGTCCAATTGCGCGAATTACGAACACAAATTACGAATCAGATGAAGAAATGTTAACGATTTATTCTGGTATTTTGCGCGAAAATTGCGTACATTGCTAATTTTTGCGCCGTTGCGCGAGAGCTGGATTTTTGCGCGAAAATTGCGCGGCGCAGAATCGCGAATTTCTGGAGGGCCTATCTAGTAGATGTTTCAATTCTAGGTGACCAGTTGTCCTTTAAGCCCCCACCTATAATTAGCCGTTATTCTGGTCTCAGCCAGATATTTTTTATAAGTGTTTTAAGTGAATATATGTTACTAACATGTGTGTTTCTAATTTCTGTAGTTATTAAAACTAGAATTCAGACCAGTGTCTTTGTCACGCTTGTTTGGCATGTAATAATTTCTCGATGTACTGACTTGGGATCTACGAATCACAGATTTTTTAAATTGTATGTATTTTCATATTGTTACCAGATAACAAAGATGACATCAGAGCAATTGAAGAAGTTGACAGCGATGGGGCAGACAGCGAGAAACTGCATGTTTATGGAATTCAGTCTCTGCCGTTTACTGTACGTTTTGGCAAACGATAAACGAAGACCATTTCCACAATTTTTGCACCAGACTCTGTTATTTTGATTTAGTTTGTTTCATCCCATGCCTCTTCCTTTCATATGCCAGATTTTCTATTGTTATTCTTGTGATTACTTTTTGCTTTGTGGATAACGTAATATGTATAAATGATTCTTTTTATACACTGTTCTTTGAAAGTACTGCTGAGAAGCCCAAATTCATACATACATACAAAGAAGGTGAGAACTGACAAGTTGAACCTGTGCAATGTGTACATATAGATATAGAATAGGTAGTTTTTTGGACAGTTGCCTTTACTTCCTCATCTGTCTTGTGCTGTGGGACTTTTCAGCTGAAGCAAAGGCAACATCTAAACATTTGTTTGAAATTTAATCTTGATTTTTCTCTACACTGGTGCATCCATTTGACTTGTTGCACGTGGAATTGGCTCCAGATTCAGAACTTAAAGCATTTCATTTGTGAATTTTAAGTCTATATGAGATGCATTGAAGGAGTACTAACAGATTGCTAAATATTTAGTGTCTGTTTATTTTGTGTTTTAGGTGCATTATCCAATTGTTTTGTCAAAGTTGGGCATCTTCAGAGAATGTGTCTTGAATGGGGCTAGCGTGCGGCTTCTGGAAGCTTCTACTCAGGTAACTGATTATAAGAGACTCTAGTTAGATTGAGAATTGGTCATGCTGTTAAGGTTAAGAGTCAGTCAAACTTACAGCTATATGCTGTAAATGGTCATCATCATTATTATTTTTAGCAGTATTAGCAGTAGGGGTAGAAGTTGTAGTGGTAGTAGCAGTAGGGCTAGTAGAAGTAACAGTTGTTGTAGTAGTAGTAGAAGTAGATGAAGCAGCAACCATGATTTTATTCCACTCAATTTGTCTCTTTTCAGCGTGAAATTGTGGGTGCAACGTTCAGTAAAGAGAGTCCGGGTGTCCTGATTGGAAACTTTCGGTATAGGGCAGTTGAGCCATATTATCTGCCAAAGGTAAAATCTTGCTGTTGACTTTTGTCTTTCTTAATGAATTATAATGTTATTTTATGTGTACATTATAATTTTTGCATTAATTGTAAACAGCTGTTTGGTATTGGCTAAATTTATATGCATGCCTTTTTGAGCTTGTTCTTAGATATTAGTGCATAAACCAGACCGCGTGTAAAATGGACTAATTCAGAAATAACCAAATTCATTTGTCTGTCCGTCCGTTCATTCAACCATCCATCTATCTGACCATCCATTCGACCATCCATTCATCTTACGGTCCGTGTATCCAACCACCCATCCAATGTCTATCTGACCGTTCGACTGTTCGTCTAGCATGTTAACTGATATGGTGTGTTAAGATAACCATTTAACGACAAGCTGCATTGGTTTCCCAATCACTTTTTAGTACATTCTCCTTGTTAAAGTGTTGATAGCTTTGGGGGTCATATCACCACTGTGTGTTAAGTGGAACAGTGCGTTATTTGGAGCGTGGTAATGAATCCACACTGTAATAAGAATGATTTCTTTATATTAAATGTTCGATTACAATTACAATTACAATTAAATTTGACAAAAGGCAAGGAATGATTCTTTCACTTTAAATTGGGCAAAAGGCAACATAATGCATCTTCATGATTATGTTTTAGAGCTCTGTTGAATAGCACTTTTAAATCATTGGCCAAATGGGAAGAAAAAGGCACATTATTTACTGATTAATGCCATCTTCTAAGTGTTGTTAATTTTCAGTAAATAAAGGCAATAAAGTACGGCATTGGCAAAAATGTCATGTCCGTGAAATAACAAGCATTTTAGTGTTTCACTTTCTACCCTTTGTTGGTAGGATTTGTCAGAAAGACTTAGACACTTAACTTCAGTTGTAGCTACTTGTTCCCATTCTGATGCTTTGGTAGCATGTTTTGGGAAAATATGAATGCAACTATTGCACATATTGTGATATTGTAATAATTTGCCTTCTATGATTGGGGTTGCTGTCTGATCAAACACTTGTTTGCATCATAGTCACTATGGGAGGACTTGCGGTAGGCTAGTCCTTAATACATATGAAGGGACAATTTCATGCTTTGGAAACTGTGCATGTGCAAAAACTTTATGCAGCTTCACCAACAACTCCTTGCAGGAGCTTATTAAAATTCTGACTTTAGGACTGTTTTATTTTGTTTATTTTTTTGTTGGTAGTCCTTTTGTAACATTGACAATTTACAATAGTTGCACTTCTAAGTAGTGTCTGAAATATTTCAGGGTTTTGAAGGAGTGGTGGTTGTTGATAGCTTAAATAGTGGAAGCGCTAAGCTTCCAGTAACGAAATGGAATAGAAGCAAAACAACAAGGACCGATAATTCCTCAGGCGTGATTCGCTTCCAGCAGGTAAACATAGTTTGAACCTTTCATAATTCTTAATTGGAATTAGGGTGAGGCTGTTTCCAGTTACATTGCCCTAACTGGTTTATTCACTTGGAAATTTATTGTTGGCAAGATGCCTGAAATGGGGTTAGCCATGAATATTGGACACAATTTTGCAAAAGCAGTAGAGATTATGCTGAGATGTTCACAAATTTGTATGAATTGCTTACAGGACGATGTATTGCCAGATGGACATTATGAGGATGTTCGAAAGTGGAACTCCCTTCCTGTGCATATCGTTTCATTCATCTATAGCATTCATGGTAAGCATCTGAGGTTTATGTTTGGTTTTTCGTAGCAGCCAACTCTTGATTAACTGTGTCGACTTAATGGCGGAACTGATTGATTTACTGGCTGTGATTGGAGCTCTTCAAACTTATAATTAATTTTATTGTGGTTTTTTTGTGATTGTGAGTTTAAACTGGTCTTAAACTCCTAAAAACAGGCTATCCAAAAAACCCATTTCACTTGCATCTACCAGCCCCTTGGTTATTAGTCAGACCTGTACATTCAGAATGTTGAGTTACTTTACCAGTCATTTGAATGATTAGCTTACTGAACTTTGAACTATTTGTATGGAAACTAAATTTCTTTAAGTTTACTTTTTTAATTTTTGTCCGTCTTGATGATAATTCCAACTTATGACTTACAAGATTTTCCTGGAAAGAGTATATTTGATTGACGGTATTTTAATTATGATTGTGAGTTAAACTGGTCTTACTTGACTGACTACAACTGAAAGAGATTATTTACTCTGGAAAATAATTTTGTCTTTTGAAAGAGTATGAAGACCTCAGGAAGCATGTACAATCAAAAGTGACCCGTAGAGAAAATTGGAACTTCAACAACAGCCTAGAGTTGCAAAGTTTGACAGAAGAGATGCAAAAGTATGGAGATATTAAGATGGTTGATCTTGTGGATGTCTATCAAAGCTTACCTGAAAAGTTCTTGAGGTTTTCTGAATGGTACGAGTAATTTTTCAAGCATATATAATACAGTAGCATTGTTAAATTTTATGTGGTGCTAAATGATGATGTATATGTGTGCAGAAACTTATAGATATTCTTTGTCTTTTATTTGCAACTGAAGATTTTAGTTAAGATGCTTTTCAACTGCATTGCCAATTCAGTGAAATTTTGTTTTATCTCAGGTTTTGCTTTGCCTCAATGTTGAAAGTACCATTGTACCTGTATGCAATCTCTTGTTCGTCTTGCTTATCCTAGCATCTCTTAGCTGCTTGTAATGTTAGGGTATTACATAAATTTTGCAATTCTACTTTTTCTTATTAATTAATGTTCTTGTTCTTATTTATTGTCAAAATGGGTGACCCTAATAAGCGGGAATTCAGTCCCTTCTGGGTCTACCCTTTGTATTCCTGAAACATATTTGTACACTACATTATGTAGTGTTTGTTTTGTGGAACAATTAATTAAACGAAAATGAAAACATGTGCATGTTATAAAGAAATAAAAAACCTGCTTTTGATATACACCTCCTAGTAATGCTGATGTTACTGGCCATATTATTGTGAATAAAAAAAATATCTTTAACTATTCAGTTTCAAAGTTGTTAAATAAGGGTGTGATTTGTTTACAGGGTAACCACAGCATTAAAATTTAATTTCTTGCTCAAGACAGACGATGACTGTTTTCTAGATGTCGTTAGGATACTCGATCGACTGCAGTCTTTAAAAGGAGCTACAAAAACGTGGTTTGGGAGGTATGAATGTCAGTAAAACTTTGATCCTTTTGCCACAGAAAAAGGCTATGCTTTACTCTCAAATTCCATTGTGCTTAATCACACAGTAAGAATCTTCTGTAATAATTTGTGCCATATTTGGAGTTGCTTTCTATCTACATTGAGTTAAAAATCTCAAAGCGTTGAACCGTCATATTAGCACGAGTTTTATATCGTTGCAGTTGTTAAGCCCAAATTTATTTATATCTCCACCAGATGAGGAGAAGGAACAAGTCACAGTGCTGGCAAAATCTTGTTGAAGTCATGGAGTCATTCCTTGAATTCATTTATTTCCGTTTAATATGTACAGTAGTTTTCAATCTGTGTTGATTTTCAATTCTCAATATTTCCTTTCATTACAAACATGAATTTATGACTTGTGGGAAAATACCAGTATTTTGAACTTCAGTTTCATTTTATTTTTAAGGTTTCGTCACAATTGGCTCGTTGAGAAGCATGGAAAATGGGCAGAAAGAAAATATACATCTGCTTTCTATCCAAAGTTTGCCTGTGGATCAGGATATGTCCTGACATCAGATATTGTACACTGGGTTGCAAAGAATGCTAACATTCTAGAATCTTATCAGGTCAGAAACTCTGTACAGTGTAACATTTTCTTAATGTGAATAATAATACCGGTAGTTAAAATAAGATAAAATAATGGTACTGAGGTTATGACCTGCATAGTTTTACTCTTGACTGGTATGCACTTGTTGATAACACTACCCATTGAAGGTCAGTTTTTCATATAAGTAATTTTATTGATGTTTTCTAAAGAAAGTTTATGATTTAGTACTTCATTATTGTGCTGCTCTGATTATTAGTAGAGACCTTAGACCTTAGTCCTTCCTCGCGCTGGCAGCGCATCGGGCGACACAGCCTCTCCACGTTATCCTGTCTTCCGCGGCCAGCATAGCATCGTCCCACGTCATTCCGCCGCCTTCCAGATCCTGAGTGATCGTGCTTCTCCAAGTCTTTCTGGGTCTTCCTCGCCCTCTTCTCCATCCCGACGGAGTCCAATCCAGTGCCTGCCTTAGCGTTCTCTCCTCTCCCGATCTATGTATGTGCCCCAACCAACGTAACCGCATCTTCTTCAGCATGTCCTCCAGTTTCTCCATGGATGTTCTCCTTCTTACTTCCTCATTTCTGACCTTATCCCTCCAAGTGATCTTCAGTAATCTTCTCAGCCAACGATGATGTGCCGCCTCCAGTTTCTTCATATTGGCTTTTGTCATAGACCATGTCTCTGTCCCATACAGCAACGCTGTCAATACCAAAGCTCTGTACAATCTTGTTTTTGTTATCAGACTGAGTCCTTTGTTCCTCCATATATTGTTCAACCTTCCAAATGTGGCATTGGCTTTTCCCAATCTGCTTCCAATCTCTTTATCACAGCTGCCATTGTTTGAAATCATACTCCCCAGATAGCAAAAGTGTTCCACCTCCTCCAGCACATCCTCTCCAACTTTGATGTTTTCAGTCACTGTCCATTTTCCTACTTTTAGTAGAGAAAGAAATGAAAAACTGATAGCAAGACCATGTTCACACCTCATTCATGTTAATTTTTATGAAACACATATGCAAACATGTGAAGAATGCATGAAATAGACTTAGACAGCCTTTCAGCTGAGAACCAGTAAAAAGCTCAGAAGCAGTTTGGAATACATGTAAATGACTATGGCCAAGAGTTATGGTACCCAATCAGAATACTTTGGCTTACAGATATAAGCAGCAAAACGAATTACCAGTTATTGCTTTAGTTTACTTTTGTGGTTTGAATATACTACGATCTGTAGCAAACATTGAAAATGTTTGACCTTTTCACTTTTGATGTTAGGGTGAAGATGTGTCAATGGGTATTTGGATGGCAGCCATTGCACCTCGGTACATAGATGTGAGTAATTACTGAGTTCATTTGATCAAACCATTTGACCTATTTTATTGCACAGTTTGTTTGTAATTGTGAGTTGTAACTTCTATTGGGCAGGTGTGTAATGCACAAGGCACCGTCCGACGGAACACCAAAACCAAGCTGTTTTCTAGCAGGTCATAATGAAAACTTATAACATGAATTTTCTTCATGAAATATATCTCAACCATGGCCATCTGAACATGACTTGCCATGAACTAAGCTGATATTGTGAATGTATTACCAGTATAAGATTACTGTTTGAACTTGTAATCTTTATTACAATGATCGCTATAAGAAAAGATTACTCTTCACAAACCCTGAATATTTGCTTTTTTTAATCTTGGTTACAAGAATTCAAGATAGTTAAAAAGCATGCTAATGGAAGCTTCATCACTAGACAGAAGGACCATAGACAGTGTTTTGAAAATGAAATATGATATCTATATATTCATTAGATAAAGAACTGTTTTGTTACACAATTTTTTGCCATACAATGCATGCATGCTACAAATGAAACCTATTTCTGTTCTGTTAAGGAGCCGCTGTGGCAGTGTGAGAAGGACTGTCTATCGAATATGTACAGTATGCCGGAGCTTAGAGAAGATGAGCTGCAACGTACATGGACTGACCTGAAGACATGTGGTGATCCCTGCGGATGTAACTGATGTCAGTTAAACCTTTGAATAGGCTGTCTTGAATCAAGTGCATTTGAAAATCATCAGGGAGTCTTTTTCATAACATCATCGCGCTTTAAAATGATGCATCCCTAGGTGTGTAAAAGAATTGTCAGTTTAAGAAAACCGAGACAGACAGGAAACTTAGTTGTTCAAATCAACAGCTTATGATTGAACAACTAGAAGTTAATCTAGGAATGCATACAAACAGTAATGAATCTCAAGAGGAAGTGGTGTATCTATGAATTGAAAGCATAATCAATGTGCAATATTTCTATCTTATACTCTTAACCCTTTAACGACGAGCTTGTACGAATATGTATGGGAAACCAATGCAGCTCGTCGTTAAAGGGTTGAACCAGCTGTATCATTTCATCAGATCATTTGTAACTTGATGCATGCTTCTGAGTGAATTTAGTTTGGTTCTTGTTGGTTCCAACAAGTTGCTTATGCTGCTGAATGCATTAGGCAATTTTATATCTTAACTATTTGAACACATTTTAATCAAGGTTCCTCATGCTTGTTTGTTTTCGAATTTGACTTGACTTGGCAACTTGTAACCCACACAGTAGAAGTATCAGATTCTATAAATGGGTACCTAAAATTGCATTGCACCCATTCACAATGGGTATAAAAAATCTTACTCAGAACGAAAATTGTAGATGAATTAGCAAGGTTGCTATGGAAACGTGTAAGTGCAATATCAGGTTCTATGCTTTAGCACTAAAGTTGTGTCCCAGTGAACACCAGGTTTTAAATTCTAACAAACAACTTCAGCAGCCTCCTGCATAGGATGTGTATGTAACTTTTCTGATCTCGTTAGGTTAATTCTAGTCATTCTGTGTTTTATAACTTGGCACTATTAATAAGAAATTGTTTCAGTGTGCTTATCAATTTTGCTTTCTGCAGAATTGTTCATCCCTCAGTCTTAAGAGCTCATTTAAAAATTATCCAGTTTCTGACTTTGCCTGACAGTGTCAAAGATAATTAAAGACAATTAAAGGGTGAAAAGCCATTATTGTGTCTTTCATATGGGCTTGGCTAATATTTTGTATTGTCAGTGGTAGTCCAATTGTTGTTATGTCCTCAATTACATGTATATTAATTGTGCTTGTAATTACTAACTTCTATCATGCCAGTGTCTAATGCACAAAGCATCAAACGATGGCGCACCAAAACCAAGCCATAATCACGTCAGTGTTGATATCAGTCCACTAAGATATAGAGGGAGACTATGGTGGAGAAGCAGCTTTAAAAAGATAAGTCTTAACTTGAGGAAGAAATGACATAAGCTACTCAACAGAATGGAGAGACATATGGTGAGAGTGTTTGAAACTAGGTCTATCAACCGAAATCTCGTTCACCAAGAAAACATTCTTGATTTAGGCATGACCAAAGAAACAAAGATGGGATGACCTTGTTGAATCGTAATGAGACTATAGCATAAAGACTTAAGTATGTACAGTGTATTGTGGTTGGCCAGAGTTTAATGTTTTATAAACCAAATTGAAACTAATTCTTTGCTGAACTGGAATCCATTGCAAAGATTTAAGCACGGGCTATATGTTCTTATTTTGATGTATTAGTTATATGCTCAAGCCAAAGATGTCTGAACTCTGTAGTTTCAGCATGTTTGGCTTATTGATACTAACAAGAAGCGAGTACAGCAATCCTACATTATTTAAAAACCATAATTTAGGAAAACACATTTGCATAATGCATAGTATAGTACAGTATTTTGAAACTTGTCTTAAATGTAGCATTGAAAGGGCAAAGCATTTTATAAGATATTTATTACAATAGTCATAAATTCACATCTTTATCCAATAATGTGTAAAAACAAAGTTACAGATTCAGAAGTCTGCACTGACACGTGATGCGGTTCACAAAAATCATCGTAGACTCGGGCAACCAGAGAACATTTGGGAGACCTAACACTGAGACATCACAAAAAGTGACACGGTTGACAAGAAACATTCTAAACTCCAGGCAAACAGAGAAAACGTTTTGGGATACCTAAAACTGATACAGAAAACTTGAAAATAATTTATTCTTGCATGAATTATGCCACTAAAGTGTAACTACTGTGCCTTATGGTTTGTAACGTGATACATTTATAGCATACAGTTGAAAATAAGGGTGCATCACAACCACCATGTTTCTGATTTGCAATGTTTGACCCTTGTTCTATCCAACAATGCTATTCCATTTATATCTCGGCTAATGTGTTGTCTTGGGTCTCATTTGTACCATTTATAATTCGTACAGTAATCTACCTTATCCTTCTTTTGCATCAAGTTGTGTCCTACTTGCTGTTTTAACCTTAAAACTATGAGCATGTACTAAAATGTATGGGAAACCAATGCAGCTTGTCATTAAAAGGTTAAGCACCTGACAAATTTCTTAAGCGTCCACATTTAAAAATTACAACTGCATTACATAACTTCACTACCGGTACATTACTTTCTGCTTCTTGTGCGGAAGTGAATGGATAGCTGTCAGAACATGAAGAATTTCTGCAAATATATAGGCATTTCGTAAATCACACAACCGGTGAATAAGTATCATACTTGTAAATAAAAGTAGATAACATTCGCAGCACATCTAGACTTTTTCTTGGAACAATCGTGACAGAATAATGTACAGTCAAACAATGACAACAACTTTAGTAGAATTTTGAAGCAAACAACAACATCCACACAGATACAGTGAAGTAAAGACAAATTATATTTTCACAGTGAGCCATTTTGGAATTGAAAGTCATCATGAATTTATTCCCAAGAAGTTTTAATACGTGTTGTGTCTCCTGAAGGTCCGTTTATATATCTTTGCTGTGATTCAGTTTGATCTGTACAGAAATACACTGGACACAGATAAAGGCCATTGTAGTAGTGCTGTAACCTACAGATTAGTAGCCTACTTGGTTAAAATATCATACTTGTCATGGTGAACTGTTGTAACATAACAGCACCCCTTCAAAATATCTTTCCAAAAAAGTTGTTAGTGTCTCATTACATGTAGTATTAAACTTTATTAAACAAATTAAATTTTAACTTGTAAACCTCATTTTATTCCTAGGTTTCTTTATGATTTGCTTCCTAATGTTTTCTATTCACAACTTTGTCTATCCATAACATTGTCTGGGATATTGGAACACCACTATTGAAGTCCCGTTTTACGTCTTGACGGTCATTTGGTAACTAAATAAATCATTCTGTGTACTCTTAAACCCCTAGCCCTTTTTAAATTCAATTCAAGCAAGTCATCTTTTTCTTAATCATACAAAATCTTTCAAGTCAATCATGATTTTAACTAGCTTTGGTAAATTTTTAACAGCTTTATCTAGCTAACCATTAGTTAAAGTAAGAAGTATTCAAGAATAAACTTTCAGCACGATATCTTTTCAGTTTAATTTATTTTTGTATTAGGCATGGGTTGTACTAATTGCTGCAGAGTTCCATCAGACTGAATAATTACAGGTTAAGAACTGTATTAATATCAATACAATTATCCTCTATACCAAGGTGTAACTTAATGCACTTAGAAACATAACAGATACGTGCAAAGTCTGTATTGCAATACGATACACTAATTTCATCCTGTGAAATTTGCTGATGCATAAACAACTGAAGCAAGCTGAACCAAAGACTGGTAGGTAGATCTGTTTCATTTGTATGTGACCTTGTACCATTTCAAATTTGCCTCTGTACCCTTGTACCATTTCAAAATTGCCAAGATTTGTGCAATCTCACACATTAGACAACATTTCAGGCAAAGCTGGTGCTGTTCCAGGATTTGCCAAATTAGACTCCAGCAGACTATACAATTCAGTTCAGTTTGCTGATGCATCTGCAAACTTTTAGACAAGATGGAAGAAATTATAAAATAGGCTTCAGCTTTTGAAAATCTTGTACAGTGTTCCTAATCTATAGGACATCCATTTGCCAGAGTGGATTCTGACGGGCACATCTGCACAAACCAGTACTGTCAATCCTGCATGCCCATGTATGCATTTTGATAATACATAGCTATTCCTGTGCCTCCCCAAAAGAAGGAATATAAGCAATGCATGTTGTTTTGAGTCACTCGAATATTTTCACTAATGAAACGCATATAGAATTTTGCTCACATAGCATACCCATTTACCACCAGATGGTAGAAGGGTGGGAAGTGTAATGGAAGGAATAGTAGAGTTGGAAGTGCAATGGAAGTAGTACATTGGGAAATCTAATTGAGGAAGTATGATGGAAATAGTAAGGTGAGATGTCTAATAGAGGGATTAATACGACAGGCAGTCTAATGGGGGTCACACAAATAAATAAGTTTTGGTAGTACAGCCAAGAGTCGCTTTAATGGAGAACATTACTGAGTAAAATCCAAGTCAAGCCAAACAATATAAATCACACAATACCATAATTTTTCCAGAAACTAGTAGTTAGCTCATCAAAAAATCGTCAAATTCTTGTTCAACCTCCATTGAAATATTCAATAATGGAAGTGTAAAGACGTAAAGCTCAACAGTTATGTGCTAACATACAAGGAAACAAAGTACCGGTATTGAGAACATGTGACAAGAAAACACTTAAATACTTTCACAAAGCTACTAACACGAAATGTGCATCAGTTTCACATCTTAACACACTGGAGCCTGGCTATAATGGAAAAGCGTCGAATATAAGAAGGTTAAAACTAGCAGAGGAGTTCAAGATATGGATACCCAACACCCAGTGTTGTTGATAAAGTTGACCAGTTCTATAGTGGGTTTAATGCATAGGCTAAACTTAATTGAATTATTTCAAAATATCAACCGACTCAAAATTAAGAATGTTTAATAGTGCATTATCAAACTGCAATCTCTGCTTTCAGAGTTCATGACCGACTCGAACTATCGTAAATATTCACTGTATGCATGAAAAAGAAATCTGGTTAAAACAACTCAGTTACAAAATGCTTCAAAACACAAATGTCATGACAGTATAGGAATAATAGTACACAACAGTATGTAAATATTTTAGTGAATATAAAGAACACAGAATGAGACGATCGACAACCAAGCCAAACAATAACAGCCATTCACAGCAGAGGCGAAACTCGGAAAATGCACATGAACAAAACTGGCAGAATCTCGACTTCTACAGACTAGTAACAGAGAAAACTCATATGAAACTCATTATTGTACAAAAGTGCCAAAAACTTCTTGTATACATCCAGAAATTAAAAGTACCAGTAAAACACAAAGAAAATTACATAAAAAAGAAAACTCACTCAGCTGTTCTATGTTAATCACTTGATATATTCACCACAAATGTCTTCAATTATTTAGAGTGGAAGTTTGGTTAGCGACTATCAATGTACAGAAAGTGGTTTTGCTAAACTATTCCTAAAAAAATTATGCTGAACACTTTTTCTTCATGATCTCTGCCAAATATTAAACATGGTATAGGCAGTGCTAGAAGTTCTGGGCATGATGACAAATCTTAATTAGTACATTACAATTAACAAGAAAAATCCAAAAAGTAAACGTTTATGATATATTAATTCAAAAAGTAACGATAAATACCACTTTCTATATTTACTTGGAACTCACAAGCATATTGCATCACGTAAAAAAAGTATCCTTCAAACAATACGGCTCAACATTCCTCAATTAAATAAACCACTTGTTAGTACATAGGTTAAGATAGGCAGTGTCAGCATTTTGTAAAAGGTAAGCATCAAAATTTCTTATCTCAATGTAAGATCAGATAAAGAAATTATTAATTTACATCACACCCCCACCAAGAAGTTTCCAGACATTGCACTATCTTTTGGATGAAGGACAAGCCAAATAACAGCACTCCAACATTTACTGGCAGTTAAATGATATGATACAAAAAGTATAATTTCACATAATATACTACCATTTGAAGCCCAAACACAGGCTAGTGACCACTGCATTAAGCAATCAGTCACCATGCTATCCCAGAAAGGGTAACTACCTGACAAACAAATCTTAACGTAAAAACTATTAAAGATTTTGTGTTTTTACAATACCTGAAGGAGAAGTGCAGTACATAACAGCAGTAGCGGATCTGTGCTGTGAACGATTACAAATTAAGTCTAACCTAAACACGCCAAGGTCCTAGCACACATCACAGTGAGCAATAGTGGATACACTGCAACTCCGTATTACACGCTGCTCAGATCTAATAACTCTAGCTTTCACTGTTCCTCATAGAAATATTTTAACTACGAATAACGAACTCAAAACCAAGTGACAAACACAAAATGCATTAACTCCTGCATTCTGTAAAGATATGAACATACGTCAACATTTTCTACCCCAACAAATAGGCATAAAAATGCAATAACACAAACAGAAACACCTACATTACATTAATCTTATATTAATCTTACGTGAAATTAACTCTGATAATATTACATTACTAGTAGTGTAATTGAAACGATGATTACATTAGCATCAGCTGAATAAAACTTACAATATCCACTACCAGTAGTGTAACTGAACCAAACATCACATTACCATTAGGGTCATTACATTTATAATACTTAGTCCCACATAATTTAATTGAAATTAAGGTAGTGCAACCTAGCATTACACTACAGCAATTACCGGTAAGAGTTTATGGTGCTCGATAATGTAGGACACTTGAGACAAGAGTGTCTGCAGAGACTTGTGTTGGTGTTGGTGCATGGCAAGCCAAGTATGACGCTGAAGGTAACTGAATCGGTTCTGAACGGTTTAGATCAATTCCAACTGATCACTGTCGATTCAAATGAGATTTAATCGCTAAAATAAACAAACCATCAAAGTCATTATAAAAGTTGTTTGATTCGTATGTTTCTACCAGGTCGGATATAAACTTTCATTACAATAAGTCTCACAGATATATTTACCAACTCCATCTAGTTAAGAAACTAAAAGACTTTTCTTCTTGCAACTCTTCAAAGAACATTCTACACAACATACGATATACACAAAGTTTGCCCTTTCATTACATTACATATGTTGTATTGTAAATGCTGGCACCAACAAGCCAAAAAATTCCTGTCTGTGGTAATAGAAGAACAGTTCTCATCAAACTTACCATCTATTATATCTTGTTTGGCTTGGTTAATTTCTTTGCGAACTTCAGCAAGGATTTCCTGTTTAACTGCTTCCAGGTCTGAGTAACTTGTAGACGACAGATCATTGGAGACACCACTGATGTTGAAGGATTCTTGCCCAGTTAATGACTGAAATCGCTTACTGCAAAACAAAATCAACATCATTCTGATTACTAATCTTTTCTTCTCCATCCTGCATGGAACCACTTCAATCATCCTAAGTTTGAACCAGTTCTTTCCATTGCTCTTCTCTCAAACACTAACTTTCGTCTCTAATCCATCAACTTTCAACAAAATGTTTTTAAAGAAAATGCTTGTTTACATCCCTCTAAGGAAACTCCTCAGAATCAAAGTTCAAAGGTCAAACAATTATTTAACTGAGGTGCAAACATGACTGTAGCAGCAAACCAGCAACAGGATACCTTATTAACCTCCCAATGACTTCAAATCATCAGCTGCATTTAATGCAGACTTCAAGTCAAGCCTTTAAGATAATTATTTAGAGGTCGTGTGCCTAGAGCTTCTTAGAGGTTCTTAAACCATGCTATGTAAGTGCCCTCATTCATACATAGATACATTAGTTTAAAGTATGAGCATTAATGACAGCAAAAACCAGGGTACACTCCGATATCAGCAGGAACCTTGAACACAATGATCTAACCAATTCTTAGGGTGCAAATGCAACAAAGACATTGCAATGAAGCTATTTCAATATGACATACCGTAGTCATTTGATAACAAATAAGCTTAATTAAATGTCTTGTACTTCACATTACACCCCATCTGAGAGTTCTGTTGCAAACAATCCATTCAACAGAAAGGCACATAAATACCAGCCTCCGTATCTCAGTACCTTCTCGATTGTTTTGGTGATTCTGAGCCATTCGAAGACTGCGACGCTTTGGTGCCATTAGTCGAAGTCGATCCTTTGTCAGTCGCAACCTTTTTATCACTAGGTGTTCCACCACTGGCTGCTCCACTTCCAGCAGCTGCCTCCAACTCCTAGAAATTTCAAGAACTTCAATATCAATGAGTGTGCTATCAAAATAGCCAAATAATCTTTCTAATGAGCTGTACATATGAATATGAATTCATATAATGCAACGGGATTTAAACCTCAGATTAAAACCTACAGAAGTCCTGACAACTTACACCACAAAACATAACCAGTTATATTAATGAGACCGAGACCTGTGAGGCTGAGGCCAAGATCCCTTGAAGCCTAGTGACTCATGAGGCCAAGACCCGAGGCATGGATTTACTGGGTTGAAACCATGACCCATGAGTCTGCCAAATAAATTCGGCCTCAATACCTAAAATTACTGATAATAACCAAATAGACAGGTGATAAGTGACTGATTAGAATCAATGCAATGATTTGTCAACCTACAGATGAACCTCCTCCATCTGCTCGTGCCCGGCGTTCTTTCAGCCTCCTGGCCATTTCCGACATGACATCCTCTGATCCTCGAATAACTGGTACTCCACCACGACCAATGGTACCAGTCAAAGCAGCATAGTTAACAACATTCTCCTCCGGCTAAGCAACAAACAAACAGCGCTTCTAATAAATAACAACTCAGATAAGCTGTGCTATTTCATCCCAAGATAAGTAACGTGAAGAGAACACACCTAATAGTATAATAGCATATAGGAATTATGCCAATAGCTACCAGTAAATAGCATAATTAATTAATGAAGATCAATTTAAAACCTTTCATCAAACAGTAATTTAAGCATATTTGTTGCCAAAATTTTAACACAAACTTATGTATGCATAAACAGAGGATGTGTTCAAAATCATGATCAAATACAAATCTGTTTTATAGACCATCTGTCCCAAGAGGTACAGAAGTTCCTAAGATTTATTGGTTTCCTTGTGATCCCTGCCTTCAATAGCAACAGAAGCCATTGACACCTTTTCCCTCAAACTGAAGATGGATCTTATCTGCCAGAGCTTGGCTGTTCTCTGTAGTATCCTGAAGGGCAGCTCTATATAAATTATGCATCACAGTGCATTACAGAACCTGTTGTAATTACATTACATTTTATAAATATATTACAAGTTTGCGAACCATGAGCAGGTTTCATATCTATAAGCCACAAACAGATGTTATATTTCCAAACCATGAGCAGGATTTATGCAGACTACACAAGAAGAGACAGCTCAGGACTCAAACAGTACAATTGTTAGCGAAAGTCTCAATCCTCGAACTGACCTTGGAGACCTTACGTAACTGTGCGCTCTTCAGTGCGGCTGCCAATCCTCCGCTGTTGACACCCTGCTGGGGTGTAGGAGGGAGTGGTGGTGGTGTTGGTACATTCTTGGCTGTTGGAGCTGATAGTGGAGGTGGCGGCGGAGGGGGAGGTACTGGAGGTGTCGGTATAGAAGGAGTCACAGCATGTCCCTCACCAGATCCTGCACCAAGACTAGAAGACATTGTGTTTCGTAAAGGAGGGAGACCGGGAGGGGCAGGGGGAGTAGGAGGAGCCATAGCAGCTCTCGTGAGGGAGGAATCATTGCCAATCGATTCATACCAGTTGCCTCCACTTCCGCCACCACCTCCTCCTCCAGCACCGGTCACTCCATCTGCAGCTCCATATCCTAAATCACAAAATGTCAAAGATTCATGCTCTTGAAACACGTAATTAGCACTGGTTCTGAAAAACCTTCCATGTTACATTTAACATGAACAGGAAATCCAGACTTTACAATATCCATTTCTGGGAATGAAGTCTTAGAAATCCAAACACTGCACTCAAATAACTTTACTAACCATGAACAGAATAGACTAAAAATCCTATGAATCTAGGAATCAGTTCTTCGTGCATGACAAATGACGACAGACACACATTCAGACTGACAAGCAGGCAGGCAAACAGGCAGCCAACAAGACAGACATACAGATTGACAGACTGATTGACTGATCGACTGACTGAATGCTAAGAAGAGCTGCATACCGGTCTGGCCACTCTGTGATGGCGTTCTCTGATGTGTTGCATACGGTTCATTGAATAATCGCTGCTGTGTCACGCTAAACCATATCACAATATAAGAACAACATTTAATAAACACTGTTTAATACACTGTTTAGGCAGTCAATATTTAACACTTAACAGATTAACTTCATACACACAAACATTTCTAAACACCATACAATAAACAACTGATTATGCTAACATATAAAACACCTATTAGCTCAGTTGGTAAAACTAAAGGTCTCTGGTCAAAAAAAACTAAACTAAGGTAAGACTTTACTAGCTCCAATAAATAATTAAACTGAACAGAAAAATCAGCTAAAACATAGACATAAAATGTAGATTTTATGAAAAAACACAAACAAATTGATTATACCTGACTTCACTCAGTGAGCTTGATTGGACATTGTGTTATAATAAACTGTTGAAGTGGTATGAAATGCCAAAAAATCCATGCAGTTGGTATATTTACAAATGTACTGGCTCTGTATGCAGAACCAAAGCTCATCTTACAGGTTTGATAACTCAACAGTAAAAGCATGAGCCAAAAAGCCCTCATCCAAAACCACAGAGAAAGGATGGAAACTATAACTATGTAACATTATGAGTGCTTTTATTGTATCATACTATTGTGCAGTGCTACTCCAGTCTTAGGACAAAATGCAACAGTAACCTCTGATCATCAGTATAGTCAGTATTTCCATTCTGAGACAGAAATGGCTGAGGTTGTGAATACAGCTGTTGTTGTTGTTGTTGCTGAAACTGTTGCATCTGTTGTTGTTGTTGCAACTGCTGTTGTCCTTGGTAATGTAACGATGATGGTTGGACAGAGACCCCTGACATCTGTCCCTGCAGCTGAGGCTGGACGGTGCCATAGATCTGTTGCCCTTGACCGCCGGCCGAAACTCCCTCGGAACTAGGTGCCTGCTGTGGCGCTGAACCTGGATAGCGATGAGTACCTACAGGAAGCATGGACTCAGCAACTGTAAGGTCCTAAGAGTTCTGGTAAACACTTCAGCAATTAAACAGCATCCAGGTTAACTACTAGTCTGACAGCTCTCTTGTGGAATAGGTTGTTCAAGAGTCTGCAACACAAACTACTGAATTTTTCATGCCCTTGCTTAAACACAATTTGCTTAATATTGGTTTCACGTCATCTAGCTGGAAACTTAACCATTTTCTAGGACAAACCAAAACAGTTACGCAGCAACATACGTTAATTAATTTACCAAACAATTTTACAATCAGGTAAGGAGAATGAAGAATATAACTACGCAGTGTTTGACACCCACAAAATAAATTCTCTGCAAAATGCTATGAAAATTAAACTGCCTTCACTCAGGTGATCCTACAACAGACAATGGAAGCTTCATGGAACCTCCTTTCAACCTTTCTCCTCTCCCTTGGTGTGTCAACGTCCAAATAATGCAACTTAACACTTATATGACAAGCTGGATTGGTCTCCCAGTCACTTTCAGTACATTTTCATCATTAAAGTATTAAGCCTAGTTATGTCACCTCTATCATGGAATGGTTGCTGCTATTGCTTTGGCCTTAAAATGTCTAACCACAGCGTGTGAAGAATTTTGAAATAAAAGGGTGTAAAATAAAGTGATTAACTTATCGCACTGACAAATAAACAAAAGAATAAACCATAAACCGAAAATGCAGCTAAGTTTAGTGCAGGCACCCAAGAAACGACTGTTAACACCAAATCGGAAAAGAAATTCCAGTATGCTTCTTCTTACTGCTCAGCGTTTCCAGGGCCATGAGCATGGCCTGAGCAAAGTTGTCAGCTTCATCTTTGCTGCCGAAATTCAGACCGTAGACCTGGCGATTGTCACGCCACTGGTGGAATGTCACTGTTGCTTGGTTGTACTTGAGTCCCTTCAGAATGGCGCAGTTTATGACGACCTTAAAAACCACCACTCCATCCACTTAAACAGATACACTCAGCGTAAAGCATGTACTTAAACAAACATCATGCGTTAGATTAGATTCAAGATGAGAAGCATTATCTAGTTTTTCAAGCTCAAATGATGGTCACAGAAGTGAAAAAAACATTACAGACAAACATTTACAGACACTCAGAGTCTCAGATGATGACTGACAAAACCTTTTTGGTTACTGACAGTTGATGTTTAATTTCTGGGATGCTAGTAGTTTTATTTTAGATAAACACTCATGACATAAGTGACATCAATACAAAGATGATTACAATCCTGTAAACAGACAAATAAATAAATATGTAAAACCACAGTTGAACAACTTGAAACATTGTAACATACTAGAAAAAAATTAAGGTGTCATTAAACAGTGTTATAAAAGAGGCAAGGTAGGTGCCTGAAATAAAATTTTATCAGGCATGCATTAGAAACAACTACATTAGCAGGATGTTACTAGATCATAATACATGTTAACAGATCATAATAGATGAACATTAGAAATGAAATCATTATAAGTTAAGGGAATGCAAACTTGATGGGTTGGATTACCCACAACAGAGAATGGATCGTGAAATATGAGTATATTACTAAAAAAAAGCAAGACAAAGACCACATGGCATAGTGACTAAACAGAAACATGTCAACTTTTTGCCTCTCTGACCTGGGTGCAAGTATTGACAGATACTTGTTCTTGAGCTCCTCCCTCCAAGATCTCCAGTTACAGGCTCAATGTCTTTAAAATTACCTTGATTATATGTAATTATCTGCCACCCAGGGTCCTGTATTATGATACAGTCCTTGTACAATGTACATAACACGTTACATGCTCTAGCACCGAGCAACCTCTAGCTGACTTGTGAATTCTGTTCACACTTAATTCCTCCAGGACAAACTCCAGTTCAACGTCTTCCTCTGGACAGATGTTTTCCCATGTAACCAAAAGAGACATGTGGTTTCTGTGCCTTTTCGCACATTGGTCCACATCAAAGGAATTATATATCAACTGCTTTGTAAGAAGACCTTTCCAAAAACTCCACAAGTACTTACTTCACCTACTTTTAAACTTCAATTGCCCTATCTCACCTGCAACTGCACAAGAATAAAAGCAGAAGCTTTAAAGAAAAAGACACTGAAGAACAACAGTGAAAGCCAGGTAATACAATGAAAATCTAATCTAATGTATTGATGTCTATAGCATCATTATAATAAATTCATGATGTCGAAGATATCAGTCAATGGTCACAAGTGAAAATATAGTTCATCACAGGACAATTCAGATGAGCAAATTCCTGCCACCATTTACCAATTGGCAGCACAAGCCTCTGATAGCTTGATGAAACCAAAAACCACAAATATAAACTGACTGAAGTGGAAAAAATAGTAGGACTTCTCCCTGCATGAGAACCTTTCCACAGCTACTTTAGAAAAAAGAAAACTGTATATCCAACCAGCTGCAAACTACCAGCAACTCAGAAAAGAAAAAGAGTAAGCACATTAAGTCTACTGAATATTCTCAATGCAAAATCCTATCTGGAAGTAGAATAAAACAGTAATTTTGAGGCTAAGCTCATCACACTGTACCTAATATATCATTTAAACAAGTATACAAGTTCTAATTCAACATTAAATGCCATAGACCACCTTTGTTAGCTCCACTTCACAAAACCGCATGTTAGATTTTTCAAATCACAAAATACAAGAATTGTATTGCATCTTCATATACCACTAACTCTGCTGCATCCTTTCAGACTGTTACCTTCATCTGATATTTTATATTATAGCAAGAAACTAGACTTGGAACAGTTGTGGAATCACATGCTCTCCCTTGTATTGCCATTTTCATTTGGTATCATATAAGCGAGACCTCTCAATTCACTTTCAGCATTTAAATGACTCTTCAATACCCCATTGTTTTGCCTGATTTTGCCTTGACCTACAGCAAATATTCATTCACTTTTCTGATTTTCATTTACTGACTTTGTGCTTCAAATAAATGACTAAATTATGCAAAGAGAGACAAGATGCAATTTATCAGAGGATCCTGTGATCATTAAAAGACCATGCCTCTGTGATGCAGTGGTGGGATGGGGGATAGTCCTGATGCCAGGGTAGTCATTATAGTGGTCATCAGGATAACATGATAGTGGGATGGGGATAGTCTAGTGGGAGGGTAGTCATTATAGTGATGACCACTATAATGACTACCCTCCCACCAGGACTATCCTCATCCCACCATCATGCCAACCACTACAGTACAGAGAGACAGAATAAGCCTGACAGATATTTTGGTGTCTGACTTATAGCTGAGTGTGGATGACATTCCAAAAGACTGACATTGTAATCAATGAAGGAGAATGTAGCAGAAGCTGAACATAGTGTTCAGAATCATCCAGGTGATTTATAAGAGATACGTGTTCACAGCCCATTGCCATGAAGATGTCACATTGTAAACATCATCATTGCCATAAATTTCTATAAACATCATGAGTATCGCCACATTCACTCTCACTATGAAACCAAACAATAACCCTCAACAGCATTATGACCATAGTAATCCCCAAAATCACATCTTTTATTGACCAATCAAATAACCTACTTACACTACATGGGTGTGCAGCCATCCTAAGCAACCTTACCTCATGATCTTGAAGTTTTCGCCCAACTACACGGAAAGTATTGTTGACTGAATGGTGGTAGATGTGAACTTTGGAAAGACCAGCAGACGACCCACTTGGCATCCAGCGCTTGTTGCTGTCATCGTAGATCATCACCATTGCACGAGCAGACACTATCGAATGCTCACTGAAAATCAAACACATTCTATCAAATGCACGCTGAAAATGAAACCAACATCATCAAATGCATGCTGAAAACTAAACAGAAAATATCAAATTATGCACCTTAAAATGAAACACATGCTAATAAATCGTCACTGAAAAACAAACCAAAATTATCAAACAATTGTCTAATTGTTCACTGGACGTTAAACAACATCAATTCAATACTTAAGTAAGTATGTCAGTTTGATTCACTGGAACAACTCAGGATGTTCACAGAAAGTGAGAGAGTAACTGGGTGCTCAATTTCAGTTCAATTCACTTCTGTGAACTGCTTACGCTGTTCCAAGTTGGAACAACTGTATTTTTACTCTACATAATCAAAGTCCATTTATACAGAGCCAATTATTTCACTTCAAAAGTACAGTGTCTAGAAAAAGATTAGTCTTCAATTGTTTAAGAAACGAGTAAAGAGAAAAAAGACGGGTGTGGTAAAGTTGATGGTAAGTTAAGAGAAAATGAAGGATGTGGTAAAGCTGATTGTAGTGAATTACATCTGAGCTCCCTAGCTTAGCACTTTAAGCACTGTTTACAGAATGAACCCATTAACATACTGTCATTGGGGACAAAGTTCGACCGTACGTTACAGCAGAAAATAGCGTACGCGTACGGTACGTAATTTACTAAAAATAATAGCGTACGCGTACGGTACGTTCGTATTCCGTACGTATGAGCAGCCTTTAATATTAGTTGCTTCTCGTGACGTCACATTTTGTCTCCTCATTTTCTCGTCGTTTTTTTCTCGTCGTTATTACGTCACTTTACAGTTCTTATTTGTAGTTCCGTTTCAGCGAAGAGGTAAATTATTATTTTGTTTTTATTTTGTATAATTTTCCATTCTTTAATTTGTAATTTTGTTATTCCTTGTTAATTCTATAATAAAAAATATAAAAATTAGCGTACGCTATTTATTAATTTAGCCAAAAAATAGCGTACGCGTACGGTACGCATTTCAGCAGAAAAAATAGCGTACGTTCCGTACGTACGGTCGAACTTTGATTGGGGATAAGCCAATGGACACAGTGGGTTAACCCGACTGTAAAACGAACTAATGCAGAAATGACCAATCGCCTAATTAAATCCGTTCATCTGTGACTGTCCCTGGATCCAACTGTTCATCCAACCCGCAGTTTGTTTTTATGACCGTCAGTCCATAAGTCCATCCATCTGACTGTCATGTGTGTCCATCTATCCAACCACTGGTCAGTCCATCCCAGCCAACTGTGAGTCCATTCGTCCAACTATCAGTTTGTTCGTCTGACCATCGGTCCATCCATCCACTGTCAGTCTACCCTAGCCGACCGTCAGTATGTACATCTGACAGTCAGTCCATCATCCGACAGTCAGTTTAATCAATTGTTACTTAGAGCACTGTTGACCTGCAAACACAAACCCTTCCAAATTTGCTCTTCATCCAACTCCAAATGGCCAAAGATCTATCAGATGCCAAATGTCATCTTTGTTTACCATAGCAGTCTACGACTGCTATGGTACTGCTATAGTAAAATGAAACAGATTGCTGACTTTCAGGCCTAATTCGCTCATTCGGAAATTTATTTAGTGTCCCTTCAAGGAACTACTCAGAGACGCTCCCAACTCCAACACGCAAAAAAGAACAGTTTTAAGTTTGATGAGGAAGATATCCTACCTACTAATTAGGTACTGTTAGCCTGTGTAATAATTGAACACACTGAAGCATGTATAATAACCGGTGGGAAATTGTAGCTTATTTTTATTTTCCTAATTAACGGTTAATTAATTTACTTATGACAAATGCTGGTTCAAAAACCTCCAACCACTTTAGCAAGTGCAGAAGGCTTTCTGATGTCACAAATTGGCACATGTGGCACACAGGGGTTAAAACATAGCTGGTTTTAGGACGGGACATCCAATCATACAGTGTAAAACTATCAAAGCAACTTCTTTTACATGCATCGCAGCAATTCTGAGATTCATCTTGGAGTTTCCCCAACTCTTACGCTGAACAGTGGTACCCCTTCTGAAGCCACCCACATTTTCTAGTACTAACCCATCTGCTGGAACCAAAAACCAACCAACACTCTGACCAATCATCCACTGAGGCCAAGTGATAATACCCTGAACACCTCAGAACAATTCAAATCCATCTATTTTCCCTAAGTCAAGTGGATTAATCTAGATCAGCACCTACCCTGTTTAAAAGAATTAGAACTTACGAAGTATGATTATAAGGATATAAGCCATCAATCAGAGAGAAACTGCGATCAAGTGAAGAAGAATCCATTTCTGTATACAACTGCAGTCTGATAGAAATCCCTATAAAAGCCTCATTACAATCAATCTTCAGTACTGTTCAGCTTCTCAACCAGCAAAACCTGTTACACTGCTTTGCTATTGAAAATTATTCTGTGTTGGTTTTCTTAGATATACAGAGACTTGGAACAGAAGAGATTTAGTTCCACTGGTTCATTCTTGGAGCCGTAGGAATTGGCCCTTGCAGACACAGACCTACATTCTACAGGAGTGGGGAGAGTTTTGTAATATAACCATCATGTGCCTGTGGTATGTTCCAGTGGAGGAGCGAACATTGTGCATGGACTCTTCCATACTGAACATTACTCAGCCGACCCAATCCTCCATCCCAGACCATCATAGATCTACAACTGGAATATACATGGCTCCTTTAATCTAAGCCAAGTGGACATAACGAGCTGTGGAAGGCGGCTGCGAGGTGGCTGGGATGTTCCCAGACCTAGATCCATAGCTCTGTGAACATGCCCTAAAGATAAAAAATAGGTCAGTTTCAAGATATATATATGACCTACTGCAATCCCCACTCCCCAAACAATGATAGAGACTGGCTCCATTCAGCGCTAATAATCTGCTTTGCCTTGACCACTGAATGCCATGAAATATGTACAGCCAGATGAGTAACAGACCTCTGCTATTTCATTCAGTTACTGCAGAAATGGGTCATGTAAGACAAATATGACTACTGTATATATAGGCATCATAATAGCTAGAACATTCATAGCTCCTAGAAATACCAACCACAGACTTAATCCTGCTCTTAAGTTGAACTTAACCAAAACCATTTCCACAATATTAATTAAGCCATTTCCTGAATATCAAATTTAATTATTTCTGTAACTATATGAACTGGCTGTCATACACCATTGTCAGTTTATGTTATTCTCAATTACCAGGAGGCCCCATTAGCGGGATTCGTCATCCCTTCTGGGTAACCCCTTGGCAACCAATATTAATGCAAATTACTACATTAACTGCCATAATTGTATTATGTTGGTTCAGGAAATAAAATGTAATTGAATTGAATATTTGTAGTTAGTCAATTCTGAATTTCTGCAACCTCTATAAACAAAGTAATCATAAGCCTTAAAATAATTCTCAACACCATCTCATCAAGTCTATCTGATTATAATCCCATCTGCAAACAACTTATTTAATTACCACCATAAATTACGACTGGTAATCCACTGAGATTTGAGGTATTTCTCTATGGCATTGTGATTTTCACAAGAACAAGCACTTAGTGATCCCACAATCTGCATTCACCTGGAAGCCATCTCTAATTAAATTTACACTTGTGACTCAAATTTATCTCACAGTTCTGGTTCGCACAGGTTTAACAACATTGAATGGCTTCAACGGCCAAAGACATCTCTCTCGCCAAGTTCTTACAAAGATTTCTGTGTCAGTAATTGATACCCTAGGCCTAGATATTAGGCCAGTGGTAAATGCCTTCTTACATAGAAGAATACAGGCACAAATTTTGACACTGACATAATGTCCTTGAAAAGTCTTCCAAAAGCCTAGGTTAAGTATGAGACATGATTTTGGTGTCCTTTTCACCTTTTTCATTTATCACTGACAGACATTTAAGGCACTGCATTTAAGCTGAGCAGTGATAAGCCTAGGTTTTGGCATATATACTGAACACTTCAATATAATTTCGTTTATTGAAAATAGAAAGTTGACAGACCGCAACTTCTCACATAGAAGAAATAAAAAGAACCAATAGTAAAAACAAAGTTTTTTTACTATATCCATCTACTATCCTATAATCCGTCATATTAAGCAGTTACCTCTACAAATATATAGCATTTTACAACATAGCGTCCGCTTAATCAAGCACCGCACCCGTTTCTGTTGCAGCCAATGGCAACGCTGGCCAATCACAAGGCTGCGTGTCGGAAAATAGGATTCCCGATTCGAAAAGTTGAGTCCCCGATTCTATAAGCTAGCCTTTTTTGGGGAGCTGAAATTTTGATAGAATGAAGTGTGTGCGAGGGCGAGTCTGTCTGCCAAGTTTCACGACGATTGAATGATTGTAAGTGATCGAACTAGTCGTCGCAAGATTTGACTTTTTAGCCTGTGGCTCAAGCAAGCAAGCAAGCAAGCAAGCAATCAATCAAGATTCCCGCAAGTTAAAGTAGATGGATAAAAAGAGGGAAAATAGCTATAATTATTAGTGTTATCGTCAGATGTCAGTACGGCAGTGAACCGATGGATTGGATTGAGTTACGAACAGTTCTATCTCTTTGATATTGACTTAAAGAGCACACGGGGGATGAAGCTACGATCGTCTTTATTTGGCAATTCAAAGTCATGAGGTCTTTGGCGCAGTGCAAGAGGGACGAACTTCACGACATCTATACAGTTTCAATCGCTTTAAGATCTTAACTCTTGTGCAAAATTGCTCCATCTTATCTTAGGGAACTATGTGCTTCTGTCTCAACCATCATCATCATCTTCATCATCATCAGCTCCTAATGGCAGCCATCTTGCACTGATGGGTGCCAATGAATGATCTCCAATTTCCTGGGTAATTTGTCAAATCCAGTTTCCTCTCAGTCTTAGTCCAAGCATTGTCCAACACAGTCTCCATCTTCCTTTGTTTCTCTTTCCTTCCAATCACATGTAGCGCACTGTGTGGGGTTCTGTCAACTGGCATTTTCGCTGAATGACTGTCAAACAGAATTGTTTGGATAGCTAAGAACTGGGATAGCTAAGAACTTTCTTCCATTGTCATATTTATTCTTCTGTAGTCTTGAGATGCTTGCCATTTTCCATATCCAAACATTTGGTTGTAAATCCCTTCCAGAATGCTGGGAAAGCTGAGACATACACACAAGTGATCCTCTCCCATATACTCACAAAAACCACAAGATATGGTTTTGAAAAGGTCTTAAGATGTGACAAAACGTCTTTCCAGATACATAAATACCGCCATACCGGTACATACAAACACACATGTAGGCAAGCATGCATGCACTCAAACATCCTATAGATAATTATCCATAATTACCTATAAATAGCGCCTTTTATTATCGGCCAAATAACTGGCATAAAAATCATATAGTCAATTAGTTATTGGATGAAGGGCTCAACAGTGCAAATGCATATTGTGGCAACAACAGCCCTACAAGACATTACAATTTAACACAGAGCTAGACAAAATGAGTAGAAGACTTTGTTTACTTCATAATCTTTTATATTACCGTCAATTGTTAATCATTAATGCTTATTGCTGGTAAAAATTCAAAGGACTAAAATTACATTGAATGAGGGCAATAAGAGAAGTCACTAACAAGGATGATAACCCACCACATAACTGAATCTGTAGACTGCATCACTGCTGGTAATACACAGGGCATCACTTGATGGTCGCTGATAAACACACACACACGCACAGGCGCACGCATTACGCACACACAAAAACACCAGTGCCATGCAGTACGTTTGTCAAACAATATAGTCAAACAATATCAACTCATCCACAAAACTACATCTGCACAGCAAGTGGGTGTTCAGACACTCACACACTGAAATTTGTGGGAATGCTATTATACACACACACACACACACACACACACACACACACACATAGTATGCATACACACACACACACACATCATACATAAATACATACATAAAGTCGGAGGGCATCACACAAGAGCCAGCACATTCAGCGAGTACATTATTAGATGAAGGGCTCAACAATGCAAATGCATATTTCGTGGCAACGACTTTTGCTGCAACGACATCAAGAGAACGCTGATGGAAACAAATGTAACGTTGCAGCAACATCTACAAAATAAATGACCTAGCTCTAGCGAGAAAGAGACCATAAAGAAGTAACGCAGGAGTATAACTTGTCAGCAATGCAGCATACCGTAGCTCTAATTTCCCACATCCAAGTAATGCTGAGCAGTTACAGTATCAAGTCATCCACAAAACTACATCTGCACAGCAAGTGGGTCTTCAGACACTCACATACTGAAACTTGTGGGAATGCTATATATACACACATACATAGTATGCATACACATTACACACACAATTGTTTATCACTCTTTCTACTGTACTGGTAAGTATTAAACCAATGTATGTCGCTGGTTAGTGTTGTAAGAATGATTAAGAAATGTCCGACAACAAGCAGCAACTGTTCAAGAAGAACTTGTTCATCACAGGTGCATTGCATACAGTTACAAGAATTTGGTTGAGAATAAAGGAAGCACATACACCCTGCTACACCCAGCAATGCTCACTGCATGTGCTCTACTCTCACAGTGCTACTAGAAATCATAGAGCTCTAGATCATAGCCATCAGATGGAAATCAAATTCAGAGTTAACAAGGATCATCTACTGAAAAGTGAAACAGTATCCACCTATACCAGTACACTTTAGAGTATACTTGATAGCTGTTGCCTTGATTTTAGACAAGTTAAGAGTGCAACTAAACTGCTTACAAACATCACCTAAAAGTGAATCAAATTCAAGATAATCCTCATTTAAAGACTTTTTGGGATTCCTATAAGTGAAAGTTTGACACAAACCTATTAAAGCACAGTCATTTAGAAGGCTTAAATGAGCAAGAAAATGTTTGGTTATAACAATGTTGAGGATGTAATCAAAGCAAAGCTCGAGGGTACGTACCATACGTATTCTATTTTTTTTAAAGGTACGTACGTTTTTTAACGTACCCTATTTTAGGGTACGTAAACAATACAAAAATACGTTAACCGCGTCATTGCTCATTATAAGAATGTTCAATTTAATTTAAGCAAACAAACCATAAATAAAATTTTCGTGTATGATACGTACCATACGCGTATTCTATTTTTTGAAAGGTACGTACGTATTTTAACGTATTCTATTTTAGGGTACGCATACCCTCGAGCTCTGAACCAAAGCAGCTTTCATTGACAAGGCACATCGAATGAATGTAATTAATACTTTTAAAAATTACATAGCATTGAATAAAACCACACCACATGGAGCAAACTGAATTTTATTTGAGACTAGCGTGAAAATAGAAAATGGTTATCATGACAACCCAGAAGAGAGCTAGACATAGAGAGAAAACAGGCTAAACCAACAGCACCACAAGAACTGTTTTAACAGCACCAACAAGATTACAAGAACAAATAACAGCATACAACCTGAAAAATATAAGTGGCTATTAGACAATGAACACGTTCCCACAAAGAGGCTGCCAAGAGTTTGAAACACGAAAACAGAAAGCAAATTAGAATTTACAGACAATCCATGCCAAAACCACATAGATAAAGTCTGAAAATGTTTCTGCAACAAACTTACACTTTTATCAGCCTCCGAGGACAAGCGTACTCATATATAGACTTATGTATTTGCTGCTGGTTTACATGAATTTATAGAAATCAAACAACAAAACTCTTAGACAATGTGACTTAGCCCAGTCTCAGCCGGAGTTGTTATCAGGTCCATATCTAGATAAACTCCTGCCAAGCAACTTAAACAGGCGGCCAATGAACAGTTACTCCAGCGAGCAGGGAGTTTACCCTCCTCCCTCATTGAGGCCCTTCCTGGCTGAGTAGCAGAATGAAATATTCTTAGAGCAGCACCACGGAGCTTGTTAGAGTTGAAATCAGAAAGTAATTAACCGGCTTGACGGCATGAGTCAGAGCACAGCTAAGCCAGCCACCAAATGGCCAGCGTCAGTAAGGAGCAAACACTTCTGATGCAACAAGGGCCTGTTCTGCCAGCTGGCACACAGCAGTTGTGCCCTAGTAGCTTTAGTGCATAACCAGAAGGCAAAACAGAAATAGGTTTAAAAACTCCTCTCAGGCCCCACAACTCCGCCACTGCCTTACTCAGGTGGTATAAGTCCCTGGCCTTCATTATGACAGAGTGTCATAGTGTCATTAACAGAAACTATCCATAAAATCATATAAATGTTTTTTCTTTTGGGGGGGGGGAGGAGGCCTGCCTGATTGTGACAAAATAAGTATATTATATAGACTTATTATTATCTTCTATGCCACAGAAAGCAACACGTCACAAAAACTAGCAACACCCTTGAAATGTTTTGATGTGATGAGATACTAAGCTTGCAATTACATCTGCATGCTTATACAGTGGCAAGCTCATGCAGAGGGGCAGAGCCTTTTCAACAATCTGCCATTTTCAAGACCTCATGCATAACCAAACAGAATTTCTTTCAAGCACAGGGGTGAGCTATATAAAACAGGCACACAAATTATGTGAGTTAAATTCACACCCAAAGCTACTATAATGCACATTTTATAATAATTATATATTATTATTATTACAATTAACCACTACTACTAAGTACAACTACTTTTATAATTGCTATTAATATTACCAATGGCAGGAGGACACTGATTGCTTTGATATAACAGTTAATGCCCTCCAAGTGCAAGATCTTCTGCAGATAATCTTCCACCATTTTCTTACATTAGCTAATAAACTAATTCTCCAGCTCTTCCAGCTGACCACATGCATTGGTCAGATAATTAACATTCATCCTCAATAACACTGCCTCTAAACAGTATGCATCGTATACAGGCAACTCAAGTAAAGTTTTCACTTGTATGCAAATTAATCTAGGCATATCAAGATGCATACAACGCAAATAATTGCAGGTGGGTCATTCCATCTCAACTCAACCAATGCCTCCCACTCGACCATCTCTGAATTGGCTGAAATTTTAACCACATGTTGCAAGATATATAGGATGGAAAAATCCAAAATATTTCTGCAATATTTAAAATACTTTCCAAGATATCGTGGATTCCGTGACCCCACCCTCCGAAGCCACTTCGCGAAACTTCGAGATGTCCACGTTTTGAAACTTGATATCTCTAGAGCCATTACACCAAATTAGATGATTTTATTTTTACCTGTACAGTTTCTTGCATAGATTACAAAAATATAATCATTTTTATTGTGTGTCCTGTAATTTTAGCTGTAGTAAATGTCAAAGGTGCCTTCATATTCATTTTATATCGAAATTCTGCAATATTCAGTGATCAATATCTCCCTATGTACTAGGCACAATGCATTCAAATTTTCTATGTATACTGTCTATGTTGCTGGCAAGTACTTGGCAAAGTTTGCCTTGATTAGTTATTCACATCTGCTGGATATAGGCTGTCAAAGTTGACCAAATCTGACAAGGGGGGTTAAAGAGAAAAAATATTCCCAAAAAGGGACATATAAATTTTATATTTTTATTGCATTTTCTGATAGACCATAGATCGATTGATAAGTGTTCCAAAAATCTTAATGGGGTTTTTTGTTTTAAGGACTTTACAGTGTGCCAAAAATGGTCATTTTTTGGTATCGCGAGTTGCAATCATGGGTGGTATTTGACAGACTTGTTACCCTAATATATCAATATCAAAACTGTGAAACCAATGTGATCACTTTTCTAATATAAATGAAACATAACCAAGTAATTCTTATTAAAGTTATAGTAAACATAAGCATTTCTTTATCATAATCAAAGTGACTTTATGAACGAAATGTAGTGTTCTTTGGTGGTCTATCAAACTGCATACGATTGTGGAACTGCTGATCATGTAAAAAATATCATTATAACTAATTAATGTCATTTTTGCATACAGCATCATATTTTTAAAGTATTTTTGTGCATAAGATGAAAATTTTGTTGTTTACTGTCTTCCATACAGAATTGTCCAGCTGGTACTGACATGCACTGTTACTGCATGCTTGAGATGCTGACACTAAACAAAGGACAAATTGCAATGGAGCATAGCAAATGTCATCATGTCTTGGCCAAGTCAGATGATAGCTTGCCCTACTTTGTGTATTTTCTTGAATTTGATGAGTACATGAGCAAATACAAGACAATGCATAAAGTAGGTCAGACGAAGGAGAAGATATAATATTCGCTCCATTGTCTGACTGGTCTGTTATGAATAAGTCCCTGTGATGGAATTGGGGAGCTGTGAACCGCCTGACTGCATGTGCTAGTCTGCACGCCGCCATCAAGGATCATAATTATTTGGACTCCAGTTGACATACAAATTTGGAACTAAAAACATTACAGTTATCCATTTCTTCCGGATAACATGAACATCATGTAAAGGATTCACTGTCAACCCAGACTATGTGAGAATAAGCGGTACATTGGGTTGATAACAGACCAGTCAGACAAAGGAGCGAATATTATATCTTCTCCTTCGTCTGACCTACTTTATGCATTGTCTTGTATTTGCTCATATACTCATCAAATTCAAGAAAATACACAAAGTAGGGCAAGCTATCATCTGACTTGGCCAAGACATGATGACATTTGCTATGCTCCATTGCAATTTGTCCTTTGTTTAGTGTCAGCATCTCAAGCATGCAGTAACAGTGCATGTCAGTACCAGCTGGACAATTCTGTATGGAAGACAGTAAACAACAAAATTTTCATCTTATGCACAAAAATACTTTAAAAATATGATGCTGTATGCAAAAATGACATTAATTAGTTATAATGATATTTTTTACATGATCAGCAGTTCCACAATCGTATGCAGTTTGATAGACCACCAAAGAACACTACATTTCGTTCATAAAGTCACTTTGATTATGATAAAGAAATGCTTATGTTTACTATAACTTTAAATAATAAGAATTACTTGGTTATGTTTCATTTATATTAGAAAAGTGATCACATTGGTTTCACAGTTTTGATATTGATATATTAGGGTAACAAGTCTGTCAAATACCACCCATGATTGCAACTCGCGATACCAAAAAATGACCATTTTTGGCACACTGTAAAGTCCTTAAAACAAAAAACCCCATTAAGATTTTTGGAACACTTATCAATCGATCTATGGTCTATCAGAAAATGCAATAAAAATATAAAATTTATATGTCCCTTTTTGGGAATATTTTTTCTCTTTAACCCCCCTTGTCAGATTTGGTCAACTTTGACAGCCTATATCCAGCAGATGTGAATAACTAATCAAGGCAAACTTTGCCAAGTACTTGCCAGCAACATAGACAGTATACATAGAAAATTTGAATGCATTGTGCCTAGTACATAGGGAGATATTGATCACTGAATATTGCAGAATTTCGATATAAAATGAATATGAAGGCACCTTTGACATTTACTACAGCTAAAATTACAGGACACACAATAAAAATGATTATATTTTTGTAATCTATGCAAGAAACTGTACAGGTAAAAATAAAATCATCTAATTTGGTGTAATGGCTCTAGAGATATCAAGTTTCAAAACGTGGACATCTCGAAGTTTCGCAAAGTGGCTTCGGAGGGTGGGGTCACGGAATCCATGATATCTTGGAAAGTATTTTAAATATTGCAGAAATATTTTGGATTTTTCCATCCTATATATCTTGCAACATGTGGTTAAAATTTCAGCCAATTCGGAGATGGTCGAGTGGGAACCTTCCTCAAAATTGGTTGAGTTGAGCTGGAATGACCCAGGTGTCAAGTGCCTAACTGCCACGTAAACACAAGCAATAAGCCAGAAACACTATCCATTTCAAATGGTTAAAATCTCACTAAATTTCTGGAAAATTATAGGATCAATTCTGGAAGCTGGGAATAGGCACATTTGGATAGTCATGACTCTTGGCACCATCAAGTAAAATTTGGTGACATTTGATAGCAGTCCCCAAACTATAACCATACCCGGCTTCAGGCTCTTTTGTACAGGACTGAGATCCTCTGTAGGCTTGCTCATGCAGCTGCAGTCTACGTGCTTCATGCTACAGCAGATGAGGCACTGTCTTTCATCCATGCACTGACGTCAGTTGTTTGATCGGCGGCTCTTCTCAAAGATCCTCTCTGCAATGATTGATCACCCTGCACCTCTGATTGGCAGGGCATCTGCTCTGTGTATCTATCATTCAGCCATGCAAGTCAGTACCTGCAGAAGTTCAGCCGGTCTCTTTAAGACACACAACCAGATCCTTTGAACAAGTGTTGAAGTGTTGCTCACAGTCGATCAGTTACAGATCATATATTGCATAATTGTCTCTCCTTTGTTCTTCCTTCCACTTCTGAACCCGGTGGCCATGTATTTCCAAATACTTGCAGGGTTGGGTTAATGCCGGCAACAACCTATTGTTGCCGGGACAGTGGCAATAACCGGTTATTGCCGGTTATTGCCAGTTGTTGCCGGCCGGTTATTGCCAGTTGTTGCCCATTTTCTCCAAAGTAAGGGCAAGGCAAATGAAAATCATATTTCACTGCACAGACTGCATAGTTATAATATATGTTGCTTGTGGGAAATTAAAACTACTGTAGTAAATCTATAGGCCTATTACCCCTTAGTATAAATGTAGTTAAAGTCAACTATATGAGATTAAGATAAAAAATTCTGACCTACAGTTCAACTACTCCAAAATAAACTGCCATTTGCACTGCAGTATTAATATTCAGGTCAACAGGGTCATTGACTTTTCTATATATATACTTACCTGATAGTATATAATTTATTAATAGTATATAGAAGCCAATGGTTTGGCAAAATTTCTAATTCATAATTACACAATTCGATATTGACTGTACTTACGGTAATATGAAAACTTGTAAATGTCTTTTATGAGGAAGAAATTATATGGTTATTTAAATCAGGTGATTTTTATTTGGAAAAACTTGATTGATTTAAAGCATGATATATTTAAAATCAATCAACTCTGTAAAGTAGCAAGCCAGAAGAAATAAAAAATGAAGCTAACTGTGAAGATTCCATATTTTATTACCACAATAATTAATGGTTTCTATTTTTGCCAAAAGGTTTTTGCAATTTTTGCCAAGAGGTTGTTGCCATTATTGCCAAGAGGTTGTTGCCGGGACGGTTATAGCCATGGCAATAACCGGTTATAACCGGCGGTGGCAACAACTTGCCAACCCTGAATACTTGGGTCCACAAGTCATGGGCAGGGCTTAAGCATCGCTAGAGAAGCATAGCACATGACTTACCTCATTAATATTCATAACCTTCGACACAGATGTTTATCTGAGAGACCTTCAGTCATGTTCTTTGTTCATGTCAAAATTTTTTAAATAATAAGTAAATTTCAGGAAAACGTTGAAGACATCACTTCAGCAAACCATACAAACCCTACACAACATTTGAGAGAAAGAATAACATAAACCCCTTTGTCCAATTTTTGTAATGAAGTACCCATGAATATTCCTCTGGCAAATAGTCAAGAAGCCTCATACTTAACAGCAAAATATATCACATTCCATTCATTGTCTTAATTAAAGTGTGAATATTTGGTTAATACAGCCAACAACCAAAGCCTGATAGGATGTTCAGTTGTAAACTTAGTTTAAATAACCAGTTATTTCTGGGCTGGATTACAGTTATATCATTTTCAAGTTTATTATGCTTCCTGTTTTAAAATTATCTCAGTCAACTCTATATCTTTTTATCCATCTAGTTTAACTTACGGAAATCTTGTTTGTTTGCTTGTTTGAGCCACAGGCTAAAAATTCAAATCTTGCGACGACTAATTCGATCACTTACAATCATTCAATCGTCCTGAAACTTGGCAGATAGACTCGCCCTCGCAGACACTTCATTTTATAAAAATTTCAGCTCCCCAAAAAGGCTAGCTTATAGAATCGGGGACTCAACTTTTCGAATCGGGAATCCCCTTTCCGATACGCAGCGTTGTCATTGGCCAGCGTTGTCATTGGCATAACAAAAACGGGCGTGCTGCTTGATTAAACGCACGCTATGTCGTAAAATTCAGCGGACTATATATTTGTAGAGGTAACTGCTTCATAAGACGCATTATAGGATACTAGATGGATATAGTAAAAACTTTGTTTTTACGGGCTGTATTTTATTATCCATCTACTTTAACTTACGGAAATCTTGAATGTTTGTTTGTTTGAGCCACAGGCTAAAAAGTAAAATCTTGCGACGACTAATTCGATCACTTACAATCATTCAATCGTCCTGAAACTTGGCAGATAGACTCGCCCTCGCAGACACTTCATTCTATCAAAATTTCAGCTCCCCAAAAAGGCAAGCTTATAGAATCGGGGACTAAACTTTTCGAATCGGGGACTCAACTTTTCCGATACGCAGCGTTGCCATTGGCCGCAACAAAAACGGGCGCGCTGCCTGATTAAACGCACGCTATGACGTAAAATGAACGCGGACTATATATTTGTAGAGGTAACTGCTTCATAAGACGCATTATAGGATAGTAGATGGATATAGTAAAAAACTTTGTTTTTACGGGCTGTATTTTATTACTGTTTTGTAAACGAATCGAACTTTCACATCACTGACCACGGTCAATTCATTTTTAAAACATATCTGATTATCTGCTAATGTTAAGCATCCATTATCAAGTCAAAATGGTTGTGGTAACAATGACATAATTTACAAATTGTTGTTTACTGTTGCTGGTCATCAGTTAAAGAAATACCTGGTTAACTCAAGGAGATGTCATTATATTTTGTTCTGCAAATAGCTTGCAGCATTTTTGGATGCAAGATGAATAGAGACTAAACAAGCAAGCATTTAACTCCACCACTGTTTGTACTCTGACAGTGCCAGTCCCAAGCCTGGATGAAGGAGGAGGGCGACGCTAATGATCTTTGTTATCACAGTGTCGTTAAACTGTCTCTACTACTATTCTCTAGACTTCCAAACTCAGTATTAGGTGAGGTCCCAGAGGCCTCATAAGAACCAACCTCAGTGTAATAGCTCCATCTCTTCTGCAGTCTTCACTGCTCTGCAGCTCATATTGGGAGAAGAGCTGATCATACAATCCAGGCCCAGCTTCCCACAAAGTCCAGACTGAGAAGCCAATGTCAAGATCAGCAGCCATAAACTCTGGCAGTTTCAACATTCAGTGAGCCATCTGTTAATCTACCATTATTATTATCATTATTATCATGACCTGATCAAAAACGAACAGCTGGACATCCTACCACTGTGTGAAATATAAAGACAAGTAATAATAGTAAAAAGAATATTTATTAAATCTTCGTGTGGTAAAAACCATTTTTGCCGGCAAAAACTAATATTTCTTCCAGTCCAGTTTTTCCATGGTAAAAACCGCTTTTTTTCCACAGTTTGACAAAAACTAGCCAACCCCGCTTCTTCTTATACATAGGCATCACTACAGTAATATTATATCTCTGGTATCGTACCCCATTGCATTACAAGGACCAATAATTCACAAAACTGGAGAGTCCTTGTTAAACGTCGTGGGACTAGTTCAACGCCTATGCAACTCTGGTGGTAACGTCTTGTTTACATAACAAAAATGCAAGCAGTTTCAAAGACAATCATATCATATCAATGAAAAAATTTACGAATAATTAGGGTTCACTCCAAGGAACTGGTAACTGCTTACTAAACATTGTGTGACACGTTTAAGCACCAGCGCACCTCACTGAATGCTCAATTATTTTGCATATTCATGTAAATATCGATTCCTTGATTGCATTATAAGGACAGTCAGAATTTCTTACAATCAGTTATCCACTTATAAATATGTATGCTACTTCATTATTCGAGTCGTGACATTCTACCAAAGACTGATGAAGTCATACTATATTAGGTATACATGGTATACTTGGAATGACCTTCCCCCCTCATTAAGGGCTAAACTAATGACTAGTTTTTCCTCTGTGGTCTCTCGTTCTTTAAAGACGTTTCTTTTCCCCAGGGTTTTCGTGCTGAGAGCACTTCTGAATAGTCATTCTGAGAGAGGCGCTATATAAATCTTTAGATACAATACAATACAATACAATACATGTACAAAGTTCACAGCTGAAAACTTTCTGCATCCTGCAGCTGTTGTGTATCAGTCAACATTTAATTTTATCAGACTGCTAAATCAGAATGGACAAGATTTTAATTTTGTACTAATCGATATTTCATCCTATCCGTTTTTGTCTTATGTGTTTTGCACTGTAACTTGAAGTGGCTTTAAATCCTCGATGAAAGAGATGAGACTGTAGGTTGGGCACAATTCAGTCACACAAAGATAGATTATAAATATTCAGTGCTAATCTAACCTACAAACTCATACAATGCCGCTCATACAACTCTCAAGTAAATATCATCAGTTCAAGCTTCTGAGAGTAGATAACAAAAGAAAACAATTCCGCAAGGGCTACCCTAGTTGGTACACATTTAGAATCAGGGTGCGTAGGTTTCTCACATCACGAGTGTCGGTTTGGGTCAGGTTATGCGTCGTGAGAGTCGGTGATGGTTAGGCGTCGTAAGGGTCTGTTAGGGTTAGGCCGGTTAGTGTCGTCATTAGAAAACATGGTAACTTCCACGCAGCATGCCAAAAAATACCGTAAAACGCCAGCAACCTCACGCACCCTAATACTAAATGTTTGCCCCCTAGTTTGTTATGATATTCAGATAAAATGGAAATACCAAACATTAATGAAAGAAATTATGACGACCATGGAACTGAGGTACTGCACAAGACAGAGCAAATACAACTTGGAAAACGACATTTAGACAGGGTAAAATACCAGCAATGCACAGAAGAGGACGACCCAAGCATTCGTGGATGAGTAACATCAATAGAAAAACTGGATTATCACTGACAATGTACCGAGATCTGAGGAGCACAGGGTTCAATTGCGGGAAGTATTTCCACAACGCTAGTAGCCAAATCTTCAGAACGAAGATGGTTAAAGACAGGACTGCGAAAAGCAAAATGTTCAACGTATGAGTGTTGCTGCATATAATTACGAATTCATATAAAAGCAGAGTGCCCAAAATCACTGCACTGTTACAATGATACCAATGTCAATTATATTAAATAATTTAATGATTTAAATGGATGAAGTCAACCCATGACTCACCCCACCCCATGACTCACCCCATCGTCGTCCTTCTTCGGCTGAGGGGTGACGACTTCAATGTAGATGCACCCAGCTGGGTTATTTGTTAGTCAACGGTCAGTCTTTTTAAATCCGTCAATTTTACGAAGAAACATCACAAGTGCTCTCTCTCTCTCTCTCTCTCTCTCTCTCTCTCTCTCTCTCTCTCCTCTCTCTCTTCACTCTTATTTTGTTTCTGTCGGAGACTGACATCTACTTCCGGAAAAAGCAAACGCCATCTTACTTCCGGTATTCCAGCAGTTTTACGGAATTGCCTATTGAGAAACATCGCATACAAAACTCATACACAATGCAGACTTCAGAAACAGTTACTGTTATTCAACTTATTCTGTCGTCAAAATGTAGGCCTAGTCTTGCTGCCAGCTTATTTTCGAATCGCGTATACAACAACAATTAGGTCAGGTACAGCACCGGGTCAACATTGCAAAAGTTATGCTTCTGACTTCTCTGATCTATCGGATTTCAACCTAACTTATTTATAGGCTATTTTTGATTCAGATATTACTTGAAGTAGATTAGGCTATCGATTCTTCTTCTTCTTCTTTCTTTCTCCTCCGTCAAGTATTCGCTGACGATGAGGCTCTAACAAAACTTCTCCAATTCGGTCGGTCTCTTGCGAGTTATATTGCCCTTCTTAAGTCCCATCCTCTGTCTTCTATGTCCTCCAGTACGTTATCTATCCATCTCTTCTTCTGACGTCCTCTGCTCCTTGTTCCCTCCACCTCTCCGTGCAGCGCCTTTGCCGGCATTCTTCCGTTCTCCATCCTGATCACATGTCCATACCATGTTAGTCTTCGTTTCTTTATTCTTTCCACTACCGTTTCCTTCTGTCCCAGTTCTTCTCGTGTCACCCTGGTCCAAATGATCACATCGTAATTGTAGTCGCTTGTTTATATAGCGCTTTCGAAAACAGCTCAGCAGAAGTGCTTCAGACCTGATTGCACACACAATACTATTATACTACGATCGAACAGAATGGTCTTCTACGGCTTTGCGAAATTGAGACATGTATCGGAATAGAACCTTATTATGTCGGAGATTGCATAGAAGTCTGTTCCAGAATGAGGGGCTGACCGCTGCAGAGCTTAAATGGTGCATTATGGAAGTATACGCAAAGGGGGCAGAGGGCAACGTATACGCCTACGTATCCGACCTGCACAGAGCCCACATGGGTCCCATCCAATCCCCATGTACACTATCATAACGGCGCTATAGAAGTAATTAGATTAGATTAGACCAGCTAGCCTGTCGTCGCTGCATCATCCTATTCACCACGTGTTCTCCCGTTCAAGGGGTCAAAGGTTATAATTGAACTTTTGTGTCACATGTTTAATTGAACTTTGAACTTAACTGAGACGTTCATCTAGTGTTTAGAATATTAAATCAGGGCCTAATTATACTCGTGGCTGTTTGCATGGAGGCTTGTCACTTGGATCAATAGATTAGCCTATTGCGCAACACTTCCATGCAGTTTACGACTGGAGAAGCACAGTACATGACATGACAGACTATCCAATCAATGCAATCATCCTCACTCTGTTTTCTTCTTCTGATGTGGTGTAGCCGATATCGATGTCACTTGCCTAAGCGTACTTCCACGTAACGTCGGAAACATCCTTTCCCTCCTTCTGTCTATAATTTTATAATTTTAGCGTGGGATGGCGGCCTACAACGCCGAGTTATAACTATAGGCTAAGTGCACCATAGGGTAGAGTGGGGCAAAGCGCACCCACGGGGCAAAACGCCCCTCCCGGCCCTGTGCCCCTGTGCCACGTAATGAAATTTTTGAATGTTCTGGGGTTTCTTAGTTGTACCCTAATGAGATAATCGTCACTTATTTATCTTAAGATGGTTTGCTTATTTTTATTTTAGAAAAATTGACTTTTTCGTGTTTCCTTATAAGAGTCAGCCGCCAATTCTGTATCATTAATGGTGCCAAATTGCTAGACATAGCCACTAATACAAATATAGGTCTAAAGTATACCCTATATCGAAATACTGTGCACGATAAATGGGGCTATAACATATCAATTTTTTATTATATGGGCAATCTTACAAGGTAGCACCAAGCGGGGCAAAACGCCCCCCATGGAAAATGCTGACATGGGGCTAAACGCCCCCTCACCTCAGAGTCACCTGGAGCAAAGCGTATTTTTTTATTTAATTATTATTTATGACATCTTTTTAAAAAATTCTAGAGATCTTTACTTCTTATAGTTATTGTTGCATCAATGCAGTGATTGCAGTTGATTATGTGCATCGACTTTTCAGGTAGGGGGGGTCAGATCACGGGGGGCGTTTTGCCCCAGGTGAGGGGTAAAACGCCCCCTTTGAAGGCTTCTGTATTTTATTATTTTTTAATGTAATCTTTTGGGGAATTTTATCAGACATAATTTTACTTTACTTGGGACATTCAGTACAAGATCTTGCAATAATTTCATGCTTAAAATGCTGTTACTCACGTTGTAATTGAGCAAAAACCGTTAAAGGGGGCGTTTTGCCCCACTCTACCCTAAACATAGGGCTTAAGCGATGGGTCGGCGTCTCTCTGATCAAGCATCTGCTGCTGCATCGTAATCGTAAACTCCAAATTGCTAAAGCACCACCGAAAGCTAAGCGTAGGGCGCCAGCTTATTTACGAGCACATAGGCCTATAGTCGAGTCAATGGGTTGTCCAAAGCTAGGGTAGTCAAAAGAAGGTCCGAGAGCCGGGATACAAATCTGTGTGGCTCGTCCGCCATATTTTGTTTTACCAGTAGGCCTATGCTGAAAAACAAGAGTTATCGTGTGTTCTTTATGCCTTAAGACGGGTAGCCTAAATATAATATAATTATGCTATATATAGGCCTAGTGTATATTATCTCAAACAGCCATGTTCTTTGGGCCATTGTGCCACTGGGTTAAACTAGAGCCAGTCATGGCCCATGGGCCCAATACAATGGGTGCAACAAGCGTGGCTGTAAGAGGCGAGTCTTTTGTAGAACCCACGCGGCCCTGAGTTTATATAGCTTATACAGGCAGCAGGCTTAGGCCTATACACGATAGTTTAGATGACTGCGTAGGCCTATTAAAATGTTTTATTCACACTCGCTAGAGTACGCCATTAGCCGCCCATGCGCTGCACATCAGACGCTTGCCGCTGTCAGCGTTGCAGTTGGGATGCTGGCCTGGCGCTCACAGGTTTTTAGTTGGACCGTCGGCATACGCGAAGGCAATTATCGTGTGATGGATGAGTATAGCTGGGTTGACGAGGTGACAGTCATTTGACGACACGATTCTAAAATATGTCACTGGCTTTCTTTTCTTAGGATTATATTGCAGTCGTCGCGTTTAGAATGTGGTCGCCAACGAGGAAGGCTAAGTACGGAGTGGGTAAGTAGTTTGTAGAATTTGAGCTGCAAGTGAGTCGGTCTTTGATGTCAGTATTTACATCTCGTCGTAGATCCTATTTACATCCTTCATGTTGTTGTTATCACTCGGCTTCGGTACCAGTCGCATCAAATTCATCAGAATAACGTCCCTTAGCAGCTTAGATGGGCACGATTAGCGAAATTGCAAATCGATTAGGATTAGAATGAGCTGCTGAAAGTTGCTAATCGATTAGGATTAGAATTAGCCGAATCTTGTACCCATACAGCCAATCGATTAGAATTAGCAGGACCTAATCAACTAGCAATTAGACTTAAATTTCGATAATTCATACATATATTTCGATGAATTTGCCACATTTTAATAAAAGCACAGCAAGTTACAGCAGCAAGTTACTGTAATCTCTTTAGCTCGCATGGTTTTCCTGGTTGGCATACGATATCGTGGAACTGCAACTCTCATTAGATTTGCAAAACCTTCATTTTCCACTTCAGAAATTGGTCGCATTGAATTAATCAAGTAGTTTGACACAGCAGTTGTTGGCTAAATTCTTATTGTAATGATTAGAATTAGAATTAGCTGTTTATTTAATCGATTATCTAATCACTTATAATCTATTCTATCAGTTACCCATAATTATCTGCTTAGCAGTAAGTTAGTTGTCGTCATCACTGCAAAGACTATGACGGCCACTATCACCTCTACCACCACAACCTGTTTCAAGCATCATCGTCGTTGTTGTCATCATGACATAATCATACTCATCATCGTTATATCGATCAAATTTTGGCTTCTGTTGCTTGTGTTTTGAACATTAATGACATTTAAAGCATCTAATCTGCCAGTTAAGGATGGCTGTAATTTTATCCCAAGAATCGTATATAGACAATCAGTAAAATCTGGCCCACAATCTTTAAGCCAAAAATGACGCTCTAAAGACATTTTCAGTTCAGTTGTAGTCCCTTTTCTGTTCCCTGTTGCGGTGTGTCAACTGGTTTTCATATTAAACGAATGTATAATAATGTTTATTTTATTGTTAAATTGGGTACCAGTTACCAAAGTATTACCAATTACCAAAGTATTACTGTGTGAGGATCTGTGCTGGGACCAGTTCTGCTAATTATATTCATTGCAGTTCTCTGTTAAGTGTTAAATGCCACATTGTGTATGATACGAGTAATTTTTTTACAAACTCTAGTAATGCTTTAAATTAAATTGTGGCATCTTTAGACCTTTGGACCTGTCCATTTCTGTTGGTTTAGTTTCAACAATAACTCTGTATGAAATTGGATAGTTGACATAACCTCTTCCTTTACCCTTTTGCCACAGTTTTCGTTATTGGTTTAACATAAATCAGGTTGACAAGCCACAACACAGTTACAAGGTGGACTGAATTGTGAGTAGTAAAGTAAAGTACTGTGGATTATTGTTTGCTCAGGGGTTATTGTTTGAGCAAGCTTGTATAGAGCACCCTAGAGATGTAGTTCTTATCATCCTTTGCTGGTAATTCAAAATCATGAGTTCTAGGGTGAAGGCCCTAGTAATCGGTCTTTGATATCTTCTTGTCTTATTTCTACCTACATGTATATATCATAGTCTATGGCAGTGCAGTCCAACCCGCGGCCCGCGGGCCGCATGCGGCCCGCCGGCAGATTCTAAGTGGCCCGCCGCAGCTTGCTAAATATTTGCAATTTCTGTTAAAATGAAGTAAAAGACAGTCAGTGGCCTACTTGCATAGCTATTCGTTCGTAACTTGGCTTATCATTTGACAATGTGTACACAAAATCCAGTTCCAAAGACGCATTCATTATGATAACTCCATCATTAATTATAATACAGTTAATAATTTTCAATAAATTTTAGTCGCTGCTTTTGAGTTTACTGGTGCGGCCCTCGGCTTCAAAAATTACTTCTTCGGTGGCCCGCGGTGTCAAAAAGGTTGGACAGCACTGGTCTATGGTGTTTGATGATATGTCATGGCTTCTTCTTATGCCATTGGAATTGTCCCCTTGAATAGGCTGGTAAAACTATAATCTTATCTGTTCTGATTTCTTCTGTTAGGCCTATATATCAGAGATGGGTAACTAATCGATTAGATGCTAATCGATTAGCTAATCGATTAGACAAACAGCTAATTCTAATTCTAATCGATTAGCTGTCGTCTGATGCTAATTCTAATTCTAATTGATTAGCAATTGCAGCTAATTGTTAATCGAAAATCGATTAGCTGATCGATTAGCTGTCTGAAAATTAAGCGTTCATTAAGAATGAGTTTATTAATATTGAGTTTGAGAATATGCTTACTTACTTATTTATCCAAAGGCTGTTTCAAATGTTCAATTATCTGCTCATGGTTATTTGTCTATTCTACTCATGTAAAACTGAAAGATTTGTTAGTTTTCATGTTCTTCATCTACAGCATCACTGTATTCCTGCAACCTCAGCTGCCATGGAACGCGTATTTAGTTCTGCTATCGATTAACGAAATCTAATTGTAATTGCTAATCGATTAGCTGCTGCTAATTCTAATTCTAATCGATTAGCTAAAAGCTTTTGTTAATTCTAATTCTAATCGATTAGCAAATTTCAAGAGCTAATTCTAATCGATTAGCAATTTTAGCTAATCGTACCCATCTCTGCTATATATCCCCTTGTTCTTTTGGTTTTATTGTTTGTCGATAGTCTAGTATTTTAGCATTCTGGATGGTCAACCCAGAGGTTAGGGCATGGGGTTCAAATTTCTGCTAATACTAGAAGATATTTTGAGATTTCAGTTCACTAGCATCCATGGTAAGCAGGTCCAAAAAGCAATTATACTGACTGTACTCATTTGGTGGGAAGATCAGATGCCAAGGGAGGGGAGACGTTACCTACATTCTGCACCCAGATCAAGAAAAGAAGTCATTAACTCTTCATACCCATATATTACTCTAGGGCTTATATAGCTCAGGCAGCTGTGCTTCTTGACTTATGTCTATATGTTCTAATGCAATTTTTTTTCTGTTCTTTGGTGGTTTTTCTGTTTAACGACTAGCTGTGTGGTAACAAAGACCATTAGCGTCGCCCTCCTCCTTTATCCAGGCTTGGGACTGGCACTGTCAGAAAGCGAACAGTGGCGGAGTTAAAATTCTGTTCTTTGTTATAAGTTCTAATTTGTGTAGTCACTGTACTTTTTCAATAGGTTATATTACATATCATTATGTTTTTTTGTATAAGTTTGTGCAGTTGGTTTCTTAATTAATTTATATAATTCCATTCTTTGTAGTCTATTTTCTGTATTTTCCCTATATTCTATTGTAACCATTTTGGTTAATAAATAATATACATTTTTACTTACTTACTTAGTTACATTTCTTTTCTATTTTGGCTTGCTGTAATCCAGACTACTCATAATGTCCTGGACTGATGGGCAAGGTGTTTGTATACTACTCACTTTTATTTGTCACAAAGCAGAATTTAGTACCTTCAGTAAACAAGGAAGTAAATGCCATGTTAGGAGATGCTCAAGACTACCCTGTTTCCAGGACCTTGGGATACATCCAAATTCTAGTCCAGTGTTAACAGTGGGAATTGAGCACCTCCTCTAAGTTTCTCTATGGGACACGGGAGGTTAACAGATCGAAAACTGTTTATCTGCTGTGTACTTTTCCTTTCACTCACGATTCGAAACAAAGCCATAAAACATTTTGTGTGTTATTATTTGATCCCATGCACAAGTTGCCAACTATTAAGTTTAACAGCTGATTAGGCCATGAGTTGTAAGCCAATGAATTTATGTGCATTTGCTGAATGCTTATTTATTACTGATTTATTACTTAGAAGCAACCAGCATCATTTTATTTTTCTGCTTTGTTTTTAGCAATTTACAACTTTGATGGTAAAGTCTGCCATGGATTACAGCTTTCGATTGGTGATACGGTACACATTAAAGAAGAAAGTTTTGGTAATGGAAATACTTTACTATTTAATTACACATGTTTATTGTTTAATAAGTATTGACATTAAAATTGTGTGTGTGTGTGTGTTTGCTTGTGTGTGCGTGTGTGCGCGTGCGTGCGTGCATGTGTGCGTGAGTGTGTGTGTGAGAGACAGATAGACAGAGACAGATAGAGACAGACAGGCAGGCAGCAGAGAGAGGTAGGTAGTGATGAACTGGTATGAACTGTTGTTATTCTTTTTTACTTTGCATCTATAATCTTTTTTGTGAATGTGTGGGGGGTAGTACTTTGCAATTTTTTCTAGGTAGGAAGAGGCTGATGGGAAGAGACAAAAAAATAAGGTAGTTAGGAAGAGGCAATTGGAAGAGACCAGTAGAAAAAAGGTGGTTATGAAGAGGCCAGTAGTAAGGTTCTAAAGGAAGAAACTGGTTAACGGAGGCTATTTGGAGGAGGTAAGTAGGCAGAGTTGTGTTGGAAGGAGCTGTTTCAAAGAGGCCAGATGCAAGAGGCCAGGTGGAAAAAGCCCAATGGATGGATGGATGAGGCCATATGAAGAAGGTGGTTAATCTGCTCTGGTAATTATGAACAGATGGTGATAATGATGAACAGGTCTGAATTGCAGTGTTGGTGCACACTGACTTGGCTTTGCTAAATTGTAACCTGATTTAACAGAACTCTGATTCTGCTTGTCTGAAGTTTTGTTGTATATCCTCTCTGCTGTCCCAGAGTAGGGCTCAGTGCACCGCTATCCTCAGTTTTAGTTAGTTCTGTTATGATAAAGATAAAGATGGGAGCAACAAGATCAGAACAGCCTTTGAGGTCATCGATACCATGAAGTGTAGAGACCCAGGTTGGTTAGAGTATTGACTGGACTGTTTGAGTCAAAAGCAATGGAATGTCCTTTCTACCATATCCACATAAATTAATTGGCTCTAGGAAGCTTATCAATGGTCAACTTTTCAGTTGTTATCTGTCCTTGAACATTTCCTCTCTTCCTTCTATGAGCTTGTTTAGGGTATATGCAGGCATACATGTATTTGCTATCTTACTGACCTAGGCAAGTACCGGGTTATGTTTTAAGATGGGTTGAATTTAACAGGTCTCTTTTCCTGTCTTTGGCACATTTTACTTGTAGAGGCACTTCCTTTCCTTTCCTTTGCCATATTTGGTGCATGCACAATAATTGTCACCATACAATATTTCATGAAAATAATGCCAGTAGCAACTACAATAGCAATGATAATAGTGAACAGTAATGAAAGAGGTGATAGCTGCAGAGGACTATAAAAAATTTAAATGGACAGAGGGAAGGTTGCTTATTTTTATAGATAAACTTAGATTATGTTGAGCTGATTGTTGCTGTTATTGTTAGTTTATTGTTTTTAGGGATGGGTGGGGTGGGTAATTGATATGCAAAATCCTTCAATAATAGGGTCAGTCCATTCAGCTGACAATGCTGACATTTCATCTGCTGTTCATAGTCTCCTATATCCGGTTAACAGTTTTCTCACACAATGAGACAACATGACATCATCGGAAATAGCCCTCATTCAGTTAGCTCTGCCAGGTCTAGCCACTTAGTGACTGCATTTAAAAGTATTAAAGATGTCAGTGCTTTAACTCCTGGTGCTGTTGGAGCCTACACATATAGCCTACACAAAGTAAAATGCTTCATTGTGTTGTACGCACATGCAGACAAATTTATTTGACCATTTCTAAGTATTCTGGGGTCAACTGAGGACTTTTCACTCAACTAACTCCCACAGGATGCTAGAGCCAAATGGGATTTGATAGCCAAATGTCCTTTCTGTCACCTATCAACGGCCTTCCCTCAAGTCTTCTTCCAGCCAATGACTCTCCAGGGACAAATCATTTCAGGCTTCAGTATTAGCCACAGCAAACACTGTATGTTTAGACTGTGCTCTGTTTATTTCTATATTTAATCTGTCCTCATTTTTATGACTTTGTTATATCCAGATTGTTTTCTTTTTCCCAGGTTGGTATCGAGGATATCCACTGAAGAACAAGACTGCTAAGGTATGTCTCAATTCAAACCACATATATGTATAATGACCACAATGACTCAATCCAGATCCTTTGCCTGCATAGATCCCTGTCTATGGAATGGACTTCCTCCTTCTCTATGCTCTACAATCCTCTCTGGTAGCATCTCTACCTCTTTCACCTTAAAACCTTCCTTTTCTGTAGGAGTACCTGACACTGAGAGCGCTTCTGAAAGGCTTATGCTATGAGAAGCACTTTATAGATGATCAAATATAATACAATAAACCATTAATTTTTGGACAGTTTCTCTTGCACTTTTAAACAACGAGAGAGAGACTACCCACAGTCCTTTCAGTGGTCTCAGTTCTGTCTCAGTGAATGCCTTTTTCGTTAGTGCAGTTCTTACCCTTCAGGTGTGCAATTAATAATCTACAGGTAAACTAAAAATGTAGCATTGCCAGCATCAACCAGAGCTGCACCCCTTTGTGTATTTCTTCTGTACATTTAAAAAATTTCACGATCATTGAGGTTCTTGTGACTTTTCTTTGATCTCCTCCTGGGGGTTTTCTACTTGGCATTTATCACCAGAAATTTATATAAAAATTTATTTCTTGTTTAAAAATCACCTAAATAGATAACATCCACTGGGGCCTGGACAGGCATAATTTGGCTGAGCTGAACGCAGTATTTAATGAGCAAGGTCTGACGTTATCATAAATATTAACGACATTAATAGAAAACACTTATTTCATCATCATTACTATCGTCATCTGTTCACGATGGCAGTCATTTAGCAGCAGGTGGTGAAAATGAGTCATCTCAGTTCCATTCTGTTAGAAGCATTCTTGTGCATTAAGACAGAAATAGCCTTACAAAGAAATTTCTGAACCACCTGCTTTGCATAACAACATTTACTGAGTAATAAATGCCTTTAGAATCTGACGATCATTCATGATTCTGGTGGTTTTTCTATAACGAAACGATGTTAGATAGAAGTTGTATAAACACCTCTTCTAATTGAGGAAAAGCTTTCAGCTGCAGGTGATATACGTCTCTGTCAGTGCTCTATGTCATTACACCTCTTCTTTTAAATTTTGCCATTGCAGTGACCTTGTTTACTTTCTGTTCATTCATTCATTCATTCATACATTCATTCATTCGGAGAATCTATGTGGCACGTCTTCATTCTTCAAGAAACCTACTCCCAGCCCAGCCACAGCTAAAGAAGTGTGATTTGAGGTAGTTATAAAAAACAGGCGAGTTTGACCGAGGCAGCAAGCGCAGGTCTAGTGAGAGACCATTCCTGATGGAAGGTCCCACAATTGAAAAGGCCTGACGCTGTCTAATAGAAATGTGACCAAAGGCTCTGCTCTGTGTCTTTGTCTCAGACTATGTCATAATGCACTGTATGTTACTGCTATTGTAAGTGAGTGCTATTGTTGCTCATCGTGAATAATCGTTATGATGCATGGCAAATATAATCCATTTGACATAATATCATGTAACTTATTTTTATTTAAATTTCAGCGTCATGCTAATTACTTACCTGGTATATGCTTTTCACTTTATCGGTATCCAGCCTCCTCTCTTAAATGGCTCACATCTGCTGTGGTAGCTGCATTGATTTCATCACCCTCATGGCATCAGGTGTTTGTGATATATTATATATATGTATATATGTATATATATATATATTATATATGTATACATTGTTAAAGGTGGGCATGCTTAAAAATTGTAGTGACGATAAATCATATGGCTGAAGTTCTCAGTCATCTGATTAGTCACAGAAAACATGAGGGAATAGAGTTTTGAAACAAATCTGTAACATGCCGTGTAATTGATATTTTTAATTACCTCTTAACCACCTCAGGCCAAATATTCAAGGTGCCGCACACAATAAGCCAAAAATGTGAGAATTTAAAAAAATGCATATTCATTGCTTTGTCGATTACCGAATGTTTGATGTGCAAAACAAAGTTTGCAAACATTAAGGTAGATTAGTTTTCGCAAAAAACACAGGTCTTAAATCAACAACAAGAAAGAGAACAATTGAGCAGTACTGAAAACCGATCCATTCAGCAATTATGCAGACAACTTTTGTATTAAAAAAAAAATTGTTCAGCAAATTAAAAGTTTTGTTCAGCTATAATGCTCCCATAATTATACTACAGTAATTCAGAAATTCTCTGTGCCTATTACTGGCAACAGTGTCTGTGTGAATGTGCAGGCAGATTCGGGTGAGAACATATGCTCTGCTGCGCAAAGAGATTAGTCTGTGCAATACAGTGATGGATAAGACCTTGTGAAACATATGAACCATAGTATTGTCCAGCTGTGAAATGTAGACATCAACAGAAAAACTAGTCACATCCTCAAAGGTAATTCGTGGGAAGCAGGTTTCCAACAAAGTTGGAACAATGCCAAGACCACGCTATAAGACTCACTGTTTTGAGTTGGATCTTGCAGCATATGCTATTGGTCATAGTCTTCATCATCACTATCATTATTCGCATCCTGTAGTGCCCACACTTTGCAATCAGATTTATCACCTAAATTGCTACAAAGATCAGAGTAACTTTCTGAATCACCTTCATAAACTACCTGCAAGATATCAGCTACAATAATTTTACGCTTTGCCACTTTTGTTTAGGTCTTGCTGCTGCTTCTTAGCTACCAGAAGTCGCTGAAAAAAATTATGTAGCCCAACTTCAGCAAAAACCTAGTCTGTCGTAAAAGAAGGATACACCAAAGTATGGCCCTTCCAGTAGCCTGAAGTGTTAGTTTCTTTTATACAAGAGGGGCACCAATTTGTGCTGTGATATTTCATCAGTAACCCCCCATCTTTTTTGTAATTGTAATTAAATATCTATATAGTGTTGCCCAAAGAGCAAAACAAACCAGATGTGTTGTCTACAGTAGGCTATGTGATGTTAAATGATCTTTGCAGGATATATCCGTGCCTCAGATTCACATTTCGGTGTGACCTTGCGCGCGTTACAAATTTATTTAATAATAATAATAATAATCTTTTTAATGTGAGTCTGTCTGTGGATTAAGCAGACAATTCTTCTATAGTGGCTTACTTGGCGGCATTTCAGATTTAAAAATAGAGTGAATGTGCAGTTATTTTGGAGATAATAATGTAGCATGGTTAGCCATCATTGATACTTCCCCACAGTAGGCCTACTTACAGAAGCTGTAGATTCATTTTTAGAAGGAACTGTCCATCTAGGAAATACCTTTTTCAATCCATATTTTGTAAGATAATTGTAAAAAAAATTTAACGATGAACTCTTTGAATCATGTGAAAATCAACTAAACATTGATTGCTGGATTTGATAAATTTATGCTTTGTCATGGTTCATTTAGCATAAAATTTCATTACTGTGTTAAAAAATTGATTACATAAAATTTTTGATTGCATTAAAGTTGTAACAAATTAATCTTTTAGCAGCGCATTAAATACCACCTATAAAATATAATTGTGTGTGTGCATGTGAGTCATGATGTGACTTCACCAGTGTGTATTGTCACATTACTCATCGGGAATACTCTTTTAAGTTGGTATTTCTGAAGCTCTGTTTCAGAAAATAGCATTGTGTAGGATTACTGGTTAGTTTGTAGGATTTCTTTCAGAATTCTGCCAATGTTGCCAATATGAAGCACGTCCACAACACAAGAGATGTAGCACTTCACATAACAGAGGCCGAGAGTAGCCTCTGTCATGTGATGTGCTACAAATCTTGTGTTGTGGACATACATTACAATCATCAGCTGCTTATGCTAGCTGTTAGGTGAGAATGAGCGTGAATGTGTGACTACTATTCTTTTTAGTTGCTTGTCATATCCACAACACTCTCTTCTTGCTTAGTCCTGTCTAATGGTTAGCGCTATCTTTCATTGTTTTCACTTCCTGTGACTTCAAGCATTGCATGGAGTGCCTGATTTGGCGTCCAGTCTGTCGGCATTGTTCTGACCAAGTTTATGGTCAAACCATCCAAGTTGTCTTTGAACAGCTTCATCCAGTGTTGTTGTTCCCTTAGCCATTGAGTGTCTTATTTCTTCATTTTTAGTTGATCATACTATTCTGACTGTTCTGGTGAGATGCCTGTTATGTACCTTTTTCTGCTGCTCAAAATACACAATATTTCTCAGTTTGCAGGTGACATGTGTTGTTCAAGTAATCCTTGTATGTATAATATGGCAGTGCATTATTTACAGAGGACAGGCAGAGGCCTGCATTATGGTGTTGTTTATTTATATGGCAAAACGAGGGCAAGTGACTGTGGAGGGATGCTCTATTATTGGCCTAACTTCCTCACCTTTAACCCTATAAGTCCTGGAGCACATGCCATTTTATCAATGCTCGAGTTCCATCTGCAGTGTATGTGTATGAATGATAAGCAGGGTATTTGTTTTCACAAGTACACAACTATGATAGAGCTGTGTGCACACACACTCACACACACACATGCACACACACACGAGTGTGCACACACACTTCCAAATACACATACACACAAACATACACACATACAAACAAACACACACACAAGGCTACGATTGCTTTGAAGTTGACCATCAGCTGATGCCATTTGCTAGAGAAGTAATTTAGCTTAGATGAGACACTCACAGCATGCACGCACATACACACACATGCACACACACACACACACACACACACACACACACACTGAATATTCATGAGTCTGAATGTAGGAGTCATATCAAGTGCTGTGCCACAGGGATGTTGTTATCAATCATGTTGCCTTCTAAAGTTTTTCAATAAACTGTGGGATCCATGTATCCCATTGCATTTCAAGTCAGTTATAATGATTCCTGTTATTATAGAGGATTTTGTGTATATGTTTTGTATATCGTAATCGTAATCTCCAAACTTCTAAAGCGCCACTCGAAAGCCAAGCGCAGGGCACCAGCTTATTCACGAGCACTGCGTCTAGTCAAAAGGGTTGTCCGAGAGAGTAGTCCGAAGGAGGTCCGAGTCCGGTTTCCAGAGGATCAGAGGGGTCAGAGTAGCTGCTAAGGTGGGTGTCGTTTACGTCGAGAGTTGGAAGGTAGATGATCAGTTTGAGTCGGGGTAAGAGTTCTTGAAGAGGAGAGACTTTAGTTTCGAGTGGAAAGCCTTGGCAGTGATGGATAGAGGAGCCTGATGCGGATGATGGTGGGTGATTGGAGATGATGGTGGAGGAACCGAAAAAGTGCGGAATAACATCCTCATCCTCATTATCATCAGTTCCTGATGCCATCCATTTGAAGGTGATTGGTGCCAATAAATGATTTCCATCTTTCTACATCATTCATCAAGTCTAGTCAGGGACATAACTAGTGTTGGGGTGCTTAAGCCCCCAAATGAAGCTGAAGCCCCAAAATATATCAGGCCCCCAGCCCCACTATATGCCTGTGCTACCACACTTGCTGTGCTCAAGGCTTAAATCCCCCAAAACAAAAGTCCTAGTTATGTAACTGAGTCTAGTGCTCCTCCTGTGGACTTTAGTACAAGTCTTATTGTGTTCTCATTTATACTGTCTGTCCAGTTAATTCTTGATCGTATGTTTCTCTTACCTTTGATTTTGCATGTAATGCATTGTGTGGGATTTGGTCAGCTGGCTTTGTCTACATAGACTACATGTGACCAAACCATCAGAATCTTCACTGAATGACTTTGTCTAACAGAGTTGTTTGGATATCTAAGAACTGTATAATGTCTTCTAGTCTTTTGTAGTCTTGAAATTCGTACAATGTTCTGTAGGGCAGCTCATTTCTGCTTTGAGGAATAGGGAGTGACGTGGTTAGACAATCTCCTAGCCCATCCCCACCCCGCAGCAAGTAAGTCTTCCCATCCCTGCATGTTTTGTCCCCCATCCCCACAGGTTTTCTCCCCATCCTCACCCCGTCCCTGCAGGATTACATCACATACCCTGCAAAAAGTTGTTACCAATTAAAAGTTTAAAAAAATTTAGCTTACAAAGCTATTTGTATTACTGATTGAATTAATATAGCACAAAAAACAGATTATCTTATCAAAAGTTTGTATTAACCAAGTCCTGACTATTTCTGATTAGTTAACAGGATCTTTTCTCTTCCTGCTTCAAAAAACCTCCATTGAACATCTCCCTGGTCTAGATTTGAGACTATATATGGAGCTATAATAGTTACCATTACCTCGGTTTTATCACCGACTCATTCTCCATTACTGTGGTATTACTGCAACAGTAAATCCATTACCGCTGTAAAACCGAAATTGTCCCAATTACTGTGGGAAAAATTACAGCGTCACTCTCTATTGAGAATTCTTTTCTCTTCCTGCTTGCAGATTGTCCAGCATTCTGACCCATGTAGCCAAATGGGTGTTATCATTGTCTCATATGTGACCCAGGGAATCAAAATGAGTCGAATGTCGGCAAATTACAATGCTTGGAAAACAGCAAAATATGAAGAGAGTCATTTTTTGCTCATTTTCAGATTTTAATGAAAATGGGTAAAACTATGTTTTTTTACGTTTCTGATATCTCACATTTGATGAAATTCATAGTTTTAAAGTGTATTTTCAGGATTTTGTAAAGGTATTGTTTTAGTTTTCGTGATTATTTAGTGATTATTTATTAAAATTAATTTAAAATAATTTACAAAAATTGGACACTTAATCATTCGTAACTTTGTCAAAAAGTAAGGTAAAATCAAAGTTTTTGTGTCATTTTAAAGCAAAAGACGTGGTCTTTATATTTATATGTAAAATACTCATATTCTAAAATTTGAAGTCGATGAGATTGTCTCTTTGTGTTCAATGCTTGTTTCAAGTATGTGTGTCGTTCTGAATAACTGGTCTATTGTGCTCCCCCTGTGTCTGAACCTGGCTTGTTCTTCTCCAATTGTAATTGTGCCGTCAACTGAGTTTTGTATCATCTTGTTCACAGCTTTTCTGAGGATGTTCTTTAGGCTAATGCCTCTGTATGTTTAGCACTCTTGTGGATCACCCTACCTTGTGTAGATTTGGGCCAATTGTCAATTTTATCTTTCTGTAGCCTTCCTGCATTTTAGTTATCTTGAAAGCTGCTTCTGCTTCTCTGCATTGTTGTTCTTCTATCCAGTTGTTTTTGTCTCTGTAGTTTCCTTCTGATTTTTCTAGTGAGACAGTTAAATTGTTTATGGTCTGCAGTTTTGTAGTTTCTGACGTGGCTATAAGTTTTCCTCCTCAAGCTATGACACTTTTCCTGATGGCTTCTGGTCTTTATGGCTTCTTGCAAGCTCGTCTGATGTTTTTAGCTGCTTGTGTTCCATACTGTGTGTTTGTCCACATATCTTTATCACTGATCTGCAGGGCTGGATTACCCATTTGTAGGCCTGGTTCCAAAATTGTATAGTAGGCCCCAATTATATGTTCAAACTAGGGATGTTAAACGAAATTCGGAAATCAAACAAACAAAAAGTGTTGAAATTTAAATTATAGAATAGATATTTATGAATTTAAAACTGTGCTTTCATAACAGAAAAACTGTCAATAATATCCTGAAAATTTAACCGTTGTACAATTTCACACTCAATGTTCATAAGTGTTAAATTTGCCAGTCAGTCTAGTCCTCGATAGTGTAGTGGTTAGCGCGCTGGACTATCAATCGAGAGGTCGAGGCCTCGAGGGTCCAATTTCCGCCAGGGCAGAAATTTGGTTCGAGATTTCTGCTCCACCTGCGCCCCCTAGCCAACTGAGCTACAATGAGTACACTGACCGTACAATGTCGGTGGGAAGATGAGACGGCGAGGAAGAGGACTGGCCACCCACCCGCATGTGCCGTAGCCAGGAAAATGAAGTCGCTGACAATTCATTCTCATGACTGTCACAGGGCTAGCCTAAGGGACTATTCTTCGTCTCCTTCTCCCTGAAGATAAAGAAGGCTGATGAATAGTGCTGTGGACCTGATGCCGACGCCCGACGGTGATGGACGGAAGAGGTTATCAGCAGAGTAAACTGTCGTGGGAACCCTAACGGAGTTAACGGTCACAAATCTCATAATAAAATTGTTTTGGCTGTCGAGTTGGAAGTGACTATCAGTGTTTGTTTGCAGTTAAACTAGCGTGCTTAAAACATATTTCAGTTAGTACAAGTCAACGATGTAACATTTGAAAACTAAAATAATAGCTAAGGAGAGTATTAGAATGCAGGCTATAGAATTTTTAAGATAGCATTCTAATGGTAGGCCCCCAATTTGTGAAATTTTTAGTAGCCCTGGGTTCGTGGACCCACTGGACCCGTGGTTAATCCAGGCCTGCTGATCTGTATGTTCCTCTCCATCTCATTTTCATTTTCTGTTGGATGTCTTCATTTTTCAGCTTTTTGGTATCCTACTTGATGTTTTATGTTGGTCGATTTAATCTCCTTAGCCACATCTTCAAATTGATGGTTTACTAACTTTTGATTTTAACCAACTTGTGTGCCAAGTCGAACCAAGTGATCTGCATATTGTCACATGTGAGCTCCATCTATTGCTTACTATAATCTAGTCCAGCGGTTCCCAAACTTCTCTGGGTTGGGACCCACTTGTGAATATTTTGGCAGTCTTGGTACCGACTATGTAAAATTAAGCATTGTGTACGAAAATTTGATTCGTAATAATGGCATCGAAATATGCGGATTTACGTTCAGCGTTTAAAAATTGGCATATTTAGATCATTAAAAGGAAACGTAGGTAAAAACAGTTTACAAGTTATAGCCAAATGTTGTTGTTCCGAAAAAAGAAATGTTTCTCGAAAAAATTTGGTGACCCGCTTGCTAGAGCTTTGCAACCCACTTTTTGGTCATGACCCACAGTGTGGGAAACACTGATCTAGTCAATAAAGTTATCTGTCTTCCTTGATGAAAACACAGATAGATGAAAGCATGGCTAGGTGAAAACATGGATGGTTGAAGGCATAGGTTGATCTCATTTATGGATGCACTGATAGATGGAAGAATAAATAAGATGTGAATGAAGAAGGGGATGATTGAAGGAAGCAAGGAGAAAAATAAGAAAGATGGAAGCAAGGAAGGAAAGAAAGACGGCTCCAGAAAGCATTTCATGACAATGATAACAATGACGACGATGACACTGATGTGTTGACACTGATGGCACTGATAACAGCAGCATGGAGTAGTTAAGACTTGGAGTGGCGGAAAGATTTCTGTTCTGATTAGTGCTTATATGACCTTATAAACAGCCCTATTTTCAAAGTTCTGTGTAGTGAGCCTTGGGGAAGGGTAATGAATGAATCATTAAGTGAGCCATCTCTGTCATATGATACTAGGATCTGCAGTATTGAGCTGTGTGTAAATGGTGGCCAGCACCATGACCTCATTACATGATGTTAGGACTAAGAATAAATCAGAACAATTATGCTTTGTCACTCTCATCTTTTTCCCTTACACTAAGGTGCTCACAGGACTTGCTGTGGTGGTGATTGATGGTGGCGATGATGGTGGTGGTAGCAGTGATGATGATGACTACTGTGGAGGTGATAGTTGACGGTTTTGGCGACAACAATGATGATTATGCAGTGAACACAGCTTTGGCAAATGTGTTTTCTGTCCATACTGTATTGTTGGAATGGCTTCCTGTTTTTCTTTTCCAAATGGTTAACCAGGTTATTATCTTGAAAGCATTTGCTTTTATAAAACGCTTAACTGGTTTTGTTAAAGTCCTTATCAGAGAGGGCTTCAATGATGCTAAGTACTACAGTGCTGTAATGTTGTTGATGCTGTTGTTACAGCTGTTGCTTTTTGCAACTAATGCAACCATTGTTTTGTTTGCAGGGAATCTTTCCTATATCATACATTCATCTGAAGGAATGCCGAGTTGATGTTGAAGGGTGAGCCATGACATCCATTTACTCATTGATGCTATGTATAATGTTGGTCTTTTTTATCAAGGGCAGCTGTTCATTGGTAGAGCTCTGAAATCTTTTGTTATCATTACAGACTAGATTTTCTGACAACTGCTAATATATGTATGTATGTATGTATGTGTGTGTGTGTGTGTGTGTGTGTATGTATGTATGTATGTATGTATGTATGTATGTATGTATATAGACACTTACTATAGAACCTCTAGTTACCTCACAAAACCACTGCCTGTGGCAATATATAGTACCTTTTAGGTGCTTCACAAAAGCACTTCCTGTGCCAGTATCTAGTGCCTTTTAGGTACCTCACAAAAGCACTGCCAGACAGTGCCTGTGCCAATATCTAGTGCCTTTTAGGTACCTTGCAAAAGTGCTGCGTTTGCCTATATCTAGTGCCTTTTAGGTACTTCACAAAAGCACTTCCTGTGCCAATATCTAGTGCCTTTTAGGTACTTCACAAAAGCACTTCCTGTGCCAATATCTAGTGCCTTTTAGGTACTTCACAAAAGCACTTCCTGTGCCAATATCTAGTGCCTTTTAGGTACTTCACAAAAGCACTTCCTGTGCCAATATCTAGTGCCTTTTAGGTACTTCACAAAAGCACTTCCTGTGCCAATATCTAGTGCCTTTTAGGTAATTCACACAAGCACTTCCTGTGCCAATATCTAGTGCCTTTTAGGTACTTCACAAAAGCACTTCCTGTGCCAATATCTAGTGCCTTTTAGGTACTTCACAAAAGCACTGCCTTTGTGTCAATATCTAGTGCATCTTAGGTACATCATAAAAGTGCTACCTGCACCAATTTAAGTATAAATGTTCAATTGCAACAATGTATAACTTGCAGGGTCAGGCCAAAGGCGTGAAATTGCAACATTTTAGGTGTGCTTGCTAAACGATTGGAAGAGCTATGAAGAATGGAACTAGCATTCAGTGGTTGATGAGATTATAATGTTTTTACTGATAGGGGTGAAATGGACCAAAATGCCAAAACACATCTGGCCGGTCCAGATATGCATCTTTCAACAACCAGTGCCCATATCAGTGACATTAGTGATTGCATTGTAAATTTGACCGGACCTGTATACAAGTTTATTGTTTTGCCGACTGCTTTAATCATACTATTCCAGGAACAATACCTTTTGTGCTTTCACATTCATACTACTTTTATGGCTCTAATTTGCAGTGTCATTATTTTTTTGTGACATGCGCCTGATTGTGTGAGTGTTTATGTCTGCTGAGTTTGAGGTTTGAGCCAGTACTAAGGTGGTCACTGGTTATTGGTTAAGGTCACCCTACGAAGGCAAGTCTAACATTGCACTGTTGATTGATGCTTATAAGTAAGTAAGTATATTCTTTATTAACCAAAATTGCTAATCACACTTTGGTGTACAGACATCTTATAAACACAGTTGAAAAGTGTATATAGCATCCTGACAATAAACGTTTTTCGCATCAAGTAAGTTAGTGAGTAAGTAAGTGAGAATATCCCTTAATAAACCAATTGCCAACCATACCTTGGTGTACAATCAATATAGTCCCCGCATATATCTATGAGTAGTTAGTTATCTCGACCCTAAACCCATTAGTGCCGCTGCTTCTTAATGGTTATACAAATGTTTGAGTACCCTATATGTGGTAGTGCAACATTTGATCAACCTACATTTGGTATAACAATATCATGATGACAAGTTATAAAACACTGATGCAGCAGCAGTTGCAGTAAAACAGTCAGAAACTTTATTACTGATTAACCAGCTAAATTAGCAAGATTATGAATTTAACCAATAGGTTAAAGACCATAATATTATTATGTGTTTCTACTAATATTTATGACATAGGCATGATTTTTAAAGTTTCTGTTTAAGAATGAGATAGGTAGGTGAATAGTTAACTATGTCTGTTCTTCCATGTGCTGAAGTGGCAAGGGAAGTTTTCTTTCTGGATAGTGGTACTTTTGCAAAGGATTTTCTTTCTCAGTTACAGTTTACAAAAAGGCAGCTCTTTCTGTTTCTTGCTGTCCGTCTTGAGCCAATACAATACATCACAACTGTAATGTGATATTGCTGTGCTTGCATTGTTCAGAATTACACATTGAAACCTTGCAACAGGATACATTAGGAACAATAAACAGACCGAAAGTCTAAGTTTAGAGCAAAAATAGTCTTGTAACATGAGGAGTTAGGGAGTTCCAGATGGAGGAGGCCATCGATTAATGCATTGTGCAATAGACACCGGCGCCATAGAAGTTACTAATTCATAGCAGCAACTGTGAATGAATACCAGACAAAGACAAAACATGTATCAGCAATAGCATGCTTTCCAGCAGAGATGCATTTAAGCCAAATGTTTGGCTTGGATGATGGCATAATACAATCGTTCTGCGGTATTTTTTTTGTGCGATACCTTCCCATGTCATTTTGTGTTCCTTTTTTCCCCAAGTATGTTTGTGTCTACCTCTAATGTACGCATGATATAAGTTCAGCATATTGCCTTAACTCTGTTGTTTTTGTACAATTTCCTATTGTTCTTCCTTGTGTGATTTTGACTTTTTGCACTGAAATGTCATTATACCAAATACAATGTGGTCATGTGTCTTATATGATCAAATGGCATGTGATCAAACTTCACATGATCAAACGTCTGATCTCCCTTTAAGTACAAGTTTTGCAAAAGTGCTGCTAAATGTGTTAAATTTAATTTAATACAAAAAGTTAGTTAGATAAATAAATAATATGACAAATATTCAAAATAACAATGGACACCATTTACCTTAGAATATGATAAATTGTAAAAGCATCATTCTAGATTATCACTTTTAATGTAAAAGTAGTTAAATAAATAAATAAATAAATAGTGGAGATTATAGTGCCGTAATTCGTAAGCATGCAGTCGATGACTGGAAGCCACGATTCAGAAGCACTTGCCCGTTTGAATGGGCGCCACGCCATTTAAGGTCCCCGTGCACGGACCGTGCTAGCCCGAGATTTAAAATCTCTCAAATAAGCCACCTTCGGGAAGCGAACCGCGGTCCGCATGCTCTCTTTCACAGAGGCGCATGAGACGCGCAGCCAACGCTCTTACCGATGTAGCTAACTGGGCTAACAAGTTGTTAAATTTAATTGAGCAATATTATAGAACACTAGGTGGGATGGGACAATTGTGTTTGTGAATAAGCAGATCCTGTTACTTAGCTTTTTTTGTTTGCTGAAGAAATTTAAAGATTACAATTACTGTGCATAATAATATGCTGGTTATAGCAAGAGACCCACACTAAGTAGAGAATGTGCGGGGAAGAGGAAGGAGCAACTTTAGTATAGTAAGTATGTAATTGGATGTCTTCTGAACTGAGGTAGATTGCCTAACAGAAAAATTAAGGTGTTTCAGGCTGTTTGGCAAAGTTTACTATGATTTCTTGTAATTGTTGAGTGGCATATTAGCCATAATATATAGATATTTCTTTTTTTATTGGTTTGATTGTAATATGGGAATGTATTGCCTTATCATCGCCTAACCCTTAAGTGAAATTGGTAATTTGTCTATGGGCTTCTCTGATGGGCGGCACACTATGCCCACAATCAGTCTGTGATTACCTTATCAACTTTACATGAAATAACACTTTTGGTGCATAAGATTTTTCCTGTGTTTGAGTGATTGACAGTTGGCTAATCTGGTCTGGCAACCTGTATGATGCTGTTTCTGATTATATAAAGTCTTTTAAAAACTCTACGCTCTGGCGTGGTTGGTTTGTGTAGTCTGCAGTAAAGTGCATCTGCACAATAACAGCACTTAGAACTTTGTTAGAAGTTTTTCCTTTTCAGAGTGCTAAGGCAAATAAAAAGCTCATGGTCTGAGTTACGTTCTGTGTCATGTTTGACACGACTCATTGAGTAATTGTTCATTTGGGTAATGAATGAGATTAGCAGTGGATTAACAGTCATGGTGCTGAATACATCAGCCTGCATTTACGGTGATACCGAAACTACTGAGCACTGTGTGACTGAATGGCAGTGAATGTAGATAATGCTGATGGGGGATTGATCAACTATGTGGCCAGGGCAAAGGTCATCCCAATTCATGCTATTCCTCATGGACTTAGGATTCCAGACACTGATGACGATGATGCCCTTCAGGTGAAATCAAGAGTAAAACTCAGACTAAAAATATTCATGCTCATGAATGTGAACTGCTCCATCTGAATCAGTCTGATGCATTGGAAACGTGAAACGGTCACTTAAGAAATGTCTGACCCAAGTGTTTTGGCTTATCTTTACTGGGAACTGTCTTTAAAATCTGTTGTCATTGCTGTGATAGAATGAGTTTGGAAATTCTGTTCATAGGCCTGATGAGACGCTGGCTGCAGTGGAGGATCCTGTTGTGGGCGAAGTCTGCTATGTACTGAGAGAATGGAGCATCTTTTGGAAGAAGCTGTACACAGTAAGCACATTTGTGTTGAACTTCGGTTATATATAATTATGTCTGATGCCTTGATAATGAGTTATGCCATGCATATTTGAAACTGTTTGAAAATAGATGTTACTAATAATCAACTGAATGCAGTTCGTTGCTGGGTTGCTATTTTTGTGTCTACTGATCAGCTACGGCCCAAAGTTCTTCAGCCCCAAAACTATGAATGCTTCTGATGACAGATGATAGGCTGATATTAGAAATGATTGCTTACTGCACCTTCCCATGATACAAGCTATCACGCATTGTTTGCTCCTGGGTGAAATTCCATGGGATCAAACCCAGTAGTTTAGTCTTTGATCTTGTGCACGTGGCATGGAAAAGATGGCCACATGTTTCTCTAGCGTGTCATTTTTGATCAATTTGTTGGTCACGTGTGAATTTTTATGGATAATTTTTTTTGCTCTGACATCTAATGTAACTTAGAGTTTTTTCTTTGTTTTGCCATTGTTTTGGATAACATTTGTACGCTTGGTTATTGAGATCTTCTGTGCAATCATGGACACATCTGTCATAGGAGATTTCTGGATACTAACTGGCTAGTGTGAGGCTCCATTTGGGAAGGCCAAAGAGAGTCTAGGGTTTTGTGTTGACCATTCTACTGCAGTGACAATCTACAACCAGTTATCTGCTGCAAAGAGTGTTGTCCTCCACAGACCCAGTGGCAGAGGGATGCCCAGATGCAGAGGGATGCCCAGACGCAGCGTAACGTCTTCTACCTGGGACTTTGTTGTTGAACTTCGCAAAGGGGTTCATGTGTTGTGAACTTTGTTGCCCATCTCCTCTTCTCAGTGCTACTTCCAGGAATTGCATACATGATGTCTACTATCAGCTGTCGATGGGAATCCATTTGTTCTGTGTGTCTGTGAGAACTTGCCAGTGTTGCTTGCCTCTCATAGTTATCTGAGCACTGTTCACTTTTTAATTAACTGTTCTCTAAATGACTTTAGCATCATTTAACTTGGCACAAGCTTATGTGATGTACCTGAAAGGCACTATAGGAAGTGTCCAGACACATACATACTTATGTAATACATCTTGTCTAAAACTCCAGTCATTGTGATGTGAGTCAAACTGTTCTATCAGGCTGCATCCAAATCACAAACACAGCCTTTTTGTTTAATTAAGACCATTTGTCCATACTTAATCACTGGTCAAGTGATGTTGTTGGGAAAAAAGAAGAACTGCTCCGTGGCAGTTAGGACCATGAATCAATACAGTCTTGATGACTAGGTTATGGTTTCTTGCTTTGCAAATGCCAGGTGTTTTATCTCTTTGTTGACCTGTTTTGTTATCCAGATGTGTCATCCCACACTGCCAAATAATAATTGCGTAGGCAATTGTCCATTAGTTAGATAATTGTTACATTTACTCTGTTCTTATTTGCATATCTGCTGAAGAGGTCCTCCTTTATCCCAGGCTTTATAGGCATTGTGCGTGATGGTGCTGGGTAGTACAGTGGCTGTTTTGTTGATAACAGAATCCAGTGGGTCAGTGTTCACCTCTCGTTGTCACAGCATTTCGTGATTAAGCGAAACGCTGCGAGTCTTATGGTGCCTTTATTTCTCTATCTCCTTAGATGATTTCGTTGGATGATCTTCTGAGATTATGGTTTACAGCTATCAATTTGAGAACCGAAGAGTTTCTATGAATATGCACTTATAGACATGAGATGTAGATGTGAATCCATAACATATATATATATATATATATATATATATATATATATATATATATATATATATATATATATATATATATATACCAGGGATGGGCAAATTACTCTGAAAATGTAATTGAATTACAAATTACAAATTACTTTGGGACATGAAATATTATTTCAAATTACAAAATACGTGGGAAAATATCATTGAATTACAAATTACCAAAGTGATTTTAAGTAATTTCAATGACATAATTTCAATTACTGCCCATCCCCTATTATATATATATATATATATATATATATATATATATATGTGTGTGTGTATATATATATATATATATATATATATATGCATGTGCACATGTATGTCTCTCTGAAGATGACCTTCTATATTTAGATGTAGCACCTGAACGTATGTATCTGAACATTTATAAAGTGACAATATTCTGGAGAGAGTGAGGATTGGTGATTTGCTTACTGATATTGGTTAACTTATGATGCTGCATGAAGTATGTCATATGTCACAGTGGTCAGCACAGATTTAGTATACTGATCTATAGGTATGAAATTATAACCAATATATACATGTACATATGTCTGTATTAGAGCATTACACCTAATGACAACCTAGTCTCTGGGTTAGTCATTTAGTAGCTCACAAGTAACAGTGGTAGTACTTTACTTTGCATGAATGATGTTTTAGATCCAATGAGTGCAAGAGACATTCGGACAATGGTCCATTTGGAGACCACAGTGTGTAGGACTGTAATGCAACAGAATGCAGTGTGATAATAGTGATAATAGTACATCTGCATCATGGCTTGATGAGAAAAATATCGTTAGAATGATATATGGGGTCTCGGATAATAATGTTTAATTTTAGAATTATTTTAGAATTATTTGACTGTCTTGATCTTCTTAAGTATTGATGTATGTTTTTTACCATGTCTGTACACCAAAATGCGGATAGCAATTGGCCAATTAAAGAATATTCTTATCTTATCATTTCTTCATCAGTTGGTGGCTTCTAGTTTACGTTTTTTAATGTGCTCGTGGCAAACTTTTAATTTTAGACTCGAAAGCTTCAGACATTTGTCTCTATCCGGGATCTGATGCGGGAGCTGATCTGCTATCGGAGGGAACTCATTTCAGGAACACTCACGCAAGACCAGATACTTGATATGAAATCCAAAATTACAGCCAAAATTGACTGGGGAAACAAGTTAGTGTTACTGGGCTCTCATCCTGATTATTGTTTTATTATGTTATTCGCTGGTGACAGATTACTAATTTAAAATGCAATTGTTTTGAAGATTCAAATTCTTGTAAATCTTAGGAAATCAAGAAATTTTTTCAATCCATGTTAATCCATGTCTACCTGATGGAGGAGCAGTAGGTTAGCTTTCATTTTAGCTGTTCTTTTTAAAATTCATCATCAGAGTTTCTTCATTTAACAAAGTAGTTTTACTGAAATGCATCAACAACAGGTACACTAAAAGATGCACTTTAATATTGAACACACGAGGGTTTACTTTACTTGTAAATATACAGTGATGTTACATATGAGTCTTTACTTGAACCCATGACGGTACATATGAAATAAATAAATAATAATAATAATCTTTTCTTTAATTTAGCGCCTGACAAACGCACTGCGCTGTACATTTACATGTTATGTAATTGAAACAATCTTAACTAGTTAACTACTAACAGAACAGACAGCTTGTAATACACGGCGCTAATAGCAGCCTACAAAGCAAATCCGCCCTAACGGGGCTCGAACTCGGTACCTCTCGCACTCTTCGCCAGATGTTATCCAACGCGCCACCGGACCCCCCAATAGGAAACATTTGTTTGGACAAAGTGAAACAAGCTGTTTGCATCAGCTTACTAAGCACTTTCAGTATCATTTCATTACTTTGGCTGCTTTCTATAAATATCACTTTCGAGAGATAACTAAAATATGTGTAGAAAAGGAAAGTTTAACTAATGCTGATCTAACTGCTGATAAAAACTGAGTTTTCTTGATGCAAAGACATAGTACGTTGTTGGCCCATCACTTTCAAATGGAGACGGAAGACAACGACTGTTGTGTTTGTCATGATGCATTTGTGGTTGTGTTAGGTATGTTACTCCACAGAGGGTGCCATAGATATGGTGCTACATATGTGGCTGATAACAGCAACAACTGATGTATTAGAGTGGCTTCAGTAATACAGACATTCACAGAATCCAGTGGCATTTATGATGAACAATTTGCAGTTAAGGGAATCCTACATGGAAGAGACTGTTGTTGGTCAAAGGGTAAACTAGGCAGAACTTATGTCAGTGAGGCAGCATGGATGGTAAAGCACAGCTGGCCTTGATGTAACATCGTTTGCAAACAGACAGTCTAAGTTGCCTGTATGAATGCCACAGAGCAGGTGCTCTGCTGCTGTGGCTGCTGGTGTGGATCTTATTGAAAAGATAAATTGGTCCTATCTTTTTAATGTGCCACCAATTGGTGCATTTGTTATTTGTGCTGTTGATGATGGTCCTGTACTTGTTTCCACATTAAATAGGATTGTTGTTCATTCTGTGAATGCTGTAAAGGGATCTGAGTTACAGTAGGTTAGGAACCAATTGGGTGTCTGCTATTCAATATTTGCATGTGATGGATTTAAGTCATTTGTTAACATTTCCATTAACTTCAGTGGGTGATTTAATGGCCATAAGACAACCATATTGGACAGATTGGTCTAATGCATAAATAATAATCAAAGTACTGGTTTAGTGAATTACCCTTCTAATAGTTGTCTAGTTTGGAATGAATCTATCAGTTAATGATTAATGCATAGATTAATTAATTAATTACTTAGTAAATATCTGTCAATGAGTTTTCTGGTTCTATTCTTCTATCTATCCTTCAGTCCATCTGCCTTTCTTCTGTCCTTCACTCTATCCATCTATCCTTTTGTCTTTCTATCCATCCGTCCATTGATCCATCTATCAATCCATTCATCCATCCATCCATCCATCAAATGACATCCATCCATCCATTCATTTATCCATCCTACCCATCCATCCATCCATCAATCCATCAGTCCCTCTATCCATCCATCCATCCATCCATCCATCCATCCATCCATCCATCCATCCATCCATCCATCCATCCATCCATCTATTCATCTCTCCATCACACTCCATCCTCCATCCATTCTTTAAAGAAACTCATTTATTATCTGTAGGATGCTGAAGCTAGACCTGGTGCCAAGAATCAATAATGAGCAGGTGGACGTCGAGAGGATCAGTCCAGTCGAACTGTATCAGATTCATCAGAAAAGTGCAACAATGTCAGAAGGTGCCACTGTAAGTACTCAAGTAAGAACCTGTCGTGGCTGCACTTTTCGATTTTTCAGTTGGAATTGATGATTTCATTAGATTCTGTTAGGTTAAATATCAGGAGTATTGATCGATCAATGAATCTTTAATCGACTCCTTTTATATATGTTCAGGGTTTTGACTGTAAAATTGGTTTCATGAGAAACACGACAGTTCATGCTACTCAGCAGAGCTCTTTGTTATTACAAAGAATGGATTAGGATGGTCAAACATCTAATATACAAATCTAAATTACTGTTACATGATTCAAAATCTCATAAAGGTGCTATATATAAAGATAGATATATTCATGTATAAATATAAAGCACCTTTTAGGAACTTGTAAGTTATTTAGATGAGATATTATATGCATTATTAATATATTTCTGATCAAACGTACAACATAGGTTCTTTTTGTGCAATTATCAAGTTCTAGTTTTTGTACTATCTGTCTTCCCTGTTGTTTGTGTCTCAAGTTATTACTGTACTATAAAACTCTGTTGCTTCTGTTAACCGCTTCTTTAGATCACGAACACTGATGGAACCTTCTCAATTCTGTGTGCAGCATATATAACAAGAACATGTGTATGTATATGTATATGGCACATTGATGATTTATTGGTTTGAAGGTCCGGGGATCAATTCAGGAGAAGCAACAGCGGCAGGAGATTTCTCTTCATCAGTTGGTCTTCGTTCTAACTAATTGCACAGGAGCCGCTGGCCAGGAACTTGAAATCCATTTCTTCCTGTATGATGGACGACTGCTGAAACCATTCAGGTAATATCAGTAAAAAATGAGTGCTAAAGCAAACATTTCTGATCGACTGAACTTGCTGTAATGTTCTCATTCATGGTTGACATTGAGGCTGCCAGTAGAGATTATCTCCAGCTACACTTGTAAGCATCATTCGTGTGCAGATGGATTTGCTTTCAGTTAGCTCTTAACCTCACTAAAGCTAGCGATAAATGCTTATGGGAGGTACTTTAAAATGTGCTTGCATGTGTACGTACATGGTACACATAGGTACATACCTACCATGGATTTGAGGATCTTTAGTATGGGTGTGTAACCAGGCATGCTTTACTTATTCTCGTATGCAGACATCCATGGAGTGAAATGTAGTGGCAGTTTTGAGCATAAATGGCTTGTTCCTGCTGTTGTTCACGACAGCTCACTTCTATGTAATCAGGCTATCAAGATAAGACAGCGAGCTAAAATTAAATAGACTGGCATAGGATCCAATGCCAACGGTTACATGATTGGGGGCTTGTCTGGTAAAAAGTTTTTACTCAGAATCAAAATCAAATCGGACTGCACCTTCCTTGCAGATTTCATTTTGATTTAACACCTCTTAATAAGCTTAGTTTGTGGCACTGGACATATTCAAAGTTCTTGGGTTGTGATTGCAATTCTAAAAAACTTGTTTTAGTGAAAAGTTTATTGTGAGAATGACTCGATCTGGGATCGTGGCTCGACCTGACAAACAACATAACTGTGCCGCTGTATTCACGGTAAATATTAAAGAAGTTTTTATGTCCCATGAAATATGTTTGGAATTTTAAAGAAATTTTTATTTTGAAACCTTCAATAGAGTTGCTCATAAAGATAAGTATATCTTTTTCTGTGCATGGTGTTGTGAAATAGTTGCTCTTCTCTTCTGAGGATTCTACTGAGTTCTTGTGGAATTCGTGCCCAAATTTTTTCTCATTTGTTAGTTTTTCAGTTGACAGTTGTTGGTATTGAGTGTATTTATTTGTCATAGAGTTTGAAAGAAATGGATGCAGTTTACTAGATAGATTTTAAAGAATACAATACAAATAAAAAAATTTTTTTTGAAACTGGCCAATTGCTTTCCAGAAAGACAATAAAGGAACAGAAGAATAAGATATATTAAAATTTAGGAGATTGAAGCTTGACTCTGGTTGCATTGCAGGATCTTGGTGAGAAGGATATAAGCCGTGAAGCTTTCCTTGTTGCTTTGGTTTACAGACTAGGTCAGCTTTCTTCTGTCATTATGGATAATTTTGTGTTCAGTTTCATTATGTAAATCACAAGAGTGCAATCATTTCAGTTTCAATATCAAGTTTCAAAGTAATAATTGTTATTGAGAATATCTGGTAAAACCAGTTGAACACAGTGAAAACTGAAGGTACAGGTGATTTTGAGAGATGACTGACTATATGAGTAAGATCATAAACCTATGACTTATGTTTCCTTGAAATTTTTATATCCTTTGCTAATGTCTGAATTGTGCAAGGGAGGCAGCAGAGGTTTTGACTAACAATCAATTTCTCATTAATTCAGTTTGTCTGGCACGTTGAGACCTCTGGTTGTGATTTGATAATCATTAGTATTAAACTTTTACTTAGTGCATTATAATTGGTAGTGTAAGTTTAGAGGTTGGACCAAGCGATCTAACTCATCGTAAGAAGTCTCAGAGTGGTGCCTGTTTTGCAACTTTATGCCTGGAAATTTGCAACTGTTTTTCACTTATTATAAGGTTGTGTAATGTACTAAATATGATATCAGTAAGTTGTGTACCCATGTGCTAAATATAATATCAGTAATGCTGCAGTATTCCTAATTTCTAATGGCTGCCTATTTTGAGGTTTTATTAATAATACTTAAGTTAATCTTTTTTATCCTGAATTGTTATAGAATATGTGCATATGGAGGTAAATGAATATAAAAACATATAGATGCAGAAAGTATTTTGAGTTAATAGGCTTAAACCAGGTTGAGCAAAGCTTTATCTGTCAATTTTAGAATGAAAATGCATTTCTCCATTTTGCCCATACTTGGCCAGGCTGTATTTTATTTCTGTTTTTCTTGTTTTAGGTTCCCTGAAAGAGGGTGAAACAAGCAAAATCCCTATCATGGCATATAAAAGACCTTTTGGCTGTGGAGGTAGTTTAATTATTTCCACCAGTAAATTTACAGACTTTACTAAAGAAGGTTGAATTATGCCATCCGATGGGTTGAATATTGTTTCAGCTGGAGTCGAGGATGTGTCACCAACCTTACAGTTTCTAATTTGGTCACTTCTCATTTTGCTGACTGGGAGAATCAGGATCTAGATCACTAATGGCAGATGGTTCATTCAGTGATAAAACTGTATGACTAGTAGTTGCATAATTTTGTATTTAGTAATAATTTCAGTTTCTCAGTCTGTTCTATTGTACCTTCATAGCCAATATAATTAATGCATTGTTCACTGTAATCAACTTACATTATACCTATGCAAATTTACATGTCTAATAAGTGTATGGTTTTGTGAAGCACAGGTGGTCTGCACTATGGTGCTCTGCTGGTCATGTAGGGTGTAAGCGGCATATCAGAAATGTAGTGTTGAAGTGTGCATTTCTTGTAACCGGTTGCCCTGTTTCACATAGCATGCCAAGTCCTTTTATGCATTTGTGCAATCTCATTTAGGTAGGCTGTACACAGCACAAGTATTCAAATGTCGATGTACAACAATAGATTAATGTTTTATTATTTCTTTGCTTCAGTTAATCGAATTACTGAGATGTTTGAGTCAAATGCCGTTGACGTCGGTGAAAGGGAGTTCAGCATGAAGGTGACATTGTAAGTCTTAAAGCCTTTTGAATAGATTAGATTTGATTAGATAAAAATCAAATTAGTTTAGATAAGTTCTTTTGAATTCATGGTAAGTTAGTTGAGTAACAATCTCTGGCAAAATCTGAAGAGTATTTGACTAGTAGATAACTTAATCTGTGGTAAAGAACAGTGAGAAAAATTGTTATAACTTTGACACAAATAGTAGTTATTACATAATCAGTGAGAAAAATACCAAACTAAATATAGGTAAAGACACATATTCGGCTTGTAACGTGATGACCACCAAAGTTGCATTTAGTTTCATACAGGTCAATTTTACAGTCTACCTTTATGTCAAACCCACTGAGTCGGATGCAACCCTTGTTAGTGTGCAGGAAGATGTATTAACTTTATATTTTAATACAGGTGCAGTGAAAGTGAATTTCCTCAACTGCCTGAGAATTTGATTAAAAAGCAAGTCAGTCTGAGCACAAAGAGCCTTGGAAGCAGTTTCGGTAAGTAAAGCGTTAACCATTCAACATTTATGCTATCTCATTTTATGCCAAGGATTTGGTGAGTTTTTATTTCCACTTCTGTTTATTTATCTCACTGGTGTTTACTCACTGACTCATGCTTTTATCTCTTTGATTACGACTGAGTTTCACGTGGCAATAAAATTTTACTAATCTGTTTTCTCAGGCATTTAATATAGTTGACAGCACTTAGAGGTAGTCAAAGCATATATCAACTTGACATAAGTAACAGGCTATCAGTTTGAGTAAATCATTTTGTGAATAGGTCTATGTCTCAGCTAACTGAAGAAAGCTGACATTGTTTAATTCATTATAATGTGTTATATAGATTGAATTTGTTGTTATTTTTGAATGTTTGCTTTTAAGTTTTTTAATTTTGTCATTTTCAAACTGATTCATACAAGATCCTACCCTTACATTGTGCTACATAAGTGTTTGTTGTTTTATATTTTGCTTGTGTAATATGTTTCAATGATCCAATTTGCTCTGTGATCTAAGGATTGTGAATTTGAGCTTGCAAAGCAGACATTTAGTAATCATCGTAGAAAAGGTGTGACAAATAATATCTCAAATATACTTTGGGATTCATCTAATTTCATCTAATCTAATGACTTTTCATAGTGCCGTTATTATATTGCTCAGAAGATCACTCGATGGTCACTTTGAGTGAAATCTCAATAAAAGATAAGCCATATTGAAATCCGATAGCTCAGAGACACCAGAAGCCATGTTACAGTGGGTTCCAAATTTGAAAGAGATGAGTATTAATTAAGGTTAGGCCTGCATGACATTATAGAATTGATCAAACGCACTGAATTGGGCAGCCAATTCCAAAGCTTTGGACCAGTGACCGAGAAAGCCTGAGAACCCAACATTGTTCAGGTGCAAGGTACATCAAGAGTCACAGTGTTCAATGATCAAGTGCAATATCTATTTGTATGAGGGGTGAGCGTGGAACAGAGAGATAGGTCGGTTGGTTAAACTGCAGTACCTTGAGAACTGTAATGCAGGCTTTGAAATGGATTCTTTTCTCAATGGAGAACTAGTGCGAAGAATGCAGTATGATGGTTGTATACTGATATTTAGGGGTCTTTGTAATAGACAATTTTTTTTGTAATGTTGATTTAACTCTGAATGTAAGTATCAAATTTCCATCTAAAGACTGGTGTTTATATTTTGTGTCAAGACTTAATGTGACATGAAGTAATCCTAGCAGCCAAGCAAGGCGAGACTAAGCACATATATTAGTTTCTAATATCAGTTTTTATTACGTTGCAGCTATCTATTTCTCGCTGAAGATGCTTCGTGGAGAACTGAACAAAGTGAGGGAAGAGGATCCCATTCTGTTCAAAGGCATTGCCATTGCTACAAAGATTGGATTCCCTGACGTTATTATGCCAGGTACGTTAAAGTGAACTTCCTGATGTCAGTTTGCTAGTTATTGTTATGCTAAATCTGATATTTATAGAGTCATTATGCTAGGCTCTCTTTTATTAATAGGATTACTGAACTTACAATCCGGACAACTTTGTATTTGCTTCTAAACTATGATGACATTTTTTTTATTGTAATTGTGACAATATATACAGCATCGTCAGTAGCAGGCTACTTATTCAATTCAATTCTTTTATTGAAGCCACTGAGTAACGAAACAGAGGTAACATGATCATTTGCCATTGTTTGCATCACAACACAATAGTAGCATGAATATTTTCCATTACTAGCAACAAACGGGATCCCAAAGGGACAAAAGTCCCACTAGATAGGGTCACCTAATTTTTTCTAATATCATGATAATAAACGGAAGGACTTAGATTCAAAATTCAGCTCTGGGTTAAAGTTTGCACGGTATGGCGAGTCACATCCGTTGTGAGAGACCGAGAAACAGACCTCAGCTTTCTCAGGAGAGCAAAGCTAGTCCTCAGCAGTCCAGTGATGTGTGGCATCCAGAGTCGCGTTTACCAGTAGGCGAATTAGGCGCGCGCCTAGGGCCCCAAATCTTGAAGGGGCCCCCAAACGAATGAAAATATTTTTTTCAATAATAAAAAAATGACATTTTAAAATTTAAATTATTTTAAATATATTTGTTTGTATTTTGTACAGATTGGCATTCAGATAATTTCATAAAAGTAATTATTATTGTAATTGCAAAAGTATATTTTGTCTAATTTAGTAATTTATAATTGCTTTGTTCATATGGGCAGCAATTGGGCTAATAGTTCATTTTTGTGTAAAATAACATAAAACGTATTACCAACAAGCAGAAACCAGCGTCTGCTGCAGTTTAGGCCTATGTGTGGAAACCTTTAGTCTGATAATTCCGTCATTTTATGGTGTTTAAAACGTATTAGTTTTGATAACCAGTAAGTAATAGTAATTGAAATTTTATCAATATCAAATATTTATTAAAATCTGACGCAATGAAACGTTGCTAATTTTCTGGAGCTGCAAAACGAAATAAGATATAGCTCAAATGACAATATCTTGGAATTAGTTGCAATCAATCAATCAATTTTCGTTTATCAAAATAAGTTGACAATAACGCAACTTCTACAGATAATAAAAGCGGCCAAGAATAGATGCTACCAAAAAATTTCTGCACGATCAAAGGCCATGTTTGTCGAATTTGAATTATTTAATTATTTAACAATTTTGCTCAAAACGTCAGAGAAAATTTCCACAAAATTGAGACGGAGGCAAAACTGAAACATGGTATTGAAAGCGATTATGACATTGCAAAAGAAAACGTACTTTGTTTTTTGACAAAACTGCCTAGAATGACTTCATTATGAGAGGCCGAGAAAAATTCATTGTTGGCACCTTAAAAGGCGTGTGTGACAAAAACGGCTTCAAGTTCAACTTAGTAGTTTTTGCACATGATAGGCTAAACACCACCAGAGTTTCAGACTTCGAATTTCAGAAGGGCCCCAAAAATGTTTGCGCCTAGGGCCCCGTTTTCTGTAAACGCGCCTCTGGTGGCATCATTGATAGATCTCTGTCAAGAAAAAGACTGTGATCGTGAACCTCAGTCTTTGGCTCAACCGCATCCATACCAATGATGAAAGGGCTGTGGTAGAAAGCTTTATGATTGTGATTCTTCAAGCAACTAAGTGCTGTGTATCTTCAGTCATCCCAGTGACAATCTCAGTGTCTACAATGAATGCAACCAGCAAGAATGTGTTCCGAATTTGTCAATTTCACTGCTTCATATGTGCCATCTTTTATACCTGAAAACGAAGTTCTTTGGCATAACATTTAGTCATTGGCTGGTCACCATCTGCCATTAATGGTACAATGTGGACCTGGTCTGGGCCTAATGATCATGGCTGTCAGTGAATTAATTTCACATGGAAATTTCCAGCTTATGAATGTTAAGACTGGACTCTTTTATAAGTCTGGTTGTCCAAATTTTGTAATTTCTGCTTATGAAACGTGAAGTGCATTCCCTTGAAAATTGTTTAGTTGTTCAGAAATATCTGTTGCATCATTTTTTAAACTGTCTTGCATTGTTTGAAGTATATTTTGACTTCCAATCATGTGGCAGAAAGAACATGGGCCACAGCACATTGCATGACTTGCCATTTACTTTGCTGCTCTTGCTTGTGCCAACTTATTCTGCTCCTTGCAGATATCTTGCCAGGGTTATAACACAGACTTTACTAAATGGACCCAGACCAACCATCATCATACCAAATTGCACACCTTTTCACACAGTTAAAAATATTTTTTATAAATTTACTGTACTTTGCAATACTTGAGGATACATGTATTATCTGTCCTCTTTATGTGCATGCAGTGTTATTTTTTTCGTTAGTCACTTTCAGAGGAAATTAATTTTATGGGCAACTTTTGATGTTCAGGAGTTTTTTGTCATTTAATTTTTAGTTTTTAATGGCTGTTTCAGACACTCTTCGCAATGACCTTTTCTTGACCCTGGTCAAAGGAGATTTTGAGAAAGGTGCAAAGACTGCTCCTAAAAACATTGAAGTCAGAGTTAGTGTTGTTGACAAATTTGGTAAAGAATTACAGGTTAGCAGTCTTGTTTCTATTTTGTACATTTTTGTGTAATTATTTATATTACCCCATTCTCCATCTATTTTCTCTATCTGCTAATATGTTTTTCCATCAGACATTCTGTGTGCAAACCATTCATTAAGCATAATTTCTTAATAAAACTGCTTGTGATGTGTTGGCTAGAACTGTTTAACTACAGAGCCAGCTAAACTTGAGGTGATCCTACCAGTTTTATTTCTTGTTTTGAGAGTGGATTGGTGCACTTAGGTAAGGAGCATTACGGGGGATTTCCCTGACGTACTGATGCTGTGATGCACGATTGTTGAATTACATTATAAAATGATTTACAACTTACTCTTTGATATTTTTGCTCCATCTTCTATTACTTGTAAGTTTTATACGTGTGCTTGTTCTTTATTTCCTAATGCTTTTGGATACTCTTTTCACCATCTCTCTATAATTTGTGGTGGTTCTTAGGAGTCTGTTTTCTATTCTCTTCAGTTCTGTCTTTATGCCACTTGACTTAGCAAATCTACAAGCTTTTTTAACTGTGACTGTGGAATATCAGTAGCTTGACAGGTATACTGGTTAACAGGTATACTTGCTCAGGAATGAATATTGTGAATAAGTAACTTGCAGAATGCTACCATGGTTTGAAAGTTAAAGTGGTCTTTACTTTGACAGGAATGTATTTGTCCGGGTTCTGGTGACATGAGAGTCACCGAATACAACTCGTCTGTCTTTTACCACAGCAACTCACCACGATGGAATGAAACCGTTCGGGTAATTTCAGTTGAACTACAGAACCCTCATGAGCAAATACTGTCTTAGCTAAGGATTTATATAGCACCTATTGTGAGTGGTTCAGAAGGTCCCTATCTGATGTATGTTTAGGAGCTTTTTGGTTAGAAGAGTAGTAAGATATATGAGACCGTTCAGTTTAATTTATTTTATTTGGTTCATTTTGGTTTTTATTACTGGGGTATTGCCATTTTTCAGGTTAATTTTCTTAATGTTAAGTCTGTTGCTGATCTTAATCTGGATGTATTCTCTTTGTACAGGTTAATTTTGTTTGTGCCAAATTTGCAGCTGATTTCATTCCTTTTGATCTGGATGTATTCTTTTTTGTGCAGTTTAGAGGTGAACATGGAAGTTGATGCTTGAAGTTGAGGGTTACAAGCAAAAGTTTTTAATGTGCATATGAGGCACTAAACATCTTGATTAGTTTTCTAAGACATTTCTGGTAGCTGAATGGATAGAGTGCTCGCCTGTAATACGAGGAGTATGGGTTTGATTCTCCACTCAGGCGGTCACTGTATAAGGACCTGGAGCAAGTCCTTCACACACAATTGCTCAGCACCATCGATGTTCTGTTGCATGATTGATTGTGTGTGCTCTTCTGAACCTTGGAAGGAGGGCAGTATCAGATCAAGTTGTATTGTATTGAAAGTATTTGTGCCTATGTATTAGTAAGGCAGTGTGTTTGATGTAAACAATAAATTAATGTGTTATTGCACAGTTTGTTAAATCATATAGGCTGATAATATTAGGAGGTTTCTTAAATGTGTTAATTTGCAGTTGGCTGTACCTATTGAAAGTTTTCATATGTCACACATTCGACTTGACTTTCGACACTGCTCAAGTAGGTCTTTGTTTTTTTGTTTCATTTCCAGTCATATCTTTTCCTGACTTACTTTAATTCTTTCATTGAAGTCCTGAGCAGCAGATTACATTGTTCTGCTTGTTCTTTGGTTAATTTTGTCTTTATTTGATTGAGAATTGAGAAAGACACTGTTATCGGTATTCAGAAGGATGAAATTTTAGATGGCTGGGCAATCAATTTAAGTTGGAAAGGAGCATTAGGAAAGCCATGTACTAGGAAGATGTTTAGCAAGGGATGCGACATTCTGTATTGGAACTTTAAGATCAACACTTGAAATGATGCCAGCTTACAATATCAGTACTACTGTATTAAAGAAAGCTAGACTGTAGTAGTTTATTGCAAAGCTGTCTACTAAACAAAGTGAATGTGTTTTTAATTGGTTGAATGTCCTTATACTTGGATCTTTCTTCTGTTTATTTGGCATGAATTCAGAAATTACATGAATGTTGAATAAGTAGGCCAACTTAGTGTTTGTGTATTTTTGTATCTCCAGGGAAAGACAAAACGGAAAAGAAACTTGTAGGATTCTCTTTCATCAAACTTGCAGGCAAGGATTCCACCACTTTGAGTGATGGCATACATGAACTGTTTCTCTACAAGGTACTAAGATTTATATCTCAATTATATTCAGCCATGTTCATTTCATCTGCTGTTACTTAGGCACTTAATTTGATGCAGCATAGGCAGTTTGATAGTTTAGTAACAATTTTGTTTAGAATGATTTGGTATTTGTGTCATTACTAGACAATATTAAGTAGTATTGACGTATTTTTCTTTCATATATTGATCCATTATTTTCTTGATGTCAGATGCATGTAGATTTTCTACTTTTAAGACAAAAGAGATAGTTTTCTGAATTGTTACTAGGTTTGTTTACGAGAATGTATCATAATTGTCAAAAAATGTTAACTTTTAATAATTGTATCTGTTAAACAGCTATGCTTTGTCACCTTTGAGAAGATTCTAAAGGCTCTAAATAAATATCTAGATAGATATGTAATTATTTCATGTTTTAAAATATTGTTGTTACAAAAGCCAATTGAAAGATTTCATGCCTTACCAATTGAAAAGTTTTCTTGTCTTACCAATGGTATTACTCTGCATGTTTATGCTATTTCTGTTAACTGCCTAAAAGGTTTTAGAATGTGACGATATGCACTACAGCCTGTGGTCTTTTCTTTTGTAGTGTGATGACTTGAAAAAGGTCAAGTCGTCAGATGTTCCGTACACAAGCCTTCCAGCATCACCTGCTGACATCAATCCAGAAAAGAGTTACCTTTGCATAAGTCATCCGCACTGTCAGCGAACTGATAAAGAACTGATCTACATCGAAACTGTGTTGTGCTCAACAAAGTTAACACAGAACGGTATTTTTTGTTTCTGTGGCAGTGATTGCTCTTCTTTCACAGATGGCTAAATGAGTGCATGGACATTCAGGCAGGTGGACAGATGGATGAATGGATGGATGATGGATGAATCGATTGATTGATGGATCGATGGATGGATGGATCAATCGATCCATCGATCAATTGATGGATGGATGGATGGATCAGTTAATCGATCGATGGATCGATCGGTGGATTGTGTGTTTATTTGTTTGCTTTCTTGCTTGATTGAAGACTAAAGTGCTCTTAATTGTGATTTTAGCTGATTTGCTTGGTCTGCTAAAGTGGAAAACACAGCCTCAAAAGATTTACCAGAACCTGGAAAAACTGATGAAATCTGATGGAGATGAAACTGTAAAGGTCTGATCCTCTGTCACTGATTTTCATGCTTGTTTTTATTTGCTAGCAAATGTTATTAGTTATTTTTATGTATTTTTGTTTATTTTGTATTATAAATTTGTTCATATAATTTGTCAGTTATTTTAAATTTATGTATATTTAGTTTTATAATTCTTTTGTATTTGTTTAGTTTTCATCTGTTTGACATTTGTTTATTTAGTTTTGTTTACTTTTCATTTATTTATTTCCAGACGTAATTTTAGAATTATAGCTTTGTATACCCTGTGATGTGAGTGTCAGCAAGTAAGTACAGGAATATCATGGGCATGGGTATGTGGAGCCAGAGTTGAAGTCAAAGATAGCTTATATACATGTAAAACAAGTTTGGCTTAATGGGCTGCTGCTGGTTCTTGTTATAATTTAATCGAATGGTGTAGCCTCTGTGTATGGACAAGGAATCCCTACTCTGTGGCACATGAAAGCCTATCCACAAGTGTGGTTAATTATAAAAGATCATTCTGGTGATACAGAGAGCTGTATGGCCTAAGGAGGATTAAGTATATGGAAATAGTTAAGTCTAAGCAGAGATTGATATTAGAATGAAACTCAGCAAAGTGGAGAGATTATGAAAGGATGTGCTAGAAACATGGCCTATCAATGAAAAATTTGTCTTTAACTCCACAGTATACATGTCTTTATAAAAGTTTTTCTATTTCACAGTTTCTTCAGGACATTCTTGATGCACTGTTCAACATGATAAGCACTGAAAGCACTGATGTTCTTCGGTCTCAGCTCATCTTCAAAGCTCTTGTAAGTACAGTGTCTTCAGTCGCTTTATCTAAATCCTTTTGTATTGTAAAGATTTTCTTTGATATAATTCTCATCAGGATTTGAGATCAAAGGTTAAATTATTGTTTTATGGATGAGTTGAGATCAGAAATAAAGGAACACCATGACAGTGCTGGATAAGCAGTATAAATGAAGATATAACAAGGATAGGAACAGCTCTAGATATGACCAAATTAATGACTTGATGGAGTTAATTTATTCACAACCATTACTACTAAGTGGCTGGCATTAGGAACTTGTGATGACCATGGTAATGAGTAGAATGTTTACATGTGGTTTTACAAGTAATTCCGAATTTGAGAGAGGATGTTGAAGAAATAAAACATTCTTGTTACATGAGACATTTCTTAATGAAATATCACAACCATCAATAGATCCCACACTTATTCATAATATGGCTTTATAGGTGGCTATGCTGGTTCCCAAATACTACTGGGCATTTATTTTGATGTACTGAACACAGAAATTTGAATGTCTTTTTATTACATGATTTGACACTTTAACAACGAGAGTATACTAAAAGTGACTGGGAAACCAATGCAGCTTATCGTTAAAGTGTTAAATTAAGTGCTGTTGAGTTGGTACAGTTTATCATAAATGATCATTAACTAGCTCTAAGATTTTAATTCAGTTGCATGTGTTATACAATCCTGCTGGTTAGTTTTAACAGTGCATCAACATACCAACAAGTTGGTCAAAGTCTATGTCCAAAGTGATTGGATGACATAGGCAAATTTAGAGCTCTGGCACAGCAAAACAGTGTCAAAAGGCTCAATTTAATTAAGCCTACTGTTTACAAGAATTTATTAAAGTTGTTGATGAGCTACTAAACGTAGAAATTGTACAAAAACAAAAGTAACAACTATTAAATTTAATGATAATGTTAATTTAATTTGTTAAATGAAATGAATGTTGAGTCTCTACTGGTTTTCTGATACTTAAAGCAGTATATCATTTGGTGACTTGGTAATAGTTCTAATTCGGTTCTTGTCACACTTAGGCTGTTGGTATGTGTATTATTTACATTTCTCTCAATGAATCTTTATTTTGTGAGATCTGTTACTACAAACGCCCATGTAGCATAGTTTTCGATAGCAACTTATACATGGGTCAATAAACGTTTTTACTTCCCGAGCCTGACTTGTTGACAAAAATGCAAAGAGACTTGTACTTGAGTACATATGGTGTGTATTATACATCTGTATATGCGTTCTTCTATCTGTATGGCTATCATGTTGTACATACTGTTCATGTCATGAAAAATTTGACTGTTTGATTGCTGTTAGTTTGGCACAAACTGAGTTGCTTGCTGTTTGTAGGTTCACATATTTAATCTGGTGCAGGATGGCAGATTTGAGCATTTTAAGTCTGTGTTGGATGCCTACATTGAGAACAGTTTCTCAGGTGCTCTGGTTTATCGGTGAGTCAACACATCTAATCAAAGTACTTTTTAACAATAATTATTGTCACAGCTAATTAATAATCACAGCTTACCTCGGACATATGCAACACCATTGATTCTGGTCTTGTCACACTGCTTCCTCTTCTGGATTTTAGTACAGCACTTGATGCGGTTGATCATGAATTTTGTTTGAGTACATTGTAACCTATTTTGGAATCAATGGACTGCACCTGGATTGGCTGTGCTCCGTCCTGGATGAATGGACAATTATGGTAAAAATGGACTCTGACTGCATGGCTTTGACACCAGTTCCATAATTTGGTTTTTCCTGCAAGGCGCAGTACCGGTACTAGGGCTGCTTCTTTACATCCTGTATATGTGTACAGCTACTCTGACACATCTCTACTTCTCTGAGAGCATGGATTGACCAATATGCTGATGACATACAACTGTATTCCACTTGCCACCTGTCTGATGCACTTCATGTGTATCTTCTGCAAGGGTCTCTGTGGCAGAAATGCAGAAATGGATGCGCTCTGGGAGCTGTGGAAATATGAGGTGTTGCACTTCAACTCGAGTCCAACGGTGCTATACTAATTCTCATGTATTGGACCATCTTCTTGGAACAGTCTTCCATTGCATTTATAATTTGTTGCAATCAGCTCTGTGCAGTACACATTCTCAAACTGTCTTAAAACATGCTTGTTTTAGATCAGCTTGTGTTTTTAGATCAGTCAGATTGCATATATTTATGTGCAGCACTTTTGTGAGGTACTACACTTAAAACGGTGCTATACTAATTGTCTTGATACATATGTACATACATACATGCAAGCAGCTAATTACTAATCACAGCTAACTCTGTGTTTACTGCACTTAGCCTTTTGTGAGATTTAGTCCCTTCTCTAAGAAACAATTCTGTGGAATTGGCATAGAATTCTTTATATTTGAATTACAATTTAAGCTGTATGAAATGTTAGTTAGTAACAGGAACACTTAAGTAGTTGTCAGGGCCTTGTGATGAATTTCTGAATGTTTATGGATGCAGGGAGTTGTTGGGTTGTCTGCGTGAAACGCTGGATCACGTCATGTCGACGACTGATGCTCCATCTGTTCAAGAACAATTCCAGAAAGGATTCAGGGTTGGAACTGTTCTGTTGAATATCTATTTACAAGTTGTCTAAGAATATGTAGTACTACACCAGATCTTTATGTTAAAATTTGGCTAATTTCCTATGCTGTTTACAAAACAAAGCATAGCCAATGTATATCAATGTGACATAAACCTCAGACGGCAATGAACCAGTGTCCAATAATAGATGGTAACAGGACCGAAACAGTTCACAAAGAAACAGAAGGGTAACAAAGAATCAGTCATCCACACAGAGACTAACAAGACTAGGCAAAACTGGCAACATAAATACCCCAACCATGGCAGCATGCCTGCAGACATGTGTTGTGGTTATATTTAAATTTAATTGTGCTTTGTTGCTCTATGTTTTAATGCAGGTCTTGGAATATTTGAGTAAATGTATTGTGGAATCTCGGCTGCTTTATATGAGGTGAGAGTTATTTATCACATCTAATTAAGTTATGTTATATTTCTCATGAGCCATTCAGAGGAACTTAGATCAAAGTTTACAACAGCCAGAAGCCAGCCCAAAATCCAAATGTTGATAAGCAGGCTTTAAGAACTCTCAATCTTTGGAGAAAAGTAATGTTTGTTCATTTCACGTATGACATAGTCCCCATCTGCATTAGGAATGGGTTTACCCGCATGTGCTATTATATTAGTGATTTTTACTGATTTGTTTTGTTAAGTGTTTCAGAATTCAGTGTCACCACATAGCTGGTATGGCATTAATTTAAATGTAGAATCTTGTAGAAAAATGTAGTACTGAAAGGTACCATGTAGCATTAGATGGTTACTGGTACTTAGTTGTAATATAGCTGGGTCACTCCAGTTAGCCGTATCTTCTGAAGATGATTAGTGTGCACTGTGCAGTTTAATGACTTATTCTCGACTCACAACTACTTATTTAGTAACTAAGACCTTGTTTGGTTAGATAATCGCTTAGATTACTTGGTTACTCTAATAACTACCTTTGTTCATCTGTTGATATCTATCTGTCTGTTTTATGTCTTTGTCTTCTGTGTGCTGCTATGCCAGTGCCCTGCAGGCTGGAATGCAATTGACCTGTGTCAGGGTGTTTCAAACAGTCTGCCTCTGTGTGGTATGCATACTTTCCAACAAGTATTGAATGTCAGCTCTACTACATTTCTCCCAGTATTGGGACTGATCCTTTCTCTAGCAGTATCTGCTGATTAATTAGTTATCTATAATTTAGTATGAACAGCTTTTTATTTGTTATTGTTTCTGTATTTGTTGTTATTATTTATGTATTCATATCAACCTTCGTTTTCATGTTATGATTAACAGGGCCTATGGGAACAAAAATGCGGACGAGTTTAAGTGCCTTGTAAGCGAAGTTTTTGACATGATGAATCAGGTGCTAGCAATCAACAGTGAAGTCATATCAATCACACAGGTACAGAATATCTGTTGACCTACATGTACACTGTCAAATTCAAACTGCTCTGCAGATGCTGATATTCAGTGGGCCCAGGTGTATAGGGTCTTTTGGTTTCAGCTGGACATCCCACGATAAAATGTGGCATGTGCAGTGCCTATGTTATTTACAATAGTACATAACATCTTGCTTATCAGAATCATTACTTCCTATGGGCACTTTAAAGGCTTGAAAAGGTTTGTCAACCTTTGAAAATGCTTAGGTATTTCCTTGATGGTTTAATGATGATGATGATGATGATGATAGCAGTGCCAACTCAGCAGGTGCTCCACCTCATTTCAGTTTGTATTATCACAGGGCATAGTTCATACCTGATCTCATCTCAGTTGGTGCTGAGTTGAGGATGCTCCAATCTGTTGTTTATGTGCTTGACATTTCACCATAGATCATATGCAATTGTTTGTGTGTCAGAAACGTGACAGACCTGGATATCATCAAAGCAGATGGGACTGAATGCATTGATTACAGTTGATGTGGTTGGGCACATGACATGCTTGAGCATACATGGACAAAGATACAGTAGCTGTGATTTTGCTGGACTAGAAATCACAGCTTTTTGTCTGAGCTCTTCCGGACTTCTATCAAAGCTTCGATCAGCTTGAATCCTGTCTCTTCTCTGCCGTTACATGGGCTATTGCCCCTCCCCCCCTATAAAACCAGCATTATAATCTATTCGCCTCTAGCCCATAACAGAATTATACGTGATGCAGACAGTTTGGCTCATGAATACAACATTTGTTACTAGGATGATTTACTCTTGACCCAGATGCTATTGACTCTATGAACACTATAGGCTCGCAAAACATTAGAAGTTAGAATGGTTCACTAGAGACTATAGGCCATTTAGTATGTAAATGTAAACCAAACTGCTACCTCACATCCTCATCAGCTGTAACTTACTGCAGTCATCACAGTCTCATGATGTATTGGGTCCTAATGTTAACATGAACCACTGAGAACAGTCTATGTCAACAAAACATTCACAAATGAATTAAATTGCAGTTTGATTTACTTGAAATGTATCTTATGCAGCTAATCAGTTTTCATTATCATCACGTTTTCATTATTGTAGGTCTGTATGAGACTTGATCGATTTCCGATAATTCCGAATGTGTTTTTGTTGTTTTACTGTGATTCTACGCGAGCGTCTGTTGATTGTAATGTTGATTTTGTTGTTTCTATTCAGAGTGCATTACTGAGAAATCTGCCAGGGATGTTGCTGCAGTTGAGTCGGCTTCAGCCCATGGGTGACTTGAGCCAGATTATCACGAATCTCATAATGGCTGTTCCAAAACACGCTCACAACGACTTAGATCACATGAGACTCAAGTTCATGAAACAAATTGCAAAGTCGCTCTTCTTCAATGCAATTGGTATGAAGACAGTTCCTCAATCTTGGCTGAGTTATTTAAGGTCTTGAGGTATGGCCTTAGCCATAAGTATATTTGGCAGACTGGGCCTTATTATCATAACATCTAGCCTAGCCTTTGCCTCATGTCTTCTTGCCTTGGCCTCATGATTTTTGGCCAATAAGTTAGACAACCTTAAGGACTGAGTTTGGCCATCTGACACTGACTTAGGGCAAACATCTCCTCTCCTTTTTGTGTGTCTGTCTCTGTGTCTGTCTGTGTCAAATGTCAATCTCTGTGTCTGTCTCTGTATGTCTCTATGTCTGTGTCTGTATCTTGGTATGTGTCTGTCTGTGTGTCTGTCTGTGTGTCTGTCTGTGTGACTGTCTATGTGTCTGTCTCTGTGTCTGTCTCTGTGTCTGTCTCTGTGTCTATGTGTCTGTCTATGTGTTTGTCTGTGTCTGTCTCTGTGTCTGTTTCTGTGTATGTCTCTGTGTCTGTCTCTGTGTCTATGTGTCTGTCTATGTGTTTGTCTGTGTCTGTCTCTGTCTCTGTGTCTGTTTCTGTGTATGTCTCAGTACCTGTCTTTCACTTGCAGTGATCAGGCATGTGGTCAAATCAAGTCAGTCAGTTGCTCCAACTAGGTTTGTGCTTTAGAAAGTCTTTCTGAAGGTTTTATGCCAATGTTAGGTTATATAACTGTTGTCTTTTGCATTGACAGAGTCAAAAAGTAAGCTGCTGCCTTTGTACGTGTCGCAGTTGAAGCGTCATCTGATCAACCAAATTGATGTCAAGCTTTGCATCAGCGTCCTGGCTGAAATACTTGTCTCACTGCACCACGACCAGCAGCTGGTAGGTTCCTACATTCATCCAAGTATGATTCATTGTTTCATTGGTTGCTTGTTTGATTGATTGACAAACTGATCAGTTGAATGAATGATTGAGCTAGCAAGATTGTATGGTATCTGAAGGTAATCGATGGATATATATCGATGTATTGATCATTGATTGATTTTGCTGCTTGTTATGTTGGTTGATTGTTTGACTGACTGACTGATAGAATGATGAGTGAAGTAGAATGAAAGAAGAAGAATTACTGGTGTATTGGAAAAGATGTAATATGATGGATGGAGAGATGGCAGAGAGGATGATGGATGGAGAGATGGCAGAGAGGATGATGGATGGAGAGATGGGAGAGAGGATGATGGATGGGGAGATGGCAGAGAGGATGATGGATGGAGAGATGGCAGAGAGGATGCCCAATGGAGGATGATAAGATCTAAAAGCAGACTGTTTGATGATGATATTTAGTTTGGTTTTGCAGGGTGCTGGAGTCCTTAAGGGATTTATAAAAGGAGGATTTGAAATACAATTGTTTGCGTCTGGTCTTTTAGGGCGTGCCTCTTAAGCCGAATATTCAGGTTCTTCTGGATGGTCTTCTGGATGTCGTAATGCAGGTTTTACTCACCCTAAGCAAAGCCAACAGCCCTCTTACGGTCAGTTCTTACTTCCATTGTTTAGCTGTTTCATTGGGTACTCCTATGCTAGTATATGATAGTATAGGCAGAATTTGTCTGCACGGTAATTCAGGTTCAAATTTCAGTTAACATACCATTGACCCAGGGATGGGTGGAGTGATGTACGATAGATGGGGGGGGGGCAAAGAAGAGACTGGATGATGAAGTTGACTGGGGCACTTTGGCAGCAGAAGCTCTCTCGTACTTCACTGACGAACTGGGTTCCAAAAGCGTCCCATAACTTAGTTGTCCTCACTTAGGGCCAATCTTGTGTCTCTGTAAGACTCCTCTGTCCATTGTTCCATGTACTGAATCATTGGACTTCAGATGCTCAAACTCTATACCTCTGGGCTTTGAATGTAACTATTTGCAGAGTCAAACGTGAATGCCCACTTATTGCTAACGTTTGTCTATGGTTACGTGGACCTCATCCATGGCCACATTCTAAGTTTCATTCAAGTCCTGTTTGATCTTGTGCAGCTTTATTGGCTGAGAAGGTCTCCAGTCTTGCAAAAATCACTGAAAGCTTGCAGTATTCAGATCAGTCCACTAAGACAAAGATGAAGAGGAAGTCTACTAGAGTCTAGGGTGGATAAGCAGTTTGAAAAAGGCAAGTGTTAATATGAGGACGAAATGCCATTAGCACCTGAGCAGAAGAGACTGATATAGGGAGAGAGTTGAAAAATCTAGGTGCGACAACTGAAGAAGCTTGTTCACCAAGAACAGTTCTAATGAGGTTTGACTAGAGAATGATAATCTAATGACCTGGTTGAGTAATGATAAGTCTGATAAATAAGGACTGATGTTAAGTATTATGGTTGGCCAGAGTTCATGTTTTATTAACTATGGGCCTCAGTTTCTTTCAAATTGGGGCTCATAGTTTGAGCTTACTCTTTGCTGAACAGGAAGTATATGTTATGTAAGTAATTATTTTATTTAAGATTTAGCTGAAATATTGCATACTTAATCATGGTGCTTTGTCGGAAAAAGCGTTGATTGTGGATGATGTTGGATGGTTTAGGGTCGTCTACTTTCATGTCTGGCATCGATGTTTAAGCTGATGGATGAACACAGTTATCGTCAGGTCATTCTCCGCTACGCTGATAAGCGACCTCTTAAGGTAGCATTTGTTGAATATTTCTCCAGCCTTCATTCTAGTGCCTTCATCTGCCTTGATTTCATTTTCACTTAAATTAGTTGCAGAGGCAACTTTAGTAGCTGGTGCAAATATGCTTTGAATATGGAGGAAAATTCACCACTTATTGTATTGTATTGTATTGTATTGTATTGTATTGTATTCAAACATTTGTAAAGCGCCTCTGGTAGGGTGAATCGTTCAGAGGCGCTCCCAGTGCACAAGGCTACAAAAGAAAAGATAGGATTTCACTGCATTGGGTAATTGGTAAAAAATTTAATAGCCCTATTTTGTAGCCTCATTAAAGATTCAAGTGATGTCTTTGATTCTATGGATCCCTAAATCATTCCCAAAACCATTAACCATGACTTCTTGCATTCTAGATGACTTATTTAAGTTAATTGCATCAAAATTTGTAACATTAACTTGCATACTTTAGTTTCAATTGATGGATTTCTATAATATCTTGACATTTTACATTTTCCTTGATTGTTTAGGAATTTCTTATGCGAATGTTGAGCTTACTACATGATTTAGTGGAGAAAGAAACTTTTCCAAAAGACTGGTTCATAATGAGGATGGCAACTAACCAGTGAGTGTTACTGATCATTGTCGAAGAAAATGCAACCAGTTTAATGCTAAACAATCTATATTTTGTTACTTTTTAACAATTGCAAATTTTACAAATTGGTAGTTAAGAAAGATTGTTGTCAGCAAATTTTGAAAAAAAGTAAACATTTATAACAATTGAATATTATTGAATATGACAAGCTAGGTATGTGTAACACATTGCCTACAACCCGTCTGTTGTAGTAATTGACTAAGCAAACTTTGTTTTATGGGAATTCATTAATTAGCATTATTTAAATGTCTGATTAAAAATAATAAGGTTCTTTTAAAGGTCACTTTAAAAACCCATACATGCATGTATGTATAGATACAAATACATATATACTTACTCGTTCCTTGCGCTCTGCTGATTGGCTTGATCTTTTTATTCCTAGGACTAGGACTGCCTTGGCTCAATGCCAAGCATTTGCTGTGGTTGGTCCCTCTACTTGGAATGACCTTCCCCCTCACTAAGGGCTAAACTAATTACCAGTTTTTCCTCTTTGGTCTCTTGAGCAGTTTTCTCCTGCCAAGAGACAGATGTAGTTTTTTCTATGTACACCTACAGCGTTATGTCTGTTGTTAACACAATAAACGAATATATGATGATGATATTCTTTAAAGACGTTTCTTTTACCCCGGGGTTTTCGTGCTGAGAGCGCTTCTGAATAGTTATTCTGAGAGAGGCGCTATATAAATCTTTAGATACAATACAATAAAAAAAAACAATATGATATTTGATATAGTACTAGTACTGTGTAGATGAGTGATGGTGAGGCGTGAATTTTGAGATAGATACATTTTTATTTCAGTTTGATTCTTCTTGTGGTGCAGTTGATTTCACAGACGATTTGTGAGCAGTTTCTGATTGCTCCTGACTTTGACAGTGTGGTAAGTGTGAATTCTGAGTGGCTTTAAAAATTTGGAAAATTCTTTTAAATATTAAGTGAGATAGACCTCTCAGGATGGACAGTTAGTGGATTGTATTTACAGATGGAACTTAGTAAACATCATTTTATGCAATGGGATGCAAAGGTATATCGACAGCGCTTAAATATGTTACTTTGTAGGAGAAATGATCTGTGTTTTGATCTGTTGCAGCTGTGGAAGACATACTTTCATCTGGCTGTGAAATTCCTGACGCAACCATGTCTTCAGCTGGAGCAGTTTTCTCCTGCCAAGAGACAGAAAATTAAAGACATGTAAGATTCTATTGTATTAACAGTAGCGTATTTCATTTTTAACATATATGGCAGCTAGTAGGCCTACTGCTGAGTGCACTCTGGTGACTTTAAGGTCTTTGGCACTTTCAAGTGTATGGAGCAGGTATATTTTGCATTGTCTTGACCAAGATTAAAGAAATTGTTTGCTGAGCCAATTCATTTGCAAGGTTTAGATAAAAACAACACTTTTTCTAACTGATTTTAGCAGTTCTGAGATATAGCGAGGTGACCAATAATCTTTGCAAGATAAATTGTTTTTAACCATTAAAGTTAGCTCTTAATAACCAATGAAATTCTGCAGCACAACAGCAGACTGAAAGAGGTTGTTGTATATTGTAAATGCATTTGATCACAGAGAAAGTTTTCATTGCAGGTATGGTGATATGAGAGTACGTATGGGGTATGAAATTCTTTCCATGTGGCAAAACTTGGGTAAGACAGTTTTGTAAAGTTTATTATATTCTATATACCAATTTAAATAAATTTTTAAGTTTGCCTGGCGATGATGATGGAATTATTGCATAAATTGCTGAGAGTTCTGTACCAGCAAAACTGTTTACAAATATGACTGATGCATTATAGCAGCTAACTCGGTATTCTACACAACCATTTGACCAACTATCAGCTCGGTGAACGCTGAGAAAAGATTGGCACAACAATGCTATTTGCGTTATATGAGTTTATCTTCTTCAGATCGCACTTGTTCATTATTAAACTTTGGGATCCATGGCTCCGACCATGTCCTACCCGAATTCACATTACGTCAACATATGTTCTATTGAGGGTCTGGTGTAATTGCATATGTTGCTTAGACTGCATTTAGGACATTTTCTTAATTGCATTGCCAGAAGTTATTTGTAAATGAATTTCTTAAGACATAAATTGGGACTAATTTTTATGAACATATATGCTCTCAAATTGTACAGGTGACAAGAAAATCAATTTTCTGCCCAGCATGGTTGGACCTTTCTTAGAAGTCACGCTAATACCAGAAACGGAACTTCGTAGGGCCACACTTCCAATCTTCTTTGATATGATGGAGTGTGAACAGGACAAATATGGCAACTTTCAGCAGGTAAAAGGTCATGGCTATTGTTCAATTGTCTGAGAACAATGTTATTTTGTAGATATGAATCTTTTGTCTACTATGCCTGTTTATTGAAACAGTGTTCCATTTAAATTAGGTGATTGATTTTTGCTCATCTCAGATATTGCATTTGTTCAGTGGACACTTTGACTCTTGTATTATGTTGTAAGGTATTGTATAGTGTTGGGCTGTCAGGCATTCTCAGTGCTTGGTCTGAAACTGTGCCATTCAGAGCCCAGTTCTGTGCATTCTGTCAGTTGTGTGCTATCATTCAGGTATAAACTTGTGACTCACGTGATTCCACATGCTTATACACAGTAGCCTGCCTTCTTGTGTTTCCTGACCTTTCAAGTTTGAACTGGACTTCTTCTCGAGTAGCTTAACATTTTGACATAGTTTCACTTGAAGAAACCTTCAGTTGGTGCCTTTTGCATTGTGGTAGAGCACTACAGAAGTCTTTAAATTAGACTAGTTGATGATATTTGTTATACAGTATTCACAAATTGGGCGACTCTTTCTGATTCATTGATCATTTGGTAATGCATGCTGACTTACCAGTAATTGCCTGGGTGAGTTTGTTCTTGATGTTTTTGGACATGTTATGTTACTACTTTTGTTGTGGTTTATTAAAACTTAATTTGAAAGCGGTGAAAGACTTTGAGTTAAAACAGCATGACAAAGGGCTATGGTATAGTTGAAATGCAAATGCAGCTGTGACTCATGGATGTATTTCTTTGCTCTTTAGGTTGAGAATGAATTGATAGACAAGCTGGATATAATGCTAAATGCAGACAGAGGAGACTATGAATATAAGCAGCTTTTCAATACCATGTAAGTTTTGCTTGTTCATGTAATTGACTGTTTAGTGAAAATTTAGTTGTTGTATTGAATGCAGTAGCCTACAAATCAGAGATGCTTACATACACACATGCACGTATATGATGTAATGAAAAATAAATGCGATGTTACTAGACATTAATGCAGTTATTGTTCTGGTTACTGTGTAGAGACGTTGAGCATGCCCATCTACCTTTGCTCAACAGCATGGACTGATGCTTAATGATGAGTGGATAGTGGAATTAATTTCATCATTAAGATGATATATCGGATTTAGAATAATGTGGGATTTGAGATTATTGGACTGTCTTGATCAGCTCAATGGACTTTTCTGTTGATGATTATAACAAGAAAGCTAAAAAGAAATCCAGAGTATAAATTTTAACTGGCTAATGGCCAACATTGTTCAGTTCTCTGCAGACCTCTGTCTGGATTGCTAAGCTTTTTCAAGACTCGCCACATGTTTAGGGTTTGTCCTGTTAATTGATTAATTTTAATTATAATTCAATGAATTACAGTGTCATATGCATTCATGATGAGTAATTTTACAGTTGTACATTTGATGTTTTTATGTGCTTTCAAGTGATTATCTTAACAACGTGTAAGTGGTAACTTAAAGTCATTCGAGAAGACTGTTCTCAGTCTTCTTTTGCTGTGTACCTTTTGTTATCCCCGTAGAAAGTTAACTGAGATAATTTATTTTGTTTCACAATTACAAAATGAACTTATAAAGTGATATTCATGTAAATGGATCAAATCTTGGCCCACTCTATGGTCATATGGTCTGAGGCACTGGTCTTTTTTAATAAAGGATATACTTACTTACTTGTCCAGTAGGCAATCCTTGAATACTTTAATGACAAGAAATATTTTCCACAGTAGAACCTTTTAGTGCCTTCTCATCTGTAAAGGGTTAATACAGGTAGATTGTTGTGTGGTGGTGGTGGTTTTATCAGGAATATCTATCATGACCTTTTTACTACTGAGTTGCTGAGACCATGACTCAGAATGTCGGCACAAACAATTGTTTATTGTATTTGGCTGCATTTTAGAGAAAACCTCTGCACTCTGCTTACTGAGGTTGCAGTTTTCATCAGTTTGGTTTCAGTTCATACATGTTATTGCTCTTTTAATTTTGGCATGAAGTTTTTCAGCTATGTGTATTTTAGTTTGCTTTTCATCATGTTTGTTGGAGTTTAAGTTGTGAACTTGAATTTTTGTTTTTTATTGTTATATCAGGACAGTATTTATTAATTTGCCTTTGTTCTTTATTTATTTTGGACTTTTTATCGTTTTTTGTAATTTGTATCTGTTTTGTTTACAATATTAGTTTATAGTTAGAGTATATTTGCCCAGAATATATAGCTTAGTTTCAGCCTATAAACTGCACAATTTGACTTAATGTCTTGCATGTAGATTGTCAGTGACATACTTCCTTACTCGTGTATCGCTTGTGACCAATCATCTGACCAGATAACTAGCTGAACAGATTGTTGTCCTAATATTGTTGTTTTTGCCCAATATATTTCTTCTGTTGCTCTGAATATGGTCATAAGGGAAGCTTAGCAGAGTTATGGATGTGAGATACTAGGGTCCGTTTGTGTACAAGTGCTATTAGCGCCGTTGTATTGCAGGCTGTCTGTTCTGTTAGTACGGTAGTTAAGATTTAAATTGCATAACATGTAAATGTACAGCGCAGTGCGTTTGTCAGGCGCTTATTAAAGAAAAGATATTATTATTATTATATTATTATTATTATTATAAGGAAAGCACAGCAGAGTTATGGATGTGCGATACTAGGGTCTGTTTGTGTACAAGTGCACTGGTGGTGCTTTAGAAATTTTGAGTTTAAGATAGCGATTGTGAATTGCACTTTGTGATCTTATGTGTTGCTGAATGGACGCGGTTTTATTCACCTTCATTAAGCTGCTTGTGTGTGATTGCCTCTGTCACCAATCACCACCAGTGACATAGTCTGACATGGCCTGTTGTCAGGTTCAACAAGCAGCCAGCCTGGTGTCAGTGACTGTGGGTTTCATCTCTTAACGACTCAGACCCACAAAGAAGAAATCAGCAACTTTCCTCCATTCCGCTATCAAAGACCACTTCTTTTAGTCTAAGATAATCTTGTTAGACTGTCACCTATCATGCAATAGTATAAAATTATCATCATCATCATCACATATACATTGCTTAGACTTATATAATAAGGAAAGCTTTTTCTTTTAAAGCTTGCTGGCCCGAGTTCAGAATGCAACTGGATGGCAGGAGAATGGTACGGCATTTATTCAGTCGGTTGCCAGACTTCTTGAAAGACTACTTGATTACAGGTTGGTATAGTATTCAATATAGTTTCATGTTCTTTTGTTCATTCATTTGGAGCAGAGTGCTATATGATTCTACTCCTCATTTTATAGCAGAAGGGATGATTCTGAAAGTTCTTCGTCCAGTATTATGTGGGCAAGGCACGAGCATCTGAATGGCTTTCAGCGTGAAACCTTAGACCTGTTTTTCGACTTTTGGACTCCAAGTACTGACTGTGTTTCAACTGGTGCCTAATGGTTTTGATTTCATGTATTATCAGAAGGTAGCTTGTTTATTGTAATTATATACATATATACCCAATAGTTATATACAGTAGTAATACTGATGATAATGGTGATGATGATAATAATAATGTAAGATTCATTGAGGTAATATCATTAGAATTTTTGTCAGTATTTGTTGATTTATATATTTAGAAATTTGTTTGCCTTGAAACATCTTAACCCTTTAACGACGAGAAGGATTAGTACACGTACATTTTAGTACACACTTGTCATTAAAGTGTTAAAATAGCTTTTCATACAATGTTTTAGACCCATTTATAATCGTGTATATCTTAGAAACATTTTCATGGAATTCTGGATAGCATATGTGTTTCAATTTTAATTAGTAACCATAGTGATTAGGATTTTCGTGTTTTCTGTTCCTGAACTGTTTTACTTCTCATTCCCCAGGAACATTCTGGAAAGTGAGGACAATCGAGAGAAGCGAATGACATGCACCATGAACCTCTTGGTGAGTGCATGAAGCCTCGTATGTTGTACTGTTGAAGTTTATGCAATGCAATGTTGTTTTTGCATTTGAAACTTATGGAAATCAGTTCCTTCCTAGAATTAGAGGAGGCATGTAACTATATTTCACTTATTCTTTATCAGCACATCTACTAACATTTGATCTTTGTTCTGTGACTGTCTCCAGAATGCCCTGAACAATATTGCCGGTTTAAGTTGCATCTGTGTCAGCTTAATTATCACAAATAAGCGAATTTGATTGATTGATTGATTGACTGATGTACATTTGATTTTATGATTGGCTACATGTTGAACCTGAAAGCAGCCAATTAACCGGTTGTTGTTATTAGAAATTTTTGGGATCATGCTTATAATTTCTAAAGATTTGCTTTTTATCCTTATTTTGGCAGAGTGTTGGTATGAATATTTATTTTTTGGTTATATTTTGACAGAATAATTGCAATCTGTTGCTTTAATTCTCAGAAACAATTTTAGCGGGTAAACTGGTGAGGAGTAAATTGTTGCAGTTGATGAATCCTCAACATTTGTGGGTTTGAATATTTTTGGCAGAATTTCTATAAGGAAGAGGCTAATCGTCAGGAGATGTACATCCGTTACATCTACAAGCTGTCTGACCTTCACCTTGCCTGTGGTAACCACACAGAGGCTGCCTTTACCCTGGAACTGCATGCTGAACTGCTCAGTTGGGGTGATGCTCTGTTGCCAGAGGACTCCTACTACTCTTCTCAGCTGGAGTGGCAGAGGAAGGAAACCATCATTCTGAAGATCATTGGAGAATTTGACAAAGGAAAGGTAATATCGGATTAAATCAATTCAGGAGTTGTAAATGTAATCGTAATAGAACATTTATATAGCACCTTTGCAGAACCTATCAGAGGAATTCTGTATGTGGCTATCAGTCCAACGGTAAAAGACTTTTGTTTATTTTTCAAGAAAATATTATGTGATCAGCATTAAGGGAAAGAGTGAATTTCAATGGGAGGATTGTTCCAGGAAGACAGCCTGACTAACAGTGAAGAAGCCCTGATGTGTACAACTGTACATTGAACCACATCCTTCTCAGACTATATTATGTGTAAATCCACTTATTTCAATTGATGCGAGGTGGAAGCCGGTCCCCTATGGATCAATTTTGGTGTCACTGGCTTACACCTGCATTAATGTGTGTTGACTCAACTAATGTGAATGGGTTTCTGATGGGTTTCCTAGAAACTAATTTACTTCAACCACAAGGGATTCTTACTAATTATTGTGAGCTGGAGAGGTGAACTTTGTACAGATTCACTGATTAAGTGTTATATTATGTAAGGCTTGTAAGCCGTATGTCAGATTTGTACTGTACTATTTGATAGGTTTTGGAGCTTTTTTTATGGCCCTGGCAAGTTAAGTTACCAGAGTAATAAAGAAATCTTGCCACTAGAGCGACCAAAAACCTTGTGCTTGGCATTGAGTAAATTATTACATCAGGAGAAGTAAAGTTTGTTGTCTGCTTTGTGATTGGCTATGCATGACCTTGCAAGTAAATTCTTGATCTTTTTTAGTGGACTGGATACTGAACTGATTACAGCTTAGTTTTATAAAGTGTTCTATTTGATCAGCCATGTTGGTGATGCATGCTGAAGTTAACAGAATGCTATAAATAATTGATGCATATGCTTTTTTAGCAAAAATCAAATACCCCTTTGAGTAGTTAACTACTCCGAAACTTGCTCCCACACTCCGAAACTTGTTCCCACCACCCCTCAATAGTGGTCATAACCTCCGAGCACAAACACATAACTATACCTTACCTGAAAAAGACGACCGTAATTACATATCTCGCATTCTATATAAGAGCGCCTATTGACGACGTTTATGATACCCCTTTAGAAGCCCTGAACCATGTTATTTGTAGAAGTTGCATCTGTGTCAGCTTTTGAGTTTCAATAAAAGAGTATTGTGTTGTAAAAGAGTATTGTAAATTATTGCAATTTGATGCTTCAGTCTGAGTAATTGATTTCAACCTGTTCCGATCTGTTCCAGTCATGGGAATATGGCCTACCTCTGTGTGAGAAATTGGCTGAAGTCTACAAGGAAAAGATTATGTATGCAAAACTAAGCAATATCCTGGTAAGCTTGGAGTCGGAATCGTATTATGTCTAAACCATTACAGTAACACTAGTCATTTGGCTGCTTATTTGTTGTTTAAACTATCTTGCTTTTTAGTTCTTCACTTGCCTGCTATGCTTGTTTACCATATCTTGGCTTGTTTTTACATTACACTCATTTAAAGTCTGGTTTTGTAACTACAAGTTTCCTTTGTTATTGAAAATGTCTTTTGTTACATAGTTTTAGACACAGCCTGCCACTGATAATGCAAACTGGATGTGGACATTGACATTTAATTGTGAAAGTAACTGGTTGAGCAAAGTAATTGCCTTCTAATTATTATCAGAGGCCTTAGAATGTTCCTCTGTCATGAACGTGTGATTGTGTTCTTCCAGCAAACTCAGGCGGAATTCTATCAGAAGATTCTACAGCAGCATCGACCGGAACCAGAATACTTCCGAGTTGGATTCTTTGGACAGGGATTCCCACTCTTCATCAGGGTTGGCATTAGTTACGCCAGTTTAAGATATTTACTATCATTTTTTCTCTATGTTATTATTACTCTGCTTTTAAGGGTTATTCTTCTCAGTCGTGCATTTATCTTCACTGCAAATGCAGAATGATGGCTTTTAAAACTGATTCTAGATGTTCTTACATTAAAATTGTGAGTGGAATGTATTAGTGTTGAAACATAGTATAGCCATCTTGAATTATTGTGTAACGAATCGTATAACATTTGTTGCAAAGTTTTGAGAACTAAATGACATTAGCGATTGAGAAGAATGGACAGGTGCAAAGTGAGAGTTACAAATGCCAATTTGTTCGTTAGGGTTGGCCATGGATTTGGTATTAGAGCACCTTGGCACCCTTTCTGGGAATCTAACCGACTTTGTGGAGCGCCAGGTTGTAACCTCGGAAATGCTTCTGAGATGCCCAGATCGTCTCAAGGTATTGGAAAGTGAGGTATCAGGAGTTAGGGAGTCTGGCGTTGGATCTTAAATGAACCCAGGTTATAGTGAGTCTATGGAGCCTGCTTCTCATCCATTAGCCGAGAGTGACCACTCGATTATTGGCAAAATACTACATTCGGGTGCTGAAGGTTTATTCCCAGAAGACGTGGTTATTCCTGGTGAACTAAGGCAAAGTGAATGCCTTATTCGTAAGCCTAAGCCCAACTATGAAGAGGCCGCAGCTAGATTGCGATTTCCTTCTCTTTATGGTTTGCATTTTAAGTTAACCCAGTGCTTAGCACTGAGAGTCAACTTTCTCTATCACCCATGATCTCACAACAGCACGAAGATCTCCAACACTAGAGACCTCTAGGGAGAGTTTTAGTGTGCTTGGGGATATTTAACAATTATACCAGGCTAAGATATTGGATGTTATGAAGGATAATTTGTGCTAGTCTATATATTAATTTATGTATTTTGCTTTGTTCGGGCTATGTTTCAGAACAAGGAATTTGTTTACCGTGGAAATGAATATGAGAAGCTGGTATCATTCCAACAGCGTCTTCAGTCTGAGTTTACAGGAGCAACAATACTTGGCAGCATTTGTCCTCCAAGTGACTCAGTCAAACTGAGTGATGGACAGTGTATCCTTTGTAAATAACTTGGCGTTTTACTTGCTTCACATGTATGAGGTTCATTTCTTAGGGATTGCACTATTGACCAGTATCAAGCTCTCTAAAAATGGATTTCTTTTATTACAACTTTGTGCCTTAAGTAGTATTAGTGCTGTATGAAAGTTTGAAATCGTTGCATTACACTGGAGCTTATTAGCATTAAGGGTGCAAAACCTTTGTTGAACAAATGAACAACTTCCAGAAAGGTATGAAGTGGAGGCATTTTAGTGTTTTTATTTTTGAGGCATTTCTGGATTTTTGCCTTAGCTTGTTGGATTAGGCATACAGATATGCAGCGTAAAGCCTCTTCCTGACATTGATCCCTGCTTTCTGGCTCAGGGAGTGCCAGAAAATGTACGAAGCTTCTACAAAGTTAACCTTGTTCAGAAATTCCAGATGGACCGACCATTTCACCGTGGTGATAAAAGCGACAAAAATGAATTCAAGGTAAGTCGTACTATCTTTTCACGTTAGGAATTAGACCTTTTCATCATGAGATTGCTCTGTCATACATATCATGTTTCATCTTGTTTCTTTTGGATTTATCGTCGTTGTTGTTGTTGGTGGTTGTCATTATCGTCATCTTCATCGTCAGCATCACCATAGATGTTAATATTTGTCTGTTTGTTTTTCATACAGACTTTATACATTGAAAGGACAATAATGGTTACATGCAGCAAGCTACCCGGCCTTCTGAGGTGGTTCGAAGTGGAGTCGAGTGAGATGGTTCAACTCTGTCCTGTTGAGGTTGCAATTGACACGATGGAGCGAATGAATATTGAGCTACGGATGCTTGTGTTGCAATACACGAGTGAATCGTCGCTCAGCATCAATCCTTTGACAATGCGATTGAACGGTGTCATTGACGCAGCTGTCCAAGGAGGCACTGCAAAGTATGAGGAGGTACACTGACTCATGCTGATGAGTTTTTTCTTGAAGTTGCACTTTACGAGTTTTCGCTTGTGTTATGGTATGTCATGAATGTAAGTTAACAGACTACGAACTTTGCAATATATGCAAATATGCATAAACAGCTTTAACCTAAGGAATATGAGCTAGAAATATAATATACTGGCGCAGTTAGCTACACTGGTTAGATGGTACTTGCCATGTGCCAGTATGCATGCGGTTCCCGGTTAGCCTCCTGATGGTGGCTTATTTAAGACATTTCAATCTCGGGCTAGCACTGTTTGTACACAAGGACTTCAAATGGCATGCTGCCTATTCAAATGGACAGTGGTGCCGAGAGATTTCACTTGATAAATTAAGAAAATGAGCAGCGTCGAAACCATGTGGTTGCTATATAAAAATTTTACATTTACATCTACGTATTACCATACCCTATAGATGTAAAATTCGCTGTATCTGGTGATTATCACATTGTCCATGCATAGTTCATTTGTTGCTTATATCAGGTGTGTTGGTCTTGTTAGGCTTTCTTTACAGAAGAGTTCCTATCAGAAAATCCGAAACATTTTGATCATGTGAGGCAACTCAAGTTACTTTCAGCAGAACAGGTTAGCCATTTCTCCACTGTTTTTTTTAAATTTCAATTAAAGAACATACAATTTTTATGAAATTTAATAAAAATAATGCATTTCTTTTACTTTAAATAATATTTGTATCTCAGAAATGAATTTGCTTGACTGATTAAATTAATGAGGGACTGTTAGGTAAATGCTACACTGTTAATTGTTTCATTTTGTGCTCTGATATCATGTAACTAAACATCACTGAGTTATGTTTTTTATTTGGTTTGCTTTATCTATACAATAGTATACATGGTTTTCACAAAAGTTTGCTTCTGTTGAAGAGTGTGTTACATTATATATTACTTGTAAATGCTTATTCTAGGTACAGATTCTGGACAACGCCCTCTATCTCCATCGTAAGCTTGCTCCACCAGATGTCCTTCCTCTTCATCGTCGACTTGAAGAACTCTTTGCAAAGATCAAGAAAGGAATTCGAAAACCAGTCAGTAGTCTCATTTAGGTTCTTTCACTTTTGCATGGTTATTTGGAAATAATGCCTCTGACACTATGAACTTATTTAGGTTATGTAACCTTTGGCTTTGATTGAGAATTAAACAGAGAAATTATTGTAAAGGGCTTAGGCCGTGTTGCACCATTCTTGCATGAAATGCCAATTTCAGCATCAGTGATTGTCTTAAGTTTCACAATAAATCATCACTGATTTATTTTACATTGCTGTGAGGCAGAATAATCTCTGTTAGCATTATTGAAATATGTATGTGAACCGAATAGCACCAAGACATAGCAATTTTGCCAAGGTACTAGTGGAAGTGAGTTATAGAACTTTTCATTCTGCTTTTGTTAGAATTCTCCAGTACTGCGTCAGTTGGACACTGAAGTTGGTGAATTGAGCAAACACAACAGTTTGACATCATTGTAAGTAATTTATTTGATTTAATGAGTTTATCACTTTAACCTTTGATTTATCATGCCAGTGCAATGATATACCGGTAGATAGATGTGTGACTGTGTTGTTAGGTTGTGCCTGAGAGGTTACAGTGCCAAATGGACACTATGCAATACAATACGATACAACTATATTTGATATAGCCCTCCTTCCAAGGTTCAGAAGTACTCACATGACTATATGACAGAACATCAATGGCACTGAGCAATTGTGCAGGAGGAACTTGCATGAGTTCCTTACACTGTGACCATCTGAGTGGAGGCTCAAGGCCATACTTTCTGCATTAAAGGCTGATCATTTGATCCATATAGTTACCGTGCCCCACATAAAACTAAAAACTTCTGTGGCTGCATTGGTTAGCAAAGAAATGATGTGCTGCAACTGTAATTATGTTCATAAGTTTATATAGTATGTTGAACTTGAAACCAAGAGTGTAGTACTTGATGATTTGCATTGTAATGTACTTTGCAATGACTGAATGACTAAATTACTCTATATAATTCAGTTAGATTAACCTAACCTTAACTTAACCCTGTAATCGGTTATCCTAATGCCTAGGCCTTTTCAACCTCTTTTCTTTTCTTATATTAATGCATTTAACCTGTATGTACTGAGCTGCGGTTTGCCAGCCTGATTGGTTCTAATAAACAAAGATATATATATGTTAACCTTGCATGTAGATGTATTCTGCATTGACACTGTGTATTCTCATGCTGTGATGTATTTATTGTAGATCAAGTCATTCAACTCCAATGGGAAGTAACCGCAGTTCTGGAGTTTACTGTGAAAGTTTTGCCGATACATCTTCTATAGTTAGCGAACAGATGACAATCGATGTGAGTGCTCATTTAAATTCTGATTCAGTATAGCTCATTAATATTACATGTATAATATTTGAAATAACTGTTCATTTCTAGTCAGTGAATATAATGAATTTTTCTAGAGGAACTTTTATAAGGCACCATGAGTGAGTGTTGCCAGTTAACACCAGAGATGGGTAACTAATCGATTAGACAAACAGCTAATTCTAATTGATTAACTACAACATTTTGCTAATTTTAATTCTAATTGATTAGCATATTTCAGTAGCTAATTCTAATTCTAATTGATTAGCAATTTAACTAATTATGCCCATTGCTGGTTAGCACAAACAGAGTCTTATGCGACACAATGGTCTTTTAGTAACACAATTGGTCACAGATCGTGTAGTCTTTGCAGATTCGACTCCTTGTCACAACCCTGGGCAAGTTGTTTGTGCACATGTACTTCTGTCACCAAACAGTAGATTTTGGTGCTGGTGTAGGCTGAGAAGTAAACAGCAAGCCCTGCAATGTACTGGCCCTGTGTCCAGGACCATAGGATTCAACCATTGCTGGCACAAGTGCCGAGTGAAAGAAATGAGGATCTCCTCTTTACTAAGAGAGTCACTGTATAAGGACTAGGCAAGTCATTTGTATATGATTGCTTAGTTTCATCAATTGATACTGAGTCAATAAAAATTTACACAATGTAAATACAGATGCTATCATTGAAATTACTATTGTCTTTGTCTTTTGATAGAAATAGTCATAGGTTTAATAATACCAGTAAAAACATGTATAGACTAGGACAATTAAGAAATTAAGGTGTTTTGCAAATTTCATCTGCCTTCAGGATCAGAAGACTTTGGGTAACAGACGGGATAAAACTCATTCGTCAGGTATTTCTTGGGATCAAATTCCTTTGGGTAAGTGCTGTTGGTGACAGTTTCTTGTATGTTTGCTTCATGACCTAATAGATGATACTGATGATTTTTCTAATTATGATGGCAGTGGTGGATTGTTACAGCAATGATGGTGATGTTAGCAATACTGAAATAATCATAAAGTAATGATATTAAGTTTGTTGTTTTGAATGAATTTGTTTAATTTTTTAGTATGTATACATTAGGGTTGTTAAAATCGGTTTTTTTGGCAATCCGAATTTCGGTTTTAGAAATCCGGTTTTAAACCGAATTTCGTTTTTTACTGGCCTTCATAGAAAATTTAATATATTATTATATAACGCAAGTTATTTTATATATTAGGTACCGTAACGTACGTTAAATAAACACCTTCTTATCTGGTGGCTATATTCGATGAAAACAATCGTAAACACTAAAGAAATGCATGAATTAATTCTTTCTGGCATTTCACTACAAAATGATTTTTTTTAAATTCGAATTTCGTTTTGTCAATAATAAAAACCGAATTTCGTTTTCAAAACCGAAATTCGGATTTCCGAATTTCGTTTAACATCCCTAGTATACATTGTTGTTTGTAAGGTGTGGGCATTTATTTCATGCTTACTAAAGATCATTTACTTACTTAAAAGTTATTAATAATATTGTAATACATTAATAATGAGACTAATGTTGTAATGATGTTTGTAATATTCTGTTAAATGTGTGACTTAAGAATAAGGACTTATGATTGCTAGCAATATTTGTTAATTGTGTGGCTTAAGAATAATGATGTATACTAGCTGTTATTTACCTCAAATATATTGTTTTGTTTTCTAAATTCTTTCTGATTTTTGTCTGTTACCATAGCCACTTCTACACTCACCAGTCCAGACTTGGTAAAGGGTCACCAACTGGAGATTTCTACCTACAGTTCCTCTCCAACCAGTCAGTCAATATGCCACTCCGCATTGTCTTCTAGCGCTGGAGAAACCACTTCAACTGACAGCAACTCCTTGCCAATCTCCGGCGCGCATTCAATGGGCAAAAGTGCGTTTAGCAAAGTCTTTGGTTGGCGGCGACGTGGCAGTGATGCTGTGGCGCTTGATCTCAACATCTGTGGTTCAAATCCCGGTGCGTTATTTGGCAATGCCATCTTAAGAAAGCTTTCTTACCTGTTGAGCTATGCTTCAGTCGTTTTGTTTCAGTTGAGAAATAATAATAATAATATTTGTTTATTAATTCAAACTGACAAGTACACCACTTTAAAGGCCAAGTTTCAACCGTGAAAGTTTCTGGGGAAACCACTTAGAACATCGACCCTTGTAGGCGTGACTAATAAAGACCTGCTGGCCAATGAGCATCTACATCAATTCTGCCTGCAGGCAGCTAAGTATGCTAGATAGTGCCGGGCTGCTAAACTACACGGAGGTACTGTCCAGCGACCTGATGACCTGTGTGAAATCTCTCTATAGATGCAGATTAGCGACCTCGTGTATCACAATCAGCCGGGGCTGTTTACTTTTGGGTATCTCAACTGGTCAGCCTAAGCTGTGTTTGATATAGAAGAACTATGTGCTGTCACATGCCAGGGGCTAATGGACCTTGGAAATGCCCTATAGAGTATTCATTCTTTGGTGTTGGATGCTGTTCGTTGCAAGAGTGTTCGATTGCAATTGGAAAAATTCCTTATCTAAACTCGCACACTTACAGTGTCACCACAAAGCATTACTTCATATTTGAAGTGATGCCCTTAGTGGCACTATATAAATTATTATTATTATTATTATTATTATTATTATTAAATAAAGAATCATTCAGTTGCTTGCTTCAGGTTATGGTTGTGGAAATAGACTATTGGTTTAAACTTAAGATTTTATTTGATCATCTACTGAAGTGTGTAAATTTAATTAATAAATGTTTTGCTGCAGGTCACTTAAGGCTCTCCACAGATTCTGCCACCAAGGCTGGTCAAGCATCACTAACATCCAATGATGTAAGAATTTCTTCTGCTTCAGTTGTGTTCCACTCTGGCCAAGATGGCCGTATGTTTCTGTAATGTGTCATTTTCAATAAATTAGTTGGTCACATGTGGATTTTGCTGGATAATTTTCATTCATTCGGATTTATAATGTGACCTACTATGTATTCTTGGAGTTCTTTCTCTCTTTCGCCATTGTTTCTGAGTGATATGGATGGTGTTGGGGCGTTTTTATAGAGGTTTCTGTGTAAACATGGACTCACACAGTCAAGAAGTTTCAGGTTATCACAGTGTCAAACTCCAATTGGAGAGGCCAAGAGAGGCCTTGGAACAGTGATGAACATTCTACTCTGATGACTCTTTACGAACAATTGATGGCTGCAAAGAATGTCATCCTCAAGGTGCCAGAGTCTGATGGTGATCTTGGCCGTGACTTATTGTGATGTTACCATTGCCATTGGCCAACCATCATACATCTATCTAACTGTCAATTCATTCATTTGTTGTAATAACATATGAAATGTGAAAAACTTAGCACTTCATAATTCATTATTAGTTGTGAAATTTAAAAATTCCTGTACTCACTATTTTCGTCGATGCATGTAATTTTCTTGTAGACGTCACTTGCTCGAACACCGTACCCAGTGGACAGGATCTCTTTCACACCACATGGATCTCCCACACAGGGAACAGCTCATAGCATCTTGAAGAAGTCAAAGGCAGATTCTGCTGTACCTCTACTGCCACCGAAACGATCCCATTCCACCGTTTCTTCTCCGTCTTCTTTGGCAGCCCTGGCTACAGTGATCTCTCCACAGTCATCTGGAGCAGCGAAGCAGAAGCAGGAGAGACCACCGCCAATCCCAGCTCGCAACTCTCCTGGTCACTTTACCCTAAGATCAACAACCTTCAGGGAAAGGCAGAGACCTACAGATCCCAATGATTAGTTGTGTTTACTTTTGTTTTCATTGTATTTTTTAAATCCGAAGGAATATATCTCATGAGTAGGATTTTCACATTTTATTGGTATGAAGATACTTAGTGTGAAATGGAGCCTTGAAAAGGTACTACATCAAATTGCTGGATTGCTATAGATAGGCTGTAAAAAGTGAACTGGTTATGCAGTTAATAGTTTACATTATTCCTAGTTCTATTAAGTTTTATTGTTACAATTATGTTACTTAAATTGTTCCTGGACATAGTAGCCTGCACTACACTAAATACAAAATTGCAAAATGTTTTATATTAGAGCAGATGGCTTCATTATTACTATATATTTTGCAAAGTGTTTTTGTCTAGTTACCCTATCTGTGTTTGTTTAGCAACCACGGACTCATCCTAAAGAATACGAGTTTGTTTGGAAGTAGTGGACTATACTGCTAATAACTATGGTTTAATGCCTAGCGTAGATGAGTCTTGACAGAAAAGCGGATGTATTTGGGACAGATTGCTAAAATGTATCTGTACAAAGTGTGTAGCTAATTGGAATGTCTAAGTCCGACTTTTAATTGTTTTTGCAAGCCTGCATTAGAACTTGTAGTATTTGTAGAATTAAGTTGCTCATTTCGGATTTCCACTGGTAGGTTTGTTTTAGATTTGTTACTTGTGTCCTTGCCACAGTTTGTATGTTGAATGTGTTTCATACAGAATTGACTTGCTTGATTTGTTAGGTATTTGCAATAATAAATTTAGCAATTTAACAGAAAAGCACATAAAACAGCAGTTTGGGTGTAAAGCCCTATTTCTAGGCAGCTGATACAAGACCTGTCCAATAATGATGGTGTTGATCATATCGGCTCAGATTCAGAGGTTGAGTGAACTACAGCATTTCAAGCATTTATTACATTAAAGGATGTAAGGTCAAACACACACGCGCTACACTGAATCTGAGTCATGTTACAGTTAAAGGAACAGCGTGTGGCTCTGTTTATATCTTGATGGTGCTGTTGTTGTGTTACAGTGTAGTAAACTTAAGCAACCGAAATGAAACCTACTAGAATTTAGTCTTCTGTCATTCCAGTTTTCTTTTAGATACCGGTACACGGATTTGAATCTTGTTTCAACCTTTTCTTATGTGCTATATGAGGTTTAAATGATGACTACACAAAGACCACTGAAATCTAATTGGTCTCATCTAGTGATCTGAATGTTCAACTGTAAATAACTGGCGAGTCAATCACGGCTTCTGCGGGAGCTGGTGCCATAGATCTTGTGCACACTAAACAGTTGCATGTGATTGCAATGTTGTCATACAAATTGCTGTAGCAAGCCATTAACTGCAGGTAACAAGTTCAGAGGACAATCATAGGTAAAGTGTGTTTAACTGAAGGCTTTACAAGTCAAACACACACTTTTGAACTTAATATATACTCTTTGAATGATGATTAAAGTTTTAAAAGCAGCCTAAATGCATTTGCTGAGGAATGATCTGATAGCACATAAACTGGCCAAAGAACTTGGCCAGTGCCATGGTTAATGGATTATATAGGACATTTTCTGTCTGAACTGTAATCACTGCCAGTGAATCTTAATTTCAGACACGTTTTTGAAGCTGGCTTCTGTCGTGTGAACAAACGTTTTGACTGTTAGTAGAATTACAGTAAAAACCTGTAGCTACATAAGATTAAACATTCTATTAGTATTGCTTGCCTATAATGTGTACTGTATATAGCTAAATCTGCACTTGGTTTACATTTTTATTTGATCGTGTATTGCACATGTGCATTTTGAGGACATTGTGAATTAACGTTGCAAAACTATCTTGTTCAAATCCAGCCAAACCACAGAATTTAAATTTCAGAACATGCATCACATTATATTTGCAGCATGTATATATTAAGACTAAAAATCATTTTAGTACTTTTGTTGTTGTTGTGGCATGTGATAATTCATCTGCAGTTTGTATGCTACCTGCTGTTAATAATATACTGTATGCACTTGGTGTCCATGGCCATTTGTTTCACCATCTGCAACTTGTGTGTGCTACCTGCGACATGTTATTGCTATGTATTGTTGGCGATTTGTATGTTGTTTATATTCTATTCTACTTACAGACTTATAAAGCACCTCTCACAGTGCAACCTAATTAGAGGCGCTCCCACTCCCAGTGCAAAGAACCCTCAAAAACAAAAGTCTTAATGAATGGGCAGAAACAGTAGTGCCCCCAGATAAGCAAATGGCAAATATGGCACATATTATTTTACTATGTGTTGCATATGTACTGCCCAAGGTTCAGAAATTCTTTTGGAAATATGATGTTAATGCTAGCGTTATTCTGCAATATCAGGATCTTGTTGTAAGATTGTTTGGTCATTTTCTTTTCCTTTCAAATAGAATACTGTTTCCAAATTTTGTATTAAGACTTGAGTGTAATCAGCCATTTTATGTAATTTCATGTCCGGTAGTAAGAGCTGTATGTAATGATGTGTTTACCGGTAGTCATTTTATTTCTGCCATGTCAGAGCAGAAGAATCTATTTTGTTGGCTTGCTTATCTTGAAATGGTGCCATACATTGTGTTGCTGCAGTTGTGATGACAGGAATATTGATGATTATCTCAATTTCACTTTAAGTAGCATAGTATGATTGACTGTTGGTTTCTTACTTTTCTAGTGAGAGTTTTCAAATTAACTGGTTGTGTGCGCAAGCAGCACATGCAGAAGCACCCATAACAGAAGATCAATTTTATATCCAAAGTAACAATTATGTATTATTGTTCATGATGTGCAGTACACTGAATACAGTTTGGCCTTTCTCAACAGTCAAAGCATGAATGTCTTTCTTAAGCAAGCAACGCATATGAACAATAGTTTGCCATTTATTTAGTTAGTTGTCTTCTCACTCATGAAACTGCAGAATATCAGTTTTCTACAGCGCTTCTCATAGAGGTTGCGTATACATAAACGGCTCTATAAACTGTCCAGTTAGATTGTAATTATGTTTGCATTTCAGTCAACGATATGAATACGAGACTATGCTTGAAATCCTTGTAACTCATGCTGTAACATGCAAATGAGTGTGTACTTTGACACACATGTTTTGCGCTTGCGTAATTTTTCCTTATACTTGTGATGTTGAATGTGCAGACAGGTTTCCCAGAGTGCTTCTAATACAGTGTGGATTCGTTTACGTGCTATAGGTTTACCCATGATTCTGCATAACATAGTGACATAATTTCCCCAAAGCTATAAACTTTACACTGTGTAACATGCAGTACAAAGAATTACTAAACATCTATTTATAGAAAGTAGGTTTAATAAAATTACACGAACATGCTCTGTTGGGTGTATCATTCTTGTTTTCATAAGATATATTGCGCCTAGTCACTCTACAAGTATGTAGATATTTTTAGTAAGCTTTACTTTATAATGGACGAGTCAAGCGTCAGCATTTACACATTTTTGAGAAAAACTAGCTGCTATAGATCAGTTACATAGTGCACGGTGTATACAAGCCAAAATTACTAGAGATCTTTTGTATTAAAGAAAAAATGCAATGTCATTGGGTAAATTATGAAACATAGCTGTAAAAATTTGTTACGAATGTAGTTTCTAAAGTTAGACTGGAGTCGATTATTATGGTGTGCTATATATTGTGGAGCTATTTGCTGCTGCCATCTGCTAGTACAACTGAACCTGGAATGCATAAAATGTATACTTGGCAGAATGACTGATTTTGGTAATAAACATAGAACTAAGAGCCAGAAACAGAAGAAACTATCTTGTGTAAAAACTTTTTAAACTAGATGAACAAATTAAGGTATGACTTGGGAACATAAACTCTATTGAAGCTGTTTATTGCAGGTGATGTACTCTAACAATTTTCAAAACATTCCGCCGTTTGTATTAGTTTTATGTCCAAGTTTAAATTTGTTGTTATATTGTATTTCATAAATTATTGCATTTTAGTATTTTGCATTTTTAGGGTTTTAGAAAACTAAATCACAAACCTACAAATAAAATAATACTTATGCTGAATTAAGGAAGTGATGGTATATAGGTGTACTCTACGGTCTACAGGTTTAGTGTTTAGAGCATATTGTAGGTTATTTCAGCATTACCCCATTTTACATGCGGCCTGGTTTACATGTGGTTTTAGATGGTTTGTCCCCAACGACTGCTTGTTTACGGGTCCACACTGTATACCCTACATCAACACAAAGTACAACTTGAATCAAAACTATGACTACAACTTTGATGGAAATTCTTTTTCATGAAACTTGTTTAGCTACATTCGTTTTCCAGTATTTGAAATAAATGTACATTTTGCTATACTGTATTGTAGTTGTTAGATTTGTAAACCCAGATTTTTATAGTTCTTTATTTTACATTTCAGTAAGAAAAGTTAGCTGTTTCTCATTAACCAATCAAGCTGTATCGGACTTCACATGAACTGAAATCGTGTAAACTTGTAATACATGTACTGCAATATGTTGTTTGTGATAATAATGATCTGTGTGTACAAAATTAATTTGAAAATAATATTGATCTGTGTTTTTAATAATAAAAGATAATAGTTGAAAACACTACACTAGTACTTAATTTCTAGTGCATTACAAACTGCAAAATGCAGTAAAGATTGCAAATCCAAACTCAAGTTGTTAGAAAGTTGCTAAAAATAGAATATTGGCTAAACTTTAGCACGGAGTTCATCGGGTCAATGCTAAGAATATCTCATTTCTGTTCAATTATAGATCCATACATATAATGCTGAATGTTCCCCTAAATGTTTTGCAAGGCTGTTGTAATCATAATCTTGAGATTGGCCTGCTTGTCAGCAGTTTGACAAGGACTGAAAAATGCCTTGCAATAAATGGAAGTTCGACATAGACCTAAGCAAGTTGATAGAACAGAGTTTGTATGCATTTGCATTTGACTTTCTTTCTCTGATCCTACCTAAAGTAAGAGCTGTTCTTGGTTGAATGAGCTTTTTCAGTTGTTGGACCTACATTTAGGAACTCTCTTCCTGTGTCTGTCCATTCTGCTCAGTTGCTTACTGCTTATCCACCTATAGGCTGCCTCTCTGTCTTACCCACTGATCTTCTGGACCGGATTACGGCTTGGTTTTGGTGTGCCATTGGTTGATGCCTTGTGCATCAAACACCAATGGGATAGAAGTTGCTAATTTTTTTCTGGCTAGGCCATTCATTGATTGTTATTCGATACAACCGAAAGTTTGAAATACAAAAGTTCGAAGTACTGAAGTTTCACTGTACATGTAGGCTCCTTTGCTTCAGATGTAAATACTTGAATGCTCATGTTAAAGAATCTTTTATGCAGACAATGAACTTCCATGTAATTCTAGCAGCATCCATATTTATCAGTGAATGCTTTTATGGATAAATGTTGATCCGGTTTAATATGTGTGCAACCAAGTCTGTAAATCTTAATTTCATACATGTTCAACAGTAAGCTGCGTGCTTTGTTATTTGTAGTGTATATCACTGCAGTCTGCTTTATGTTGCTGTATCTAAGGTAAATTAAAATGTTCATTTTTTACAGTGCAACTAGAGTTTGTTTGCAAAGTCCAAGGGTTTCATGCAAAGTTAATAAAAGCATTGATTACTCATTGTTTCTGTTGATACTCATTGCCTGTTTGGCCAGTTGCAGGTACACCGAAGAAAGATGCTTTTCTATAAAAATCCAGCATTTTTATCATCTTAAAATGTTCAGGTTTGTGTAGCAAGTTAGCAGCAGATTAGAATTTTGCCCTTCACTAAACATTCAAACTGAGATGCCTTTTCAAATTTGCAGTAGGCCTACATCTTTTAATCCATATAACCCATTAGGTTGCCAATTTGCACGATTTTTCATGTTTATACTAACTTTAGAACCTGTAACATGTAGGTTTACTAAGTAAAATAATAAATGAGCAATTAATTTTCTTCCCAGTAAACCGTTTCAGAACCTCAGAATCTGTTTAATGCAGTGGAAAATTGCTGCACTGCCAGCTACTTCATTATTCTGCCTTAAAAGTTCTTTGCATGAAGTCTGTGAAAAATGTAATTCTTAGAAACAAGCTGTGGCAGAACCCTAAAGGACTTCCTCAAAGATGGGGAGGGTGGTGTCATCCAATTGTGGATACCAGAGAGGAGGGTTAAGCCCAATGCGGAAGTCTGCCTCTATCCACATTTGGTACATAATTATTTCAGTACAGCCTGTGCCTTAAACACCTACTTCAGTTGGTCTAATTAGAGTCCCATTGCAAGACTGGCAGTATCAAGGTACCCCATCCTGTTGTCTGACAGGTACTCTAGACTAATAGGTCCTAGGACAGAGTGAATCTACATTCCTAAAGAGGACCGGAAAAGAGTAATGCCAAATGCAGGCAAGGGGAGCAAAGGGTTCAAAGTAGGTGATTTTTCATGGGCTTATAATGCTACCTGAACCAATTCATGAAGTCCGATTAAACCAATATTATCACAGAATACATCAATTATGTTCATATATCAGCAAATCATGCACAATCTCTAAAATAAATGAATTAGTTAATTTGCGATAAATAATGGTAAATGCACAGTAATTAAGCTCTGTTGATCACAACGCTACATGCTGAAATCAAATCTGAGTATACATTCGAAAACGCATCTACAACTGCATGCAGGTAACAGTTTGGCAATACCTTTAAAAAACTGCAAATTTAACTCATAATGAGTTCTACTGTAGATGCATCTAAACTAAACCCTATAAGTTCAGCATGAAGCAGAAACAGACACATCTGGCTACAACCAGATAAAACCTCTGAATCAACCACTTTCCAGTACAGCTAAAAATGTGCTTAAATAGAAGACCAACCTATGAAAGAACTACAGTGTATAAAATAATGAAGTTTGTCCGGTAAGATGATACCTCATCTGCACATGCCTGACAGAAGAAGAAGCAGATTCACTCACAAGAAGCCAGTACAAAGAACAAAATAGCAGGTATGGTACGGTCACAGTAAGGGTCTGAGATACAGCCATGCACTTAGTAGAAGCAATCTGAGAAGCCATGAAATACAGAATTGCAGCAGTTAAGTCTCGTAAGAATATGACTACTAATATGTCCTCAATGATGCTGTCTACAGTGCAGCACGAAGCTGACAAACATTTTGAGGCAAAGCTATTATACTCGAGAAGTCAGAGCGATCTGGGATTTAAGGGCAAGAAGCATTGAGTTAAATATGCTCACAAACTGTGAAGGATATGGTAAGAAGTAAGTATTTACAGGTCAGAGGATTGTCTCTTTACCAAAAAGGCTATGGTTATCTTGCAGTAGGCGAGAGTAAATGTGTTTTGTTACTACGCAATCACATTCACCGGGTATGTCTGTATCCATTCTGGCAACATTCCTCAACATTCCTAATCATTACTGAAAGAGATAACATCCCATGCTGCTATTTGCTCAGCACAATTCACACAACAGTAAGGCAAACATAACAGGTGGTCGTCTTAAGACTATCTGATCAATGGATAAAGTGGCAAATATAAACCTCACTTCATCAGTCATTCATCTTGCCACATAAATAAAGCAATGCATATTTAAAAACTTGCATTAATTAATCACAGTTGTAATTAAAAACCGCATCTGGAAAGTCTAAAACTGTCTGTAGGTTCAGATCTGTGGAACACACAAGCAAATCACAGTTTAATCGGATGAGCTTTGTAGAAAAGCTTTTGAGTTTTCATTAAAAATGTTTTCATTAAGTTGCTTAGTTGCCTGTGCTGTTTTGCATACTTTGGCTGTACCGACATAAAGAAAGCTTAACTATTGGTCAATCTTTTCACCTCATAATACATGACTTCATATACATGAGAAGTCTCAACATTTCCTCCTCCGCAATGCTCTGTCTCTCCAGTCACTTAACAATCTAAACGATTATTACAACTGTTCGGATTTCTCATGAACTGAAAGAATTCATGTACAGCGCAGTCCAATTTACTTGCAACCCATTTACACATGAATTTAATGCACAGTTGCACTGTGTCGCCTGATGCTACCTATTTAACATGCAAAACAGATTAATAAGCAACATAAGAGCTTGCTGTGTAGTACTACATAAAAAAACTTTGTAAAATCAATAAACAAGCAGCACTGGCTAATATGCAGTCTCATGATCATTACTTTAGACAATCTGTATCAATTATGCACAGTTGTCTGAATGTGGGGCAATAGTAGCTAGCTGCAGTTGGCTTTAAGTTTTGCAGGAGCATTACACTTCCAAAGCAGATGAATTTAATATATGTCACACCTAGTAGCATCTGTAAAACCAATATGTATTATGGTACTTGTTCCCTTACTGCCACAACCAGTCTACCAAACAATGGCAGGATCTTAGCTGCTGTCTCAGCTAAGGTGGCAACTGCTGGGTTCCCATACACTTGGCATTCTGATGCAAGCAGTTCATACTTTCAAATAGAGTCTGGAAACATACCGGTAGATGTTAATATAGCCAGAAACATAAATTGTCTAGAGTCAAATCACAATGACTTTTGCCCATAACCAGACAACATGGTCTTTCAAAGCAAAAGAACAAAATGATCTGATGGTAGGCTAAATGAAAAAGTGCCTTCACATTAGATGGCCTACGTCCAAGCTCTCTAATCGCTTTAAGACCACTGTAAATTATACACTATTTTCTATTTCTGTATGGCCCGCTTAACCCGCAGTCTGGCTCCCAACAATCGCACGTAAATTGGTCTGCACTGTATTGGCCAAAATAATTATCTCATACTTTCCCAATTTTATCTGCACAGCACATATTACTTATTAAAAGAAAACTCTAAAGTCTGACAGGATGAGTACTTAGAAGACGTCTGAGTTATGCTTTAGTAAACAGCTTTTCAGTTTGATTCACACAGCATAAAACCTCTCACATTAGATCAATATACAAGAAAGTCACATTTCCAGATACAGAATTTTACCCAATTACTTGGTAAGAAGCTCTTAATTCACAGATCTTTAACTGCTAATTTAGTAAATAACAGAAATAAAATCTTAATACATTGCACTATCCTCAGATCTATCATACCATTCGATAAAAATGAGGTTTTCTGCTTAACACATATTATCACCTAAGCATTTGGAATACAAAATATGCAGTGAAATAAATCGTTGAAACAGCTTTCAAAATAAGCCTGCTATTAGAAGTTTGGCTATCGTAGCAAAGTCTACTAGTATGAGCGTCTAAAGTGAATCTTACGATAAATAAAAAGTCTTAGACTGTATAAGCCAAACAGAAATGACTGTAGAAGTGGAATGCCAATAAATGCCAAAACTAACATATAAATCATAGTTTTGCCTGGATAATTCCAGTCAAGAACACCAGGATAGATAACATGTGAATGGTCAACTGACCAGTAGATAACAGAAAAGATCATATACACTAATCCATATAGGAAAAGATAGACACCATGCAAAAGCCTTACTGGCAAAGCAGCAAAGATAAATTCTAGAACTATCAAAACTGAGTTCATTACGTGTAAGTTTATGTCGACCACGCTTAGATAGCTGATACCACGCTGCGGAAAGAGGGCAGCGAAGTAGATGAAGGTCACAATAAATGCAGCTCCTGATGCGATTACAAACAGCAACCAGCTGATTTTCATATAGAATGGAGTGCTCGTTCGTCGGTAAAGAATCCCTCGATCTGCACTGTTCAGAGCGATACGAATGCCCGAGTTTCCATCAAATACATGCAACAGAGCAATGACAGTGGCCACAAGGAGGTGAGCAGTCAGCATGAAGTATGACCAGTGGGTCAAGAAGACAGGCCAAGGAGCCTGCCACTTATTGTGATCAAAAATCACAATGCTCAGTATAAGGATTGTCATCGCATATGCAAGCAGAACAAACCGATACAATAGGTACACACCTTTTGGCCAGTGCCACTACAACAACAAAAACATAAATTACATAGCAAGACATAATATACCAAAATCAAATTACTTCTCTCCAGTATTTAAGAATTAGTGCATGTTATTTGAACATAATTTGTCCTTTTATGATGTCTGAACTTGTTAAGAAACTACCTTCAAATGAAGTTTTACTTAGAGCTAATGTTATTTGATTGATACCCAAGTACAAAGCATACGTGCTACCATTGCTACCTGCTGCAATATGTGTATCAAGTGAAAAAAGAATTAAAGTACAATTTAATACACACCTGGCAATTGTAGAAGACCTCTTGTGGATCAAAATCAAATCCGAAATTTCGCAAATGAAATTCATCACGAATGACTTCAGCACACGAACTCTAAACCAAACAAATTTCACACATACAAATATATTGGCTGGCTGCACAAAGGAGCCTTCTATGTAAACAAACAAGCCTAGCATATCTCCTTCCCTACAAGATATTATCAGTTTGCCTTCATTCCCTAAGTGGCAGCAAATGTACAATGAGCTTGCGCCATGCATGGCTGCAACTTTGTTGATTTATGTCTTCTGTCATTTGTGTTCTTGTGAATTGTTTAATTGTCATATCGTGTGCATGTACAGCTCAGTGCGTTTGTCAGGCGCCTCATTCAAGAATAAATATTATTATTATTACTATTAAAATATTGTGACCTCAGAGCGATTTTTTTATTCCAAATTGTTACTGGAATCTCACACTGCCAGCATTATATCCCTTTACAACTCAAGACAACTTTGACCATTTTGTTGCCACTGGGAGGGAGCTGGTTCCATAGTGCAAGGCCACTGAATGCACAGTCTCATGCTTTAGCCATAGCAGTCCTTGTTTATGGACCCACTTGAGCTTACAATCACTCAATGCTTCAGAGTTAGACCTACCGCTTGTGATTATACTATTCAAGGTTATTATTGATAGACATGGAAGTGGGGATACTACTCATATAGGTGGCCTATCTCTCATAAACAAACAAGTGTTATGCCTCAACTGATATTTTGTTTTTTAGATATTCCTCTGCACCTTTTGGCACTTAGTTTTATTGTTTCATTTATAAGTGGATTCTTCTTCTTTAAGTTCTCTGCCCTTCGGCAGGTTCCAACTTCCAATGACGCCACTCTTCTCTGTGCTGTGCCTTTTCCTTTAATTCGCTGTATCCGTCGGCCATCCACCCCAGCATCATCTGCCTCGGTCTTCCCCTCCCTCTTTTCCCTTCCATTCACCCTTCTATGATTTCTTTCAGGAGGGAGTCTCCTCTTAATACGTGCCCCACCCAGTTCTTCTGTCTTTCTCTTATTGTTGTTATTAGCAATCGTTTTTCATCAACCATTTGTAACACCTCGTCATTCGTTGTATGCTTTGTCCAGCTCACCTTCTCCATCCTTCTCCAGATCCACATCTCAAAAGCTTCTAATTTCTTAATCTCTTCTTTCCTGATGGTCCAGGTCTCTGACCCATACAGTGCCACACTGTATAAGTGGATTAATAAGTGGATTAGCTTGATTTTAATCTGCAAACATGTTTACATTTCAATTTGGAGATATTCAGATAGAAGCTGGACTTTGATACTTATTATTCCTGCCATCTACTGTTTAATTATACTACAGGTTGAAAAACTCACATATATAATTTACTTCTCAATTCATTCATTTATTACGAAGATTTATATAGCGCCCCTTCAAGGTTACTACTCAGAAGCGCTCTCGACCCAACCCCGGCTGAAAAGGATGGTCTTAAGGCTGTACAGTAAAACGCATCTGAGTGAACCCTCGGCATAAGGTGTACTGCTAATCGGAGCCCATTCCAACCCATGGGTCCAACAACAGAGAAGGTACGATGTGTCTAAGAGCAGTTCGCGCATAGGAACAAGAAGTTCACCATGGGTGGAGGAGCAGAGAGCGCTACGTCCCTGCACACGCAGAGTAGAGCGACAGAGCTCTTGTAAATATACAAGAGTGGAACCTAAGAGGCACCGCCACACCAAAGCAGAAAGCTGGTACACAATCCGCTGTGGGATAGGGAGCCAGTGCAGGACATCCCTCATATTCATTCATTCATTCAGAAATTTATATAACGCCCCTTCAAGATTACTACTCAGAGGCGCTCCCTGCGCTACCGTATTCTAAATGATGTTAGAGTCAATATGACCAGATAGTCGAAAAATGAACACAGCTCAAATAACAGATGACTAGAAGAGTCACTACTGGCAAGGTCCCTCAAACACGAAGAGCCCAGTCAACGGATTCTCATCCAGAGCTGATGGCTGACATGTTACTCGAAGTTCCTGGTCACGGTAGCGTTGAAGAAGACGAATGACAACAGACGACGAGGGTCGGAACACACGCACATCAACACCATGGCAGTTCCTCTCAGACTATAAATGCTCTGAGAAATGGGCAAGCTCAATGCCCCCCCCCCTCCGGTGGTCATAGAAAAAGTGCAATAATACATTATACATGTAGGGCATTGTAGGCCTACCGTTATTAACTTAGTACCAACATACCCGATAACTTGTATCTTCTGATGTAGTAGTGCTGTGGTTTAACAGTGGCTGCTGCTCTGATATTTCTGTCATTTTGGAGAAAACTTTTCAAATACACACATTTAGCGGAGACTCAAAACCTCAACATCGCAAATAATTGAAGATTTAAAAACAGAAAAACATCTTTCATAAAAATATCACATGCTAGGATCATATGATATGACAGCAAATGGTCTGATACGCCATCTAGCACATGCTGATGAAACCAAAGCACCGCAGCGCCCCTAGCGGACAGGATGTAGCGCGTCTAGAAATGCTAACATGAGATGAGAATTTAAAGAAATTATTCATTAATATTAAAAGTTGTTCGAATTGATTAACGAACTAGTAAATATTTTTATAGAAGGATCTGCAGATAACGTGAGAGTGTCTTTGGGTGGGAGAGTAGGCCTATGGTTGTGTGCTCGAGGTCTTATTTGACGAGTGGAGGGAACGGAGAGGAAGTAGCCAGGTACGAGTTCATATAGGACATGCTTGGGGTTATGTATTATGAAGAAGAGCAATTTAGTGTCGATTGTATTACTAGTTCAGAGACTGCTGGGAAGAATAATTATTGTTCAAGGTATCCTAGGCGTTTAGCTCTTTTAAGGAGTTTTTCCAGTTGTTCCTTGTCAGAGGCTAGGGTAAATGGCTAAATACCCACCAAGATGTGGAGGTATATAGTAGTTTAGCAAAGGTACGTAGTGGTTTTGGTGATGTTATGGAGCGAAGACGGAGAAAGTCCATGGGTTTTGAGTTTTCTCATAGCACATAAGGAGGAGGAGCAAGTAACAAAGGATTCACACACCAGTAATAGGCCTAAATGCATTGTGGTTTATTATGGTTATAGGCCTGCCTATGACAAATTGTTATGTTTTCAAAGTAAAAATTTGCAAGTGTAGAATAAACATCATATATAATATAATTATGCTGTAATGTCTACATTGTGGGGCGTGGTGGTGTAGGGGTATGTTCGGTGCCTTGCAGCCGTAGGGTTGCGGGTTCGAATCCACCTCAAGCCGCCGCGTAAGGACCCTGGGCAAGTCCTTCACTGCAATTGCTCATGCGCTTCGGCGTGAAACTCCGATTCAGTGTCCGCGCTGTAGTCGGGAGCGCCTCTGAGTAGAAATCTTGAAGGCGCTATAACAAGTGCTCATACATACATACATTACCATTCATATGACATTTGATTTAATTTGAAGCCGGTTTTGTAGTTTTTGGTAGTGTGCAATGGCACTGCAACTATGCGGCAGTCAACCTAGTGTCTTTCTTATGGCCATTTCAGCCAAACAAACACACAAAACAAAGTACCAGTGTTTGTTTAATCTGTGCTGAATTTCACACTTCAATCAATCAATCAATCGTTTATTTGTAGCCAAACAACAATAAACAATAATATTACAAATCAGATTGCACTTTTAAGTATGGATTGTTGAATGCCACAAGGGAAGGCCCTGAAGGGATCAAAGATCCCGCTAAGTAGGGACACCTCTACATGTATATAATTTCAACAGAATATGTGGCGACCGAAAGATGCTTTACTTAGTACAACAGTTGTTGACTTGATTAACATAAAAAATCACTTAGCGCCATACAAACACTTTCAGAAAATCTGGTTCCATATTGAATCTCTAAAGCATAACCGTAACAAATGTTCATTTGGTAAATAAAAAATGTTTACAAAGAAATCTGTGTGCAGCAGGTTATCTGTGGTAGACAGAGACAGCCTGTCCCCATTTAGCCATAGTCTACCTTTCCTTCTTACCAGAACACCTTAGCGGACACTTGAGAAACTGTAATGCTTCACTAGGTATTCAGATGCAGACTCAACAATTTCTGCCATTTTCCTCTAAAGAAACGGGTTTTCTTTCTTTATTCCGTGCCAAACATAATTCTATGGAATAAATGCTATATTTAAACTAAGGTCTCTCTGGATTTTGAAGGATTTATTTAAGATATGCACTACAAAGGAAATGCAACAATTTTGCAGTATCCAATAACCCATGCTTCAGGAGACTGATTTTATGCACTATCTTGGATGTGTGCATTTCAGAGTATTTGTGATTTCAAGTATTAATTCCTCCTTGGCTGCTTAACATATTAATAACTTTAATAAGCCACGTGCTTGTTAAACTCCAATAACCAAACAAGAGGTCTGCCCGTGTGGCCCGTATTAAGACCACAGACATAACCAAGAGAGCTACCAACATGAGACCCATATTCAGTCCAAATTGCCATACTATGTGGGCTACCAAAATGGGTCTATAATACCATATAGGTGAATTGGAAGGCTGCCCTTATAGGATCCACAAAATATCATGGAGTCCATCTGAGTTGCATAAATAGGGCCCATTTTGACATACCATATGGGAATCCCATAGTGGGACCATAATATGCCATAGAATAAAACTCTGTGGGTGGGGTATACCTGCTTAGGACCCATATGGTGCCCATGGTCAAAATGCTATGGTCCATGTGGACCCCACTAAGTAGCTCTTATAATGGTCTGTGACCACTTAGGCATGCTGGCAAGGTTTTTGACAACGGTAATTGTAGGTGACTGTTGGTGCGGTATGGACGTTAAATAATTTAGTTTATAACTGAAAAAGCTAATTCTTTATAGAACTGATTTCAAGGACCATTCTGTTGTACAGTGTATCCAATGTCAAGTAATTCAGTGTTCAGGTAGCTTACAACACTGCCTGGCATCACATAAATTTATTGTGGCAATCCTCATCATCACACTTATCCATGGTTGATGTGATAGCCAATTCGAGTTGCACAAGTAGGGCCCATTTTGACATACCATAATGGGCATCCCATAGTGTGACCATAATAAGACATAGAATAAAACTCGGTGGGCGGGTATACCTGCTTAGGACCCATATGGTGCCCATGATCAAAATGCTCCATGCAAACGCTATTGACTGTGCAATCCATATGCTAAAAAACTGTTCCAGAAGTCTAAATCGAGCACATCGTGTAGGCCAATGGGAGGCAGTATATAGTTCAGATCTGAAAAAAGTTTAATCTGATGATCACGCAGGGAAGACTAGCACAGAATTTAGGGCCAACCTAGCATGAGATGTCACCAAACTGTTTTTGTGACAAACTGTAGATATGCTGTGCAAGATTGTTGATGCTGTGCTGACATAAAATAATATTTTCATATATTACCGACCGACAGTGGCGTCACTAGGGTTGGTGTCACCCGGTGCGGTAACTCATGGTGTCACCCCTTGGACATCCTCCCTTTCCAGACCATGCAGAATCCTTATGCATTTTGTACTACTAGCTGTTACCTGTAAATCGTAATTCCAGCATATAACATTAACAGAATGTAATGGTAATAATAGTGATAGGCTATTAACAACTAGCAGAATTAAAATTACAAATGCACATTTTTTAAATTTTATTTCTTATTTTAATCATTTACCATCAGATCAGCAGTTACATCATTAAAAATCAAATGATCAAATACAAAGTGTATATATACACTTTGTATCAAATATTAAGGGACTGTGGAGGGCAATGAAGGTTCCTGCAGCTTATACAGGCCTTATAAAATAATGTTCAAAGAATACAGAAAATTATATAATAATAGTATTGTCAATTGGCAAATTTTATATAATGAGGAAAAATAATTGGAAATTTTGGCTGATTAGGTTATTTATTAAAACATTGTAATGTAGGAATATTATCAATTAAAATCAGCTGAGCAATTAAAAATATAAATATATGGAAATATAATAGGCCTACCCCTTAGTTAAATAATAAAAAAAACAGGAAAAAATACGAAAGCATTTCAGCACTTAGTGAACATCTCGACTACAGAACTTTCCTGGCTTTCAAGACTGCGAACTCGTGATTCACTTGATCGAAATCAATGCCTTTTGCCAACTCGCGTTCAATTGATACGCAAGATCGGAAAGCCTTGACCGTTCCATGGTAGATCGTAAATAGTTCTTAATAAGTTTCAGCTTTGAGAAGCATCTCTCACATAAAGCCAAAGACACGTACACAGATCGTCAGAAATAATTTAGGCTTAGTGAAAGGGCTGGGAGAGATTCCACGGTCCCAATCAGCTATGAATGTCAAAACGCCTATTGTCCAATCTTTGGCTTCTTCCAGATTAATCTCTGTTGCTTTCAGATGCCTTCTCAGCCTTGGTACTTCTATTAAAATTGCACACCTCATCATAGAAAGTGGTCAATTTTGGAATGGACACCTTCAACTCTTCTTAAGTGGCAGATATAAGAATTAATATTAACTTGAACAGTCTCACACATGGCTGCTACTTCTTTGATGGCTTGTTCAACTAGATGACTGTGCTCCTTGTTTAGAAAAGTCCTAGTGCCTCTAGCTTTTTCACCACGTTGAAGCGTGCTTGTAATTGGGTAATATTGACGGCACTGAATGGAGCGCATTAGAAGGCTCTGACAAGTAAATTAGTACAGAGTTTCAGCTTTAGATAAATTTATACGATACACGTAAGCTGGGCTTACAAAAAATGTTGTTTTGTTGTCTGTTATTGTTAATCTAAAAATAATAAATTTCTGATGAAAAAACTGCACAAATCTTTGTGGACAGTAATTTTGGTGTCACCCCTACGACGGTGACACCCGGTGCGGTCCGCACCCCCGCACCCCCCTAGTGACGCTACTGCCGACCGAGCAACTTCATTGTAAGATTAAATACAAGGAACAGTATATTTCTACAGTCTGTCCAATTTAGTTAAATTCAAAGTGTTCCGGCATCTCATAACACAGCCTGACGTTACAACACGGTACGTGACCTTTTCTTTACCCTCATCAATACTGCATCTTCAAAGATAAAATGCTATCACTAAACTGACTATTTCGGAGCGTTTATACATAGAGCATCTTCAACATATTAACTTATACACTTAAGGCCCACATAATAACAATTCAACACTTGCATTCTTTAAAATAGCACCACGTGGCTTCTGGTTCTTGATGAATACTGTTTACGATACTGTCCAAATCAATGAAGAGGCTTTCCATATACTCTAGCACATGCCCTGCTTCCGGTTGTCAATTTCTGCTTGTTTCCTACACTCTTCAGCACTTGTAAAGGATGGATCCATTGCAAGTGCAGAATTCATGTCATTGATGGCTTCAGCAAAGTTACCTTTGAACAAAAGCATAATATCAATGAAATCACAACAGAAATCAAGACAAATCTACAAAAGGAATAAAAAGTTGAAACATATCTTTCCTCAGAATATTTTGTCATAAGCTTAAACCTTTAAGTAAAAAAATAATATGATGCATCAAAATAAAAAATTCAAACAGTATAACATGGCCATCATCGATCGACAGTAGACGGCCAGCATCTCTTTACAGCGAGTCAATGGCGGGAGCAACAGTTGCTCACGAGAATATATAACTCCTATAGACTTACAGAGCTGTTATTTCTAAACCACTTTACGTAAGTGAACATTGCCGAGTCACTGTCTTCAAGGCGTAATGTTATCATGCACTTCATTACAGGCTCCATTAACAGTCATGTCTACGTAAGTAGATTGCCATGGTGCTACGACCAACTCAATGAAATAACGAATGGAAAAATGATTTAATGGAACCTCTTTGGTATTTCTGTACGTGGTTCACGTATTCTGGAGTGTGAAGCATAACATGAATCACTAACCTCACCTCAATCATGTACAGCGTTTTGCAGTTTGTAATGCTTACCTAATCTGTAATGTATTAGACCTCGATTGTAGTAGGCTGCTGTCAGCTGTGGGTTGAACTCCAATGCACAGCTGTAGTCATCCATTGCATCATAAAAGTCGACTTCAAAGTATTTCACAAGACCACGGCCATTGTAAGCCACAGACAGGAGCTCATTTCTACAATGGCAAGCACAGGAGGCATGACATGACCTCCTTGGTTTTTCTTTATCTCTATTCTGCAAGTGCTTGAAAGCTGTTCTATTTGATCTTGGTTTTCTGTCACTAGGTCAGACTCATGAGTGCAAAGAGGTGCTACATAAATCTGTAATTAGAATGCCAATTACAGATCAGTAAAGCGCAATGGAAGCAGTTTGTTAAGCTTAGCTACAAAATTTTATAATTATTTTTCTAATTTAACAGTGGTTTTACAAAGATTCAAGCACTCAATGACAGTCAATTTCTCTTGGGTTGCTGTATAAAGCTTTACTCGTGCCCACTGTGAAAGTACTACTATCTTCAAACAATTCCACAAGTCTCCATCTCTAATGAGTCGAAACATTTTTGCCTTAACAATGTTGTCAGTCTCTTAAACAATTTGTATCTGGTTATCTTGCTTGATGCTGGTTAAAAAAATTGAAGTTTATTTTGAATCACTTAAGTAATAATCAGCTTGTATCTTTTTCATTCTTGCTCAGATTCACATACCCACATATTAAATTAATATCACAACAAAGCAAAACAATTTCAAAGGGCAAATATGCATATCTGTACCAGTAAATAAAAGCTGGTTACTTCAAATTCACTTTTTAGGCTCTGAAGAAAACACAAAGCTTATGTTTTATAACTGGTATCAAATGTTAAAATGCATATGAAAGTACAGAAATATACAAACAGTTTTACACGCTGGCTTTCTTGTACCGTTTCAAGCTCCATTTTCAGTTGACAAATAAGATCACTGTACGTTTCTTCTGCAGCATTATAATCTGTGCACTTAACTAATTCCTCTGCTTTCTTCTTAGAGATGTCAAACTGCTCAGAAACAGACATTTCTCTGAAAACAAAATAAAAATTTGTATTACACACAAATATATAAAAAGAATCCAGAGTGACAACGTTATTGATGCATATCTCGGGGTTCAATTGGTGACCTGAAGTGGACAGTTTGCCATTTCTTACACTGTGGTCACCAGTGGCATCTATCATGCTCTGACTTTCACCTCTACGTTTGGAGTTTGAACCTTGGTACATCACATAAAATTGACGATTTGTTGTGAAGTCTTGTAACCAGCAAGACACTTTAAGTTGTTCAGTTGTTAGACTATGTTGTGATGCTTGTACTTCTGCAGTAAGGTCATTCATCAGCATAAAATACTTTGACATTGAATACTGAGATCCTTAGGCATACCAAACAATAATATATGCACAATAACTCCCAAGCTCCTTATCTCCTCAGATCACTGATGCCTTCTGCTGATTCTTTTCAGATAAATCTCATCCCTTTGCTTCTCATGGAAATCCCGTTTTCATTCACATTCCTCCTCTGCCTCTCCATCAAATACTGATCTAATGCCTTCTATCAATCCTAGTTCCCCTACATTGCAGTCACCTCACTTTTTCTGTTGTCCCTTGAATTAGATATATCATGACTAGGGCAGTCCCTAAATCACGAATTCACGGAAACCGTGAATTTCGCCGTTTGCCGTGAATTTTGCCGTTTGCCGTGAATTTTGCCGTTTCCCGTGATTTTCCACATTTTAGCACTTTTTTCTAAAAAAACACGTTAAAAATGGTTGCGAAACACGTCAAAAATGGCGACGACGACTAAAAAAAAAAAAAAAGGTCATCGGAAAAGTTTTTCACGTTGCCGTGAATTTTTTTGCACAGTGCCGTGAATTTCTTGATTTTTGCAAAAGTATGCCGTCATTTTTTCACTTTTTGACCGTGATTTAGGGACTGCCCTAATCATGACTGCTATCTATCACGTCTTTTATCTTACAAATTCTCTCCTGAACAAACAATGCAAGCTAGATCTACTTCTCTTCTCAAAGACCAATCCTTTGTTTTTGCAATCACCAAAATAGTAAACCATTCTCACTCTAATGATTATTTTCCTGATGGCTTTTACATTCTCTTGTCTCTCATCTCCTCAAGAACAATATTTGCAAAGGTTAAAAATGAACTGTCAAACGAACACAATATTTATAAACATCTGAAATTAACTGTTATCAAAAGGCAGATCATCACATAAACTGAAGCACATGTTTTACCGCTATACTCCGTACTTACTTACTGACCTACTTGATCATTTCTGAAATATGGTTTTTAAATGGACACTTATTGCCTATATACTTTAGCAAAAGTAGTAGGCTGTTGGAGGTGATAGCTCTTTATTCTATGCCTAACTGGTGCCACCTATATAAGAGGTTTTGCCACCGAACCACCGTAACTCCGCCACTACCCTACCTGTGGTAGTGCCAGTCCCAAGCCTGGAGAAAGGAGGAGGGCGACACTAATCATCTTTGTTATGACACAGTGTCGTTAAACAGCAACCAAGAACCACCGTAAAGCTTTACTGGGTAAAGTCGTAGTTTACGTTGCTAAATTATTTGATGTTGTCACTGTACAATGGAAGCTGGATTGATGAAAGAAATTGTTTCCCTAAATGGAAGTGGGATTGATGAAAACGTTCCTGTGTTCAAAATTGAAGTTGGATCGATCGAAATAATTTTTCCCGTAAATAGAAGCTGGATGGATGAAATTAAGTTTTGGATTCAATAGAAACTGGATTGATGAAAATAATTGTTTTCGTAATTAGAAGCTGGATCCATGAGAATATATCTTTGCTTAAATAAAAGTTCCATTGATGAAAAATATTTCTTTCATGAAATAGAAGTTGGATTGATAAAAGTAATTTTTTCAAATTAAATAGAAGTTGGATTGATGAAAAAATTCTTAATGAAATGGAAGGTGGATTGATGATAGTTAACATGCACATAGGTAGACTTCTTACTTACCAACGTCAAGTACGGCATTGAAGACATTAGAATAATTTAGCAACGTAAACTACGACTTTACCCTTTACTGAATTAATTGTCATTTTTAAAGTACAACTTGAACTTTAACCTCTCAACTAAGGATAACCGGAACTATAATCCGCGACTCTTTTTTAAAGATGCATATAGTTAACACAAAACTCTCCTAATAATATCTAATTGTAGCTCGGCTCCTATCGATTCACCTGTGTAACTCGTAACTAGTTGCGTCTACTATTATATAATTATACTAGATTTTATTGAATTAAACGAATATTGAACATCGATGCTCAGCCATGGCCCTCTGGATATAAGATCTAGAGGGCCATGGCTCAGCTGTGTCGCTCGCTCGGCAACGAATCTCGGGCCTTGCTCGGTGCCTACTCAGAGCACACATGGAACACATGCATCTACCATCGTAATCGTAAACTCAAACTTCTAAAGCGCCACTCGAAAGCCAAGCGTAGGGACCAGCTTATTCACGAGCGCTGCGTCAGGTCAGAGAGGTTTTCAAATTCAAAAGGAGGTCTGGGTCCGATTTCCAGAGTCCAGAAGTTCGCGAAACGTCGAGTTGAAACCCGGTTTTGAAAAAAAAGTTACACCCGTCACTTTTTACCACCGTTCAAAACGTGAAACTGACAGATTCAGGTCATAATGATAGATTACCCGAAACGCAAGTTCGATGTCCAAGAACAGTAGACTAATACTTGTACTCCAAACCCGTAAACCCGGGCTTTAAAAAGCCCTCGGATTTAATTATTCTCTACGGTATATTCTGTCCCACGTGGTCCATACAGTAGCCTACATTAAATTTTAGAAAAGGCGGTGCACATTGCAGCGATCGACGGTGCCCTTGGAAAAAAGGTTGTAGTTAACAAGAGAGAGGATGGTACGGGGACAGTGTGAGGAGTCGTTTAGCTAGCATACATCATCACATAGCTAGGCTATGTGATGATGTATGCGGCAGTATTAAAGCGCCGACTCCACAGCAAAGTTAACCTAGGCCTAATAATTATTGAATGCATGATCACTCCGTTGAGGGCGGACGCCGCACAGAGAAAAACGTTAAATGCGGACAAATGGGGATGGACGGTCCAAAATATCACATGTAGTGTATTTGCGAACTACTCCCTGCTCAAATTCAACATTCATGTACACTGCCTAGGTCATTAATTTTAATTCTTTAATTAATGCTAATTATTTATTTAAGACATGCATTGAAATGGGGGGTATGGTGTTGAAAGTGAGTGAGGAAGAAAGGGACTTGGGAGTGATTATGCACAAGAGCGCAAAACCCTCAAGGCAATGTGCTGAAGCATCAAAAAGGCTAACTCTACTTTAGGCATGATAAGAAGGACAATAGTCACCCGAGATAAGGATACAATATTGAGGCTATACAAATCACTGGTTAGGCCACAGTTGGAATACTGCATCCAGGTGTGGAGTCCTTACCTGAAACAGGACATGGAAAAGCTGGAGAAGGTGCAAAGAAGAGCTACAAAAATGATTCGGGGCTACAAGGATTTGGGATATGAAGAAAGGTTGAAAAGGTGTGGACTAACAACATTGGAGAGGAGGAGCAGAGGAGACCTAATTGAAGCCTACAAGATTATTACTGGAAAGGAGGCAGTGCAGAAGGAGAAGTTTTTGAATTAGCACCAAACAAGGCAACTCGGGGACATAGGTATAAATTATTTAAGAAACCAAAAGGGACATTAGGGCAGAAATGCTTCAGTGCAAGAGTTGTAGATTTGTGGAATAGTTTGGATGATAGTACTGTCTCAGTGGACACTATCACAGCTTTTAAGAAGAAGCTAGGACAATTGGGCTATTAACCATGTTCCAGGTTAATTACAGTGGTTCTAACACAGACTAAACGTCTTCTGAACCACTTAAAACCCTTGTTATGTTATGTTATGTTATGTTAATGCTCAGGCACACTGCCATAGACTCCCAAGCCTATGAAAACGTTGGAAAGGGACCTACATGCAGTTACCTTAGAGTAGTTTGTAACTATTCTTCACTGTAGTGCATGAAATAAATTTGCAGGTGAACAATCCAGCAGTTTATTAAAGAATGACTTTACATGCATTTGGCTAGGAAAACATTCATAATGCGGATGATTTACGATGCAGTTTAACGCCAGGTATAGTTGGCTTATTTCGAGGTATGTGGTATGTTAGGCTTCCCTAAACCACTAAAGTGACTGCTTTGTAAACCAAAATGCGGTTAGCAATTGGTATAATAAAGAATACACTTACTTACTTACAATACATGTATTAATAAAATGAAACAACTTATTTACTACATGCATTGTTGTGCTCAAGACACCTTAGTGAGCGATATCCTGCTTCTCCATAGCAACATTTCCATAATGGTTATTCCTAAAAGGGATTCCTCTGGCTAAAAGTGGGACAAGTATCACAAGGATTCCAGAAAGATTATACACTCATTTAATTCATTTCAGAGATTTATATAGCACATTCAATTTAAGCAGAGGCATAACTTTGGTCTAGAAATTTTTTACTAATTCACCGATATTATACACATTTTTTATTACTCAAAGTGTGAAACTCTGAGGGTGTGGAAACTACAACTATACTGTTTGCCGTCAGAAACAACAGTAGTGTACTTGGAGAAGCGCAATTGGAAGAACATGCAGACTTAGCCCATTGAATAGTAACTGAATTAAAAAGTGGAGGTTACAATACCCATAGTCCAAAAAGTAGGGAGTACGGGTTACTACCCCTTATACCCCGAAAATTAAGTCTCTGATGTTAAGGTCATTGATAGAGCTGTGTTTAGGCAGTTTTCCTGTTCGATTAATCTAATAATTTCTGCTGAAGGATCTCTAAAAAATTTGAAGTGAGCTTGACAGTCTACATTTTTGCATCAAATATCAGATGTTTGTAGAGATTTCTTTTATAGGTCTATTTTATGGCTCTACTCTAAAATTCAGTAAAATGTAATCTAACATCATCTTACCGAGTACAGTAGTTTACATCAGCAAAATAATTTCAGCTGAAGACTTTAGCAAAACAAGTCTCAGAAACTCAAAAGACAATCTTCTCACTGCCAATTACAAATGTCTTGTTATATAGCAGGAAGTATAAATGTAGGTCCTAATTTAACAATGCAACAAAATTCACTCTCAACAACATGTGTGTGTCATGTTACAGAAAGATACACTTTGCAACAGTCTTGTAATGTAACAAACTCAAAAAAGCTTCAACTTTCTAACAGTTTATATTCCATGACCAGTTTTAGCCTTTTATATGTCTTCATTTGGTAACTCTATATCTTCGCGTTTCATTATTATCATAAATACGAGACCTCTGTCGATGTTCGTAGCGATTGGTATGTTTACTGTGCTCCTGGGAATATCTTGAATGGTCTCTTTCCTGAGATCGTGATCGATCTTTTCTCTCCTTATGGTGCTTCGTGGCCTCATCTTCAAGTTTTTCCAGTCGTCCTTTTTTTGACAACTGTGTATTTGAAATTACTTCAGGAGAGTGGCTCCTATGTGGACTCCTAGCTTTGCATTTTTGTTTCATTTGACTTCCTGTACTATTCTTCTGTATCTGCTCAACCTCTGATCGAGGAGTTTCTCTTGCAAACTTTTCATAGCGACTTTTCCCGTAGTGATGTCCTCGTGAATGCCACCCAGTAAAACTTTTCTTCTTGGTCAAGCGCCTCGGCAAGCTTTTTTCATCACGAACAGTTTGCCCACTTTTTGTACAATTTTTTCTACCTTCAAAATCAACAGGAAAGTCTTTTTCTGAGTCGTTGATCTCACCTTCCTCAAATTCAAGATTATTTAACGACAATTCTTTTGCTTTTATCGCAGTTGTCTTAGACATTCCGTCAGCCCCATCGTCGAAGTCTGGTGACTTAAACGATGACGGTGACACAGAGACACTTCCAAATAGTCTATCATTTGTGTCCGACAAGTAGAAGTCGAAACTCTCTTCTGGTGCATGCACCTGCAAAAGTTCTGAGTCACTGCATGCTACATCACAAATAGTTGCACGATCTCCCATCTCATCAGACTGCAATGATGCTTTGTTTCTCGCTGGTGATAAGTTGACAGCTTCTGTTAGCAAAGCCTCATGTGGTAAAGGTGAAAACGAACGACCTGGCTTTCCTGCAGTAGAGATGTCATCCTCACACTGTTTATCAGAGTTGCGAAGAAAAAGTTTGAATGGACTAATTAGTGGAGTACGATCTTCATCCTGGATTCCACTACTTGGCAGCAACTCAACATCAGCTGTGGGCCAACTTGTTACCTTGTGGGAAATTTCAAGATTCTTCACAGAAATTTCATTGTCTATCGATAGATTTCGATTTTTTTGACTTTCTTGCAAATTTTGATGCTCTAAATTCATATCTTTATCAGAAGAGATATCCTGATCGGAAGAAAACACATTATCAGCCATATCAGTTCTTTCTACCTGTTCGTTATTGTCCTCAAAAGCATTCTGAGTCTCAGCAACAACATTAGATTCAGCATCCTTGTAAGAATTGCTTGCTTTCACATTCTGCTTCAGACTTCTTGTACTTCCAAAATTTTCTGCAACATAATCATTATCATTATTAATCAGTAACTTCTATAGCCTGTCTAATAGATGTCTAATATACAAGGCATTAATTAAGCAATGGCGCACCAAACCCAAGCCGTAATCATGTCCACAGCAAGATCAATTCATTGACATAAAGACAGCCTTTTTGTGGATACGCAAATTTAAAACAGTCAAGTTTTAAATTGAAATGACACAGCAATTGAGCAGAATTGACAGGTACAAGGTCAGAATTCCAAAATTTAGGTCCAGAGTAACCTACAAGCTCATTAACCAAGCATAGTTCTACTTTTACATGATGTTGACAACTCTTGATGGGAATTTGTTGATTGGCCTCCATATCTGAGCTACAACTAGTGACTTCTCTAGTTTTCTGTGCATTGTTTTGCTTAGGGGCCGTCCATAAATGACGTCACGCACCTGGGGGGGGGGGGGTCGTAAATTTGTGACGATGTGTGACATGGGGTGGGGGGGTCTGAGTAGTGTGACGTCACAACAGGTCTATGTTATTAAATTTAGCAATTAACAACAATTTAATTTTAATAATAACAGCACTAATTTTGAGGACTAAATTTTAATTATTTTTTAAATTATTTTAATGTATACGGGCACCATTATTAATAATTTTCTAATTTTTTCAATATTTGGTCACCGTTCGATTTTAAAATATTCATGTTTTCCCTATTTGTTCCATGAAGGAGCATTTTGCTTCGCCATGGAAATTGGTTTTGGGGGGGGGTCAGAGCTTTGTGACGTCATTTTCAGAGGGGGTCTTACATTTTGTGATGAAGTGTGACGAGGGGGGAGGGGGTTAAAAATCGGCCAAAATAGCGTGACGTCATTTATGGACGGCCCCTTACTCAGGAATTTCTGTTCTTAATGCCATGCAACATAATTTAGCTTAGCATAGAAAGCACATCCAATTACCTTTCTCTTTAAGTGGCACTACATAAATTTGTAATTACAATTGCATACATAATTGCATGCGCAGTGGGTCACTACAATAGAGACCCGAAAACCCATAGACATTATGGATTATATACAGTGCTTTTTTTCTAGAAAAAAAGGTTCCGGAACTCAACAAATTCAGAATAGTTATAGTGGCATATTTTATGGTAATATTTCTATTTGATATAATGTCAATATCAACAAACACTGAAAGCACGTAGATTAAATTAAGATACCTAAATAATTTAAACAGATTTTAATGCAAACTTTAAATTAACTAAATTATTTTTTAATAGCTGAAAAAAGGTCCTGGAACGGCGTTCCGGACAGTTCCGGCTGAAAAAAAGCACTGATTATATAAAAACATTGTAAACCCCTAGCGCGCGAGTCTTTGAGTTTGCGAACCATTGACAGCTAAAATCAATCAATGGTTCGCAAACTCAAAGACTCGCGCGCTACGGGTTTACAATGTTTTTATATAATCCATAATGTCTATAGGTTTTCAGGTCTCTATTGTAGTGACCCACTGCGCATTCGCGCACGACATGGTGAACCGGCTTATTACATACATATATAGGTATGACCAAAGTAAAACAATCAGATGTCCTTCAAAATTATGACTGAAGAATAAGGACTCATTTTAAATTAAATACTGTTGGTGCCACTGGTGGGCAGTGGCTGGCCGAATCCCGGAACCTTTTCAAATCCCGGGATCCCGGGATTGGCAAACATGGAATCCCATATTTCCGGGATTACAAAAATCGGATTTTTTATTAAAATTACATGATGATGCAGTCTAATTCTTCCTTGGGCTATAGACGCTAATGGGACAGATAATTACCAGAGGCTCTAGTAAGACTACAGAGTGCAGACCAGTGTTGTGCACGAGACCAAAATTCCAAGACCAAGGGGTCCAAGACCAAGACCGAGACCAAGACCGCGTGGTTCAAGACCAAGACCGAGACCAAGACCGCGTGGTCCAAGACCAAGACCGCGTGGTCCAAGACCGAGACCGAGACCAAGACCGCATCATCCAGGACCAAGATCTAAGCCTCAAGACCATAAACGCAATTCTCAGTTGTACTGTTACATATTCCCATTATTAAGATCAGATGCTTATTATATTTATAGTTATGGTTTTTATCCCCAAGTCTTCAAGGTCTCATGAAGGGCATACTATAGCTAAAGACACTCTCAGTAGGTGCAGGTGTTGCGGAAAAACTTTGCCAGTAGAGAAAAATTCCCCACCAACTACGTAATCTGCATCGTTTACCCGGCTACTGATTTTGCCTCGGGAAACTGGATCAGTGTAAGCTTAACTAGTCACTAGAGCACCAGAGGTCATCGTTAACTGTGCCTCAACGCGGTCCTCTCTCGCTTTGTCCTATAATAGACGGATCGTCGCATGAATTCGAAGCTATCTCAGAAGTCCCTGAATAACCTAAAATATCGACAAAATTTAACAAATAATCCACTCTAGTTGCTACCAAAGGCCAAACCAAAGGCGCAAGACCAAGACCAAAGGCGAATGACCGAGACCAGACGCCCAAGACCAAGACCACACCTTTAAGACCAAGACCAAGACCGCACCTTTAAAGACCAAGACCGAGACCAAGACCGGCACATTCGAGACCGAGACCAAGACCAAGACCGCATTTTTCCGGTCTCGAGACCAAGACCGCGGTCTCGAGACCACATCACTGGTGCAGACGTACCCTTAATTGCTGCCCTAATGTCAGGGAGCTGCAGCGGTGCACCCTGCTGCTAGGCTGGCCTGCTCCTGCCTGGGTTCGTTGCGGTCGGTCGCAGTGACCGTGGTCATCTGCTGGTATTCTCGACCTGATTTCGGGCCGTGGTATCACTATCAACACATCCCTGCTGCTGCGAAGTGTCACTACCTAATGAGTCATTGCTCGAGCTCAATTCGCGGTCGAAGAAGACCAGTGTTGTATTGCCTTACTGTTATTTGACCTACTACTATACTACGTCTACGACGATGACAGTCATATAGAATAGCGTTTAAAAACTAATTTAGTTAAATGTATTTAATAGATTTCATGAATAATAAACGTCAGTTGAGGCGGAACGTGCATTTTCGGCGGTAGGTGTTCTATGCTATAAGATAAGCTCAAGGCTAGGACATTCTACTATTGACACTTTTATGTTTCTTGCGATCATTTTATCGTAAATAACTCTTAACAATACATGGACATTGAACTTTTAACTTTTCATTTTAAGTAACAAGTTAACAATACAAAGCCACAATGTTCTAAAAATTATTGTCTTTAATGCACAACTGCGTTATACCATTAAATATAGGGGCCTATATTTATTCTACAGTGAAGACGAATTTTTCCTTGCAAACGTCAATCCCAGGATCCCGGGATTGATTCATTTCTAATCCCATAATCCCGGGATTGGCAAAATGCTCCACGATTACTTTCCCTAGTGGCTACACTACAATGTTTATAATTAAACTAGAAAAGTCACCATGAGCTCGAATTAGAACAGAGGTGTCAAAGCTTTTTAATGGCAGGCCAGTGGCAATGCTTCCAGCAAGTGGCAGGCCAGGGTGCTGAAGGTGCCTCAGCAAAATTGGGGTGTGGTCTGTTGTTACTAAATCTTAAATGGTGCAGTTTTAATTTTGATCTTCATTATCAAAACCTCTACAGTGGAGTGAGTGAGGATTTAGTATTGACTGGCTTGTTTCTATTTGATTTTGCTTCATACGCAGTGAAATATGACAAATTGAACTTTTATTCTCAAACATTGTCAGCAGGCCCGAATTGGTCCACTAGCCGGACTTTTGACACCCCTGAATTAGAAAGAGATTCTTTGCATAATAGAAAGTCAATGCAATGATTTAAGTGCAGTGGTTATATGCTCACAAAGATTACAAGAATAATCAGTCAACGCAAAAAGGTAAGTCTCCCAGTTTTCGGTTCTTCAGCGGTTTACACTTCCCATCTTCACATTCAGCCCGTCTTTGCCCTACGACGCAGGCGGAACAATCTGCCTTCTGAGCTGGCATACAAAATGGTCTGCTTTGTGGAGGCCTCTCACACTAGACCAACTGCTCTACAGAGGAGCTTTGTGCCATGCCATCTATGAAACTACAACGCATGACCTGGTGGATGACTTGCTCCTGCTGCATTCTGTGGGGTTCATCGGAGGCCGCTTGCCGCCTGGTTCAATCACCAATGCATAGCCCTTTGCCAAAATGTTAGCTGACTTGAGTCATGCTTCCGGCAGCCACGAAATGCTGAAGACCATGTTAACTGGGTTCACCAGTCTTCCAAAAGCCAGTCTTCCAAAACTTGTTTGCTCCTCACAGAATGAGAAATTAACAGTCATGTCGGAAAACTCTGAAGTCTCTGTTGTCATGGAACATGAACCTCAAAACCGTGAAGAAAGGTTTGATATGAACACAGATGAAACTTTTGGATTACGGTCATCGTTATCAAAGAAACCAACTATAAAAAACTATATAAACCAACTATAAAAAAATGCATGGTGAATATCGAACCATAGAGAAGAGTTAGAGAGAATCGCTGATCAAGTGGGAATCTGTGTCACCTATGGCACCCGCTCTCGTGTCCTCAGTAGCTCCTCTATCCCTGGTCCAAAAATCTGACGAAGATATGGATGGTGGCAACAAGTGCTCACAAGCAACAATTGCTTGTTTCCACAATTGTAAGAAGCAACCAGGACCTCAAATGACTTCGCAGATGGGAAATAGGCAAAGTGAACCCATGCATTGGGAGATAAGACTTGAAAATGAATGAATGCAAGTTCCCACCTCCACCAATACACTGTTCATTTAGGATAACACTGGCAGAGTGAGATCACAATTTAAGTATACCATTTTATCACTAGATTGAAGGCACTTCTCATTAAGAGCAAGTATCTCAAAATATGCTCCCAACAATGTAATGTAGAGCAGCAGACTTGTTCATAAGAAGACAAATGTTTAGTTGGCTGATGTTCAGGTTTTGGAGCCCGACAGGTCCAGGATTTGTTTTCATATCACGGGTCAAAAGAAGCAGCAGAAACAAGTACCAGGAAATGCACAATCAGTAGCAAGACATGTTCTATGCGAATGTGTCTAAACCGAAGACTGAACCCTTTTATGAAAACTGTACAGATATCCAAAGTATCTAATCTCAGGTCACAAATTGTAGTCAGACCTGAATTTACTGCAACATCCCCACCAGGAGAATGAGAAGAAAGAAATTTATGAATTTTCATGAATGTGCAAACCTGAATGTGTTTCTGAATTGGACGACACATTTCTTGGTTTACGCAACAGCAACAGATAAGGTTATTTTAAGCCTCATCGGTTCCTATTGCCTCGTCATCATGGATTGACCAGTTGGAGTTCGTTACTCTAGGTTCATATTTTTTCTGAAATTTCTCACCTGCCATTGTGTGAACACTGCTTCCTGGCCCTGCCTCAGTGATTTCTCCACTGGAATTGTCTAAATGCTCCACGGGAAAATTTGCAAAGAAGTCTTGATCAAAGTTAATGTTTTCATTCTCAAAGTCCTCGGGAGTGTTCTCATCCACATGGGCTGGAGTGGCACCTGTAATAGCTACATCAAACAGAAAATCAAAAGAAGAATTTTGTGGATTATTTTCTGTCACAGGAACATCGACGTCAGAAAGAACTTCCTCTCCAGAGATTGCATTTCTGACTCTGTCTCCTTCATGAATTCCTTTGCCAACTTTTGTCCCAAGATATAAATCAGAGTTCACTTCCATGTGTGTGCTACTGCAAATCAGCGTGCTGAATGACTTAGACAATTGTGAAAAGTTGCTAGGCGACTGTAGAGTTTCAGCAGGTCCATCAGCAAACTGCTTTGGTTGCTCCACTTGACTCACAGCCTGAACTTCATTATTCTGTTTGGTGTCAAAATGAGTCTTGCTTTTACTGGACATAAGAAGACTATCCAGAAGCTGTTTGACATTATGTTTTAGTTCTTTGTTTCTCTTACGTAGAGTACTACTGTCAAAAACAGTGCCAACATCTTTTATGTTGTTTTCATTTATTAAGTCTCGTCTTTGTGATAACAAATTATTTTGACTGACGTCTTCTGATGGCTGAGTTTTACTTGCCTCCATGGACTGAATACTTGGTGTATTTGAGGTGGCTTCTTGCACAGCCACAGTGTTTACATTTTCTGATGAAGCACGCCTTCGATGAGTTGGTTTCTTTGATAACGATGACCGTAATCCAAAAGTTTCATCTGTGTTCATATCAAACCTTTCTTCACGGTTTTGAGGTTCATGTTCCATGACAACAGAGACTTCAGAGTTTTCCGACATGACTGTTAATTTCTCATTCTGTGAGGAGCAAACCAGTTTTGGAAGACTGGCTTCCAAACTCACAGAATTTAAATTTCCTTGCACTAAGGCAGGTGTGGCTAAATTATGCACTTCTGGTGGATTATTGGTTGCCTCTCCACTAACTGTGAGAACACTACAAACCTCTTTACTACTTCCTTTCTCCAAACTACACCTGACTTTCTTCTGAGTTTTAGGACTGCATTGCTTGAGCTTTGCCATTGACCGCAGCGTAAAAACAGTAAGTGAAGGTGTATTACGAGCATTCAATGGCTTCTTTTGACTGCTGCCACTTGTAGACTGCAAGGCTGTTTCCACTGGAGTAGCCACTTGCACTCTTTCACAATCCAGTAGTTTCTTTTGCTCAGCCAATCTGCTCATGTGTTTCTCACCTTCTTTTAGTGAGATCATCTGTGCAACATCATGCCCTTCAGCCATATCCATGTAGCGTTTCAGCTGCTCAATTTCGGGTGCCAATGTAGAAATCAAGTCATGTTTTCTCGGCAAGTTTTTGGCATTACTGGAAGGTGTGGCATTACTGGAAGGTGTCACCCATTTCCTTCGTTCATGATGAAAAGTCGAACTATTTTCTTCGGGTGTAAAACCTGGTTGTTCAGAAACACAGGGATTCATGATGGATATCTTCTTAAGTCTGTCCTGTATGCTCTCATCACTTCTGCTTTTCTTTGCAGGCAATTCAGTGTCACTGCTGCTCAGCTTACGCTTGTGACTTGGACCATCTGCTCTTTTGCAAGTATCAGTTTCTCTACTGGCTTGTCTTTGATCATCATTCACAATACCTTGTTCCTGTCTTATAAAAACATCTTTTGTTTTTACCTTTGAAGCCTGGCTTGAAACAAAAGCTTCCCCTGTTTCAGACTTTTTTCGATGCGGGTGATGGACCGAGTGACTTGAAGTTTCTTGATGCAAGCTGAGCACAGAAGGGTCAGATGTATCAGCTTTTCCTGCTCTGGAATTTTCCTTGTGCAAGCCTTGCCTCTCTGAAGAGGTCACTAATTCCTTCTCAAGACTTTTCGCCTTGCTTTTGCCTGGCCTGCTACACGAAGCTTGAGCTCCTTCCAAGTGCAGGACATCAGCTTTTGACTTTTTCGCAAGTTTTAGTCTGAGGTCATTATCAGGTAAGGTCTCAGATTTAGAGGAACGTTTACGAACAGTCTCTGAACCAGTTTTCGATATCTTAGGTTCCACTTTTGGTTTAGTTTTTTCAACTGTTGAGTCAATTTTCTCAAAATCAGAATGCAAAAAAGATTCGACTGGTTCCATTTCTTCAATGAAGATGTCCTTTCCCTGTCTAGTGGAAGATGAAGATATTTCTTTCATTCTGATTCCTTCAACTGGACAGTGTGATTTGTCTTTTACAACACCAATTTTGCTAACTAAAGTTTCCTTTTGTGTGGTCTTTCTATTCACAGAGTCTTGGACTTCACTGACTGGATTAGAATATAATTCAGTTTGCTTAAAGTTTTCTACAGAACTGGAAAGTGATACTTTAGTTTGCTTAGAAGTGTAAGTTTTGTTTGGCATCACAGCTGAAGACTTTTTTCTGTCATTTCTTGTTTCTGAGCAGCCAGTCAAAGCAACAGGTTCTGACGAAACTTCTGTTTTCGTGTATGCAGTTTTTTGATTGGTTTTATGTTTAGCTAAGTTCAAAGAAATTTCTTTAGGCTTAACATCTGTTGCAAAATTGCTCTGCAACTCTTTGTTAGTTAGAGTATTCTGTTTAGAGTCTTTTACATTGCTTTTGCTTGTACCAGAAGTTGTAGTTGTGCATTCACGATTAACTAGTTTGGTGTCAACAGAATATTTATCTGCCAAACTGCTTTCTTTTGTTTTGGACTTTCCTTCTCTGTCAGCTTTAAGCATCATGCCAGAACTGGAATATTTCTGCAGACTGCTTGTAACACGGTTGGAAGTCACTACTGGATTACTAGATGACAAACTTGGTTCGAATTCGACAGTCTGAAAAGCAGAGTCTTCAGATGCTGTTACTGAACTACAAGAAGGCAAATGCAAAGAACCATCCACTGCAGAAAATGCATTAAGATTTTGACTTTTCTCATTCTCGGGTTTCAGTATACGATGTTTCGAAACTGGAGGCTGAACTGGTATCAGGGCTCCCAATGAAACTGGTGCTTCATGACCCACACCCAGAGTATGTACTGAAACCATATCTGTCCCTGACAAGATTGATCTAACGTCAGTCAAACAAGTAGTAGTAGCGTTACTACTAGACAGCTGAGGAGTAAATGATGAACAAGTATTTGCTCTGTAGTTAACAGAACTGTTGGAGCCATCACATAAGTTCAACTCTGATGACAATGAATCAGTCGTCATCTCTCTTCTTTCGTCGGTTTTTTCACTGCCTTTAGAACAGCAATCTGATGCAGATGAAATAACTTCAGTTCTGCTTACTCCAGACACATTGCCTTCACCCTCTGATCCATGGAATATTCCCATGCTCTGCATAGAAATGGAAGAAGCCTGATCAGTATCACTTGACATCCTTCTTTCTGCCGAAGTTACTGGTAACTGTAATCTGAAATGCAATACATTACAATGTATGTACGCATGCATGTTTTCATTTTAAAATTCACTCATGCTTGCATGAACTTTATAAACATCACAATGAACTAAACTACTGCTATCAAACAGTTCTAAAAGGTGCAACGTAATACGCGTTGAAAATGTTTTTGAACCGTCTGCTATGGAAAAGCACATATTTTCAGGGGACGACAGTTCTAGGTCATTCACACACGTGAAAAAGCATTAAGTGAGGTACAGGAGAGTGAAACCAGCAAGTCCCCATGGGTCACTGAACACAATAATCATTGATATGGCTGGCTAACAACAGGGATGTAGAGCTCCCTGGAGTATTCTGGGCCACACCAACTAGCAAAGCTCATACCATGATGAGAATCTTTAATGCTATCCTGTTCTTGACTGGGACTCAGCAGTGCGTTTCGCATATAGATTGACACATGCAAGAATTTCGGCAGGTTGGTGATGATTTGGGTGAATTGACTGAAGTCGTTATAACTGGAACTTCAGCAGGCCTACAAGGACAGCATTACAGAAGTCCAAGAACATCAGAATGAAGGCCTGGGCTATAGTCATAGTGGTGTCAGACGATAAATTTCGCCATATGACTCTGATCTGACACATCTGGAAGAAGCAGAACGGACAACCTGCAGAGTTGACCTCCGTGGATAATTCTTCTTCCAGAAGCACTGCAAGGTCCCAGATGAGATGTTGGTTTTCAAACCCATAACGTGGCTGTTATGGGTTTGAAAACCCCATGTTCATCGCTGTATCCATTTTAGCCTCTGTCTGCCACATAAAATCTGTCTTAGCTGGATTCAGCTGCAGCCAATTTTAAGACATCCAGTTCTGGACAAACAGGCTAGTGTGTCAGATGGGTTACATACAAGTTAGATACAGCTGGACGTAAAACAAGTGGACAACATTATTAATGCTAATACCAAAAGTGGTTACAATACACTGTCATCATCCACCTCATCATCAATTATCGTCATACGTTGCTACTCAACTGTTTCCGCAGGGAAGCTATTTGCAAGTTTCTGAATCGTATCTCCGCCAGGCTCGTTCGATAGAGCGCAGTTAAGTTGTTACGAAGCAGATCATTCTTTTCCTTGAGTGTTTTGTTCTCCTGTTCCACAACAGTCAATCTGCTCTCCAATTCCTCATTTCTTGCCAAAACGTTTTCATAATGCCGGTGAAGCTAAACAACAATAACAGCTGTGCATTTCTCTTAAGAATTTCCCAAATGCCAGTTCAGTATATTATATAATTTATAATATATAATATAATTTATACTGTATGCATGCTCTACGCCCGGTCTTCAACAATTTATTACCTTCTCAGCTAACACTAGTATAACCCAATAACTAGACAAAGCATTTTCAAAGGTCAAGTATTTCAGAAAAGAAAATAGGCCTAAAGATTCAAACTCTAGCCTATTTTTCCACTATTTCATTAATTTTTGTGCACTATCAGGCAACTGCACTGTGTTCGCCCCTCAGGCAAATGTTTCCTTCTAAAATGTCTGTTACTAATGTCTAGTGTATAATAATATGGAACAGTTAACATGGCTGACAGACAGACATTTAGTGTGCTTCTTAATAATATTTAGGCTGTCAGAGTTGACGGATGTGTTGGCTTGTTATTTGTAAATATTACAGTGAACTATGGCATGGGCAAGATACAATCTTACACAGCTAGGCAATGGATTCTTAAATACTGTTTACTAACATAAAAGCCATTATGGAGTCATACATACTTGTTCTTCGACAGACGAGGGCACTGGTAAAATCAGCCGCTCAAGCATTTCCTGTTGTGGAACTTCCTCTTCAAACAGTCGTGAAAGCATCTCCAACCCTTCATCATTAGCATCACCAGCTGCAATTCAACACAAAAGTCAACAGTGGCAAACCAGTAGGGCTGTCAAAATATTAGAAAAACGTGGCCCGGGGGCCCGACTTCAGTTTCAGCGGGGGCCCGTCGGCCCGTCACTGGAAAAGTTCCTTAAAGAAAGCAAGAACGGACGGGTTTTCGGGCCTTCATTTAAGGGCCCGGGCCGGGCCCTTCGAACGGGGACCCGGGGGCCCGTTGACAGCCCTACAAACCAGCCCAAAGTACACATAAGTTCGCAGATTTCCAAAACACTACGTAAACGTTAGATGCAGGGCACCAGATTATTCAAAAGCACTGCATCAAGTAACAGATGCAGACCAAAGAACGGAGAGTTTACGGAATGAGAGATGAGGAAGATCGTACAAGAGTTGAGGTACAGTAAGCCTTAAGGCATATGGATCAGTTAGAGAGCTTAACCGTTTGCCGCCGGATAGGGTCACGTATGACCCCAAATGGGAGGTATTGAAACAAACTAGAAAATAAATATAGTTTCATTATGTCATACCAAAAATATAGCATTGATGCCGTTTGCAGAAAATTTCATGACATACTGATACTTAGTTTGCTGTTAGAAAGTAAATATTTTCCGAGTTACAAAAGTAGGAGAAATGAGTAAAGAATCCCATTTGCCGAGATTTTGAGACATGTCTAGGATGAGAGCAACAACACGTTTTTGTCTTCAGATGAAGAAGTTATCAGTGACGTAAAGATAGTTGGTTAATATTCTACCATCAAAGTCACAGAATAGAGGTTCAAAGTAAACTAGGACTAATATGTGACTATAATTCTGACATGGGTTGTGTTGATTTACATGACCAACTGCAAGTGCACTACTGCATCACGCAGAAGGGCATGAAGTGGTGGAAGAGGGCTTTCTGTCATTGATCTGGCTGGCTGAGATTGCAACGCTAAACAGCTATGTGTTGCACAATCTTGTTCATGGCAAAAAGCCGCATGATGTCACAGAAGCTGTTCAGGCTGCAACTTGCCTGTAGACAGTCTTACAGCAGACCTGATTACACTGCGTGCACATTCACCAGAAGATGCAATAGTGCAAGGTCCCAGTAGACGCCCTCCTCCCATACCAAGGTTGCTTGACAAACACCTTCCATCTAAGTCACATGAGAGGCAATGGTATAAAGTGTGTGCCAAGCAGTAAAATCCTGAGATTGAGAAAATCAGGGCTGCTAAAAATAATGTTTACGTATTGCGAAAATGCATATTGTCAAATTAAAGTGGTAGGTAGATTGATGAAAAAATAATTGTTGGCCAAAGTGGACGGTGGATTGATGAAACTAATTCTTTTGTTTAAATTGAAGCTGGATTGATGAAAATAATTGTTTCCCTAAATAGAAGCTGTGTTAATTAAACTACTAAGTCTTTGCTTCAATAGATGCTGGATCGATGAAGTTTTTTGCTTAAATAGAAGTGAAATTGGCGAAAATAATTCTTGCCTAAACAGAAGTTGGACTGAGGAAACAAATCTTGGTTAAATAGAAGTTGGATTAAAAACAATCCTTGCTTAAACAAAAGTTCGATTGATGAATTTTGTTCTTAAAATGGGAGCTGGATTGATGACAGTTATCAAACTTATCATGGACATTGATAGACTGCTTGGACAGCTTTACAGAAGAACATCAAGTATGGCACTGAAGACATTAAAATAATTTAGCCACGTACACTACGGGATAACCCAATATCTGAATGCGAATTATCAAATCAACTTGACAGCACAGTTCGAGCGCACTCTGTCGTAATCTGTCTCAAATTGCAAATACAAAATCGCATTGTATTAATTAATCACGCCATTCATCCGTTCGAAAATGAATGGTAAAGTTCAGTTACCTTGTTCAGCCATTGCACTAGTCCTTCAATATTAATAAATGACAATTTGTCATTTTATAATTCTTCACGAATTACCGCCATAGTTCCTGCCACAGAAGAAATATCTGTCAATTTCTAAAAACTTACAACATGACGTCGTATGAAACACGACTTGAGGATCTCTATTAGCGTCATCTACTGAAAGGAAGACAGAAATTAACATTTTATTCCTATTAAAACACTCAGGTACTGCTTTTGGGCTAAGCTATAATTATATATAGTAATCTACATGCATATGACAGATTTTAAGCTTTAAATATCTCTACCTCCACTCTGGAGGAAGACTGTCAACCTGGTTTGGTTTTACTAGCACTGCTCTCCTCTGGATTTCATCCTATCTCTTCCAGTTGTTTCGAATCTCCGTTAAAACATTGGAAACCTCACCCCAATCATGTCCTAGCTCTCACTTGTGGCGTTCCGCAAGCTTCTGTTCTTGGGTCCCTTTTGCTCATCCTCTTTACTAGTAAGTCTTGACCAACAAGTCTGCAGTTCAGACTCAGAGAGGAAGAGCTCGATCGTATTCGGATCGGATAAAGCGCAGACGAAGTGCGATTCAGAAGAGGCTCACAGGCGCGCGAAGCGGCACACGGGGACTAGGATGGCCCTCTTGACTACGGCGCTGCTCCACATCAGTGACCAACTCACCGAAGAATAGCTCTCGAACTCTGAACTTTACGAAGATTTGGGTAAAAATATTGTTGAGGAAGTTACTATAGAAACTTAATTTACGACTGCATGTTGGTTCACTTTTCTGTCGTCTCCTTTCTTACTTACCTGAACATTTAAGCGAGTAGGCGTGGTCGTCTGTATGATTGACACGAAAGGCGTGGCGAAGAGTTTCGAAAGTTAAGTGACCTGTTGCTTGGTTTGTTTGGTTTGTGTACAATCAAAAGCATTGTTTTATGGCGAATTCGCATTTCAAAACGCATTAACCGAGACATGCTACACATGTTGCGTGGCGTATGGCGCAAGTATTGAGGTAAGTGGATTGATAGACTTTGTCGTTCCGTTCTTTAATGGAGCGAATAAGAACTCACTCAACTTGAACGTGTTGGAAGTGAACACTGATAAAATAATGTAGGCCTACTCGCATAATGATCGACAGTAAGTAAGTAAGTCAGTAAGGCTGTGTTGTAATGTTCTATGAGACTTAGAGACAATATTATCTAAAAAGTGATGATTTCGTCGCATGACCTGGCTTCAGACGGGTAAACCTGCATTTTGGTGTATTTAATTAATTGCATGGGTTTCAGCGTTGGTCGAATGCAAGTTTAATTGACGAAAAGAATTCTTGCTAAATAGAAGTGGGATTGATGAAATTTGTTTGCTTAAATAGAAGCTGAATTGATGAAATATAATTGTTTATTAAGTAGAAGTTGTATCAATGACAAATAATTAAGGACTGCTTAAATAGCAGGCATTATTGATGAATTAATTAAACGAATTCTTACCGAAATAAAAGCTGGATTGATGGAAAGGATTCTCGCCAAAGTAGAAGTTGGATTGATGAAAAATAATAATGTTACAATGGGTGAATTATTCAAAATGCTAAAATGCAGGATTACCTTCATATGTACTGTGTGTGTGTGAAATTATATAGTAACAGAGTTAGAAATTCGAAAGTTCACAAATTCCATACACTAAATCGCCACAAGTTTACCTCGGTTTGATACTACTAAATTTGTATAGTGTATACCATAAACCTAGAGGAATTGGAAAATCCACTAAGGAACTGCTAAGAAGGGATATCCAAATGGTAGCTGGAGCTAGAAATGCAAACAATGGAACAGCAGGACTCTGGCGCTCTTAAATCTCTGATGAGTGGACCCATTGTTCATCCCTCATGTCTCTTCCCTCTGAATTCTGCAAATTTTCAGTTACTCCATCCTATTTGCCAATCACTCACCACCATCATCTGCCTCATGCTCCTCTATCTATCACCCTTCAGGCTTTCAACTTAAAACTAAGCCTCGCCTCTTCAAGAATTCATATCTCGACTCATCTGATCCTCTGCCTTTCAATCTTCCTCAACCTAAACGAAGCCCATCTTAACCTTCCAATCCTTGACCTAAACGACACCTGCCTTAACAGCTACTCGACCTCTTGACCGGACTCGGACCTTCTTGTGACTACCCTTTGGACAACCCCTGTGACTCAGTGCAGTGCTCATGAATAAGCTGGTGCCCTGCGCTTGGCTTTCGAGTGGCGCTTGTGAAGTTTGGGACTTATGATTACAATTAGTGACTATTTGTAGGTAACTTTACTTTTTCCTTTCCAGTAGCTATAGTTACTGTAACAGTAACTATGGTCATTACTTTTGCAAAGTAACTATCCAACAATGGGGAAAGGAAGATATAAGGCAACAATTTTAGGTGGATAACCACATTAACCAGTAACATTAAAATTACTGTTTTTTTACTATATGTTGTGCCTTACTATAATTTGAAGTGATACAAAAACAACTAAATTTGTTGTAAAGTAAATACTTATGTCTCATGGCCATGTGACACCCTTCTGTACTTTGCTACCCTCAAAGCTTGTAAAAACTATGACTTGCAGTTTGGAAAACATGGTACACAAGTAGAAGATCTTCACTTAGACAGCAAGCTTGCAGATATATGTGAATCATGATGATGGAGCGATCTCGCTGGCAGAATACAGAAACAGGGTTTGGATTGTGGAAAGAGCTCTAGTACTAGTGCAAAAGTATTGTAAAGCAAGGCTTAGAATACAGGAATCTAAGAAATGTTATCATCAAGCCATTCTCTGCAAAATCTGTGTTCCTCTTCTTCTTGTGCCTTTTGATACAATTCCAAATCCTGTCCTTACTCCTTTTGCTACCATCTCTTTATGTCCTCTATGCCAGTGGTTCCCAAGCTCTTTTGATGGAGGGCAAAGTCTTACTTTTAAAATATCATGTGGCGGGCCACAGAGATCTGAGGAGCCGTCCTCAGTTGCAGTGGCGTAACTAGGGGTTCGCAAATTTTTCTTACTTCCGCCAAAATTTCTGATGACCTTTTTTTTTTTTTTTTCGTGAACAAATTCGTCAGAAGCCTCATTTTGCGCCCCCTCTCCCGCGCCCCATGCAAAACTCATGTATAATAGTTACTTTTTACTTTTTTCCACTATTTCTTTAAAAAAAAAAATTGTCAGAAGCCTAAATCAAGAAAACAAGGTAATTTAATTTTTTTTCAAAATTTGTGAGTGACTGTCGCGGGCCACATTCAAAGGATTGGCGGGCCACTTTTGGGCCGCGGGCCACGGTTTGGGAACCACTGCTCTATGCAGTTATTGCCCCATGTTACAAGATTTCGAGAGAGAGAGGCTATGTGTTCGTATTTTGACATATTTATGCAAATGAAACAGTTTTCACACATGTCTGCAGTGTTGCTTAGACCCAGTGTAATCCGGAGAAAGATGAGAGTGGCACTGCCAGTGCTTCAACTGACTTCCGAAAAACTTAGCCTCAGGATAGGTTTTGCAGAAGTCTGGTGGAACAGCGTCTTAAGAGCCTGAATGATTTATTACAGATAAGTGACTACTTAGCAAGGCGTTGCAGGTAGTACAGAATGTATGCTGCTCTTCAATGGTAGAGCGAATGATAATTATACAGAAGTCAAGAGGTTACAGGAGAGCTATAAGCAGCAGATGACTACAAATGCATATACTAAGCATACAGACACAGCTGCATGGACAGACAGCAGGCAGCACGTAGACACAGCAGCACAAATCAGACGTCTGGATTTGGCAGGTGATCTGGATTGGCAGGCAGCATGCCACAGTTTTCTGTGTATTATCAAAGTAGAGCAAGAAAGTATGATTAATGAGCGAACATTTGCCATTAGTCCACAGTTGGCAAGTGAAGTCAACTTTGGTCTCTCGGATAGCTCTTGTCAGCTTGTTTTGATCTCTGAAGTTTCTTCAAGTCTTTGGGATGTGTGGGTGGCAGTAGTAAATACAACTTGTATAGTGGTGCATGAATCATACCAGCAGAAGACCTAGATAAAGGCCTCTAGGTGCTTCAAAGGTCTTTAGTGTGTTTGTGAAAAGTTGTTTGGGAAATCAGAACCGTTGTTGGACTATGCTTTGAAAGAGCTAGCATGCATGGATGTATAAGTATGAAGAAGCAGAAGAGATGGGAAGTGAAGACTGAAAAAGTACATCAAAGATTGAGACTGTAAGAGCAATGAAGTAGAGGGAGAGAAATGTCCACTTCAGATCCAGGCAAAGGCCAGCTGTGGTTGGATTCATTCAGTATGGCAAACAAAGCTACGAGTAAAAGCATTATTGCGATTGCAGATCTGTGTTTCTGTGCATTGGTCCTCATGTTTTAATTTTCATCACTGTGTTACTATTCATATGATTACAACTTTTTCAGTTTAGGCTACATGGCAACCCATGCTTCTTCAGGGTTCTTATGAATTCATCTGGTCATGCCATTCTGGAACATTTGTGCTTGCTCATTTTGTTTTATGCATTGTTGCAAATAAGTTTGAGCATTTAAAATGTTTGCAAACCTAAATGCTACGTGCTTGAGCAATTAAAAATCCACTTACCCTTTCTCAAACAAACCAAAAATCCCAATGAATGTAAACTGCTTTCTACGTGGAATTTGAATATGATATGAATGGTTTCAAATTTTATGAAAGTTGTGTCTGTGTGATGTATCTGTATAATTGAAAAATGTTATGAATACACCACACAGACAGATGTTACTAATAGTAATATCTGACAAGGATGTCAATAGCTAAACAATGGAAGGCACATGATATGAGATGCTGTCAGTAACTGTGGTGAAGCCATCTGATCAGGATGCTTAGAGTTAAGTGACAGGAGACCTTGCATAACAGTACATGGGTAGATAGTACATGAGATATTTTATTTTGAAGCCAGTTTCTTAATCCTAATGTAGGCCAGCTGACCTCTTTCAGCATTGTGATGCCTCGGTTTTTCAACTGCAGGAATGCATGTAGTTAGTCTCTGTAAGTTATTACTCACTGCAGATAAAAAAATACAATGGAATTTCATTGTAATGAACCCAGAGTTTGCAGTTTCATGATGATTTCACTCGTTTCAGTCATCGGATTTATTGTGACCATCTTTAGAAGTTCTTATGAAATTCCCACTGACCATTTCAAGTTGTATTTTTAGTTTGTCATTGATCCACTGTGGATTTTTTTATGTATTTATTTATTTTTTATGTGTTAATTTTTCATATCTAACTGTAAGCTACGATGCAGTTTGTCATCTGGTGAGTCAATAAAACGAATATCATCATCATCATCATCATCATCATCATCATCACTAAAATTTCAGTCAGGCCATACATATTATAAAGTTTGAGCAGCACAACCAAGCATGAATACAACTGCAAAGAAGAAAAATGGACAATTTAACAGCCTGAAAGTAAATGCATTGCTTGAACATTTAAATGTGAGTTGAAATCTTTAGTGTAACAGCAGCAACAGCAGTGAAATACTATCTACAGCAGAGCGTAGTCAAAATAATCATATCAATAGTACAGAATTTTCTTCCTTGCTAAAATAAAAGTAAATTTGCTTTGACAGAATACTAGCTCCCAGTTAGACAAAAATAACATAGCAGCTGTACAAATAGTCAATAGAAGCAGCTGCATATAGACATTGACCCCTAAATCACTATGGCATACACACTGACGTAAAAGTTACTGATACAATTTTGAGAGTGCATTATGGTTCTAACAAAGTTCCTCTTTCTGTTGTATGTTTTGAATCCTGTGGCCACATAGACTCTGCAGTTCTCCAGCAAAATTCCAATAAAAAGTACAATGCAAACACACGATGTAGTAGTCCGCACTCTTTAAAGAGATCACTGATATATGACTTATTGTGACTACTCTGTGGTCTGTGTGTGAACATTTGCCTAATTGATATAAAGGACTAGGCGGTAAGTCTGTATGCCGTAGTGAGTGATTGTGTTTTAATGCCTGATAATTTATTTCCCTGAGCATCAATTCTCTGTTTAGTATTATGATGGCATGTCATTTGCTGTTGTTATTACTACTATTATCAACTTTGCTATTACATACTTAATGAACAAACTGAAGAGATAGTGACATTGTTTGTGAGAAGTGTAACTCATTATAATTTGTTGTTCATGTCCGATTGTCATTTTCTGTGGTGCTGTAATCATACCAGGCAATTGTTTACAACTTGAAATCCACAAGTGAAACAGAACAGCAAAAGAGTTTGCACTTTGAACCTGAAGGGTTTCAACTTGAGAGTAACATATTATGCTATTACGTCACTACAGTTATCTTGATTTATAGGCCATACTTAGACTAAGGTCAACAGGAACTTGTTTAAGGAGGGAACTTTGTTTGCATTTGATGGTGTCAGCTAATAAATGCAGGAGGCATATAGATTGGTGTGGGTTATCCTGCTTTACCTTATACATGAAAGTGAGAGATTTCAGGTAAGGCTGTTTAGTAAGACTGTCAGGACACAGTAACTCTAGTACGCTACTCAGCTCCTGTACTGTTGCCTAATAATGGAAAACATAGGCATTTGGTTAAAAATGAAGGCATTTAGTGAAGAGAATTGCCTTGTTATATTAGTATTTTCTTTGATTTCAGTTCTATGTTAATATGAGGTGCCGAAAAACGCAGACAATGACTCGTCGTGTGAAGACTGTTTAGCTACCATATTTTAATGTGCTTGCTGCCTTGATGAACCCCTTCGCTGCGAATGACGAGTATGTCTCGTCATGCAATGTATTGAAGTAGGCGGCAATCCGCAAGCTAGACTTAATCGTTGTTGCACATCAAAAATTCAAAATGTAAAAATATAATTCTTCACTATATGTAAGACCTAGATGTCAGAACAGGCCAAGTTCAAGGTCAATCATGACGTCATTTATTACACATGTAGATAGGATAAAAGTACTTGTATTTTCGTAAAGTCAGTGAAGTTATTGAGTTTTCTGAAAAATCAGTGAGTGAACATAATTATAAAGACATTTATTATAGAGAAATTTATTTGTGCTGCTAAAGATTTCAAAATATAAACGTGAGATGATTGCTGCGCAAGTACTTAATATTTTAGCCGAGGATATTAGCAGTTTAGAGTCTGATGGTTATATCACCACTGATGACGAGGACGTATATTATCAATCACACAAAGATGTCCCCAATGCCTGACAAGGGGATTTAGATAACAGTGTAGAATCAGAAGAAGACAATGTTATTGAGACTACCCTTCGGTTGGAAAACTTGGTTTGCAAATAGATACACAAAATTTTGATTTGATAGATTTTTTTATACCATTCATAGACGATGATCTATTGAACTGATTTGTTGTTGAAACAAACCAATGTGCTGAACACTGGATAGATCAGAATCCAGCAAATTTTCCCAAAGAGAAATGTACATGTAGAGTTCTTAGGTGGGTTGCCGTTTCAAAAGAAGAAATGTCATCGTGATCGATTGTTCAAAATAAGGCCACTTATTGAAGATCTCAACGAATAGTGTTTTAAATTTTACACACCTGATCGAAACATAGCTCTTGATCAATCGCTTATTTTTGGGAAATGGCATATGCTTTTCAACCAATACTTACCTGCAAAACGCAAGATGTTCGCCATAAAAATTTACAATGTTTGTGAAAATTCCGGATACACTTATAGATTTCAGGTTTACATGGCGCACACGGGATTAAAAGGCTGTCACAGTGAAAGGGTTAACAGAGTGAGGAATAATTATTTTAACAAGTGATTTTGTCACCTTATGAATTCTGAAGATATGCAAAATTCTCATGTGGCCTCTTTCATGTTAACGTAATGACATTGAAGTGAAGCTGCAAATCTAATCTATTTAATCACTTCTATTATAGTGATGTTGTTATAGTAAATAAGGCATCAGTTGATGGTCTATAAAGTGAAACCACACTAAAAATCTGTATCTGTTGAGAAGTTGCCAAAATCCAGCAAGTTACTGAAACCAAAAGTCAGGTAAGCAAGTCGGAACAGATGAGTCATAAGTTGAGATCTGAATGAAATTACAGAACTGTTTTATAATGAATCGGTTTTTTATTGACATTGTGCTACTTTTTCACTGTTGTATGCATGGTTGTTTTGTCTCATGCTAATAAAGCTTACTTACTTAATTACTTACTTAGAACACACATATAGTTAATTCCAAGCTTTGGAATGCTCAATACCCAACACTACTCTGGCTCAAGATGTAAGGGAGGGGAGTAAGTTTTCATTCAGTTATTATTAGTGCAATGTTGAGTGGACTGAAAGATGAGCAATCTGTCAGCAAATATAGGGTTGACTGATTAAAAAGCATTTGGCCAATTGGGAAGAATATGAAACCAGTTTGCTGGTTTGCTGGTGGTTAAATCTAGGATTTCAGCTAGAACTAAGCAGAGCCTCTGACACTAACATTATGGATTTCTTTCAACTGGGTAATATATAAAGGTCGATAGTATTAATATAACCTTTGTGGTTATATGTTCACTGGTGATGTTAGGTTTGCAGCGTAGAGCAATGGGAGAAGGAGGAGCTTTCCACCGACTAGGACCACAACAACCATGATTTCATAACCACTGGTAGATTTAGAAGTATATATACAAAGAGTAACCAAGCCACTTGCCTAAAATGGTTTTTTCATCTGTAGTATTTTCATGGGCATTTTGTGTCGACAAATTTTTGAAAACGACTTTCTCTAATCATCCGTGCATTTGATGTTTATTTTTTCTTTAGAATTATTTGTGCCCGTGTTATTTTTCCAGAGTTTTAATGACCATTTTCTTTCGCATGCCCATCGATATTTAAATGTGGTCAGGTGGAGACCTATAATTTTGGGAGGGCACCTGGAGGCTCTGTTCACTCAGCTAACAGCTCTTGTCATCCTGAACTCTGTTCCTCGATGGTCTGTTTCCATCTACGATGGTTTTCTTCTTTGTCTTCAGCTGGACTTGTGTAGGATTTTGGGCTACACTCTGATTTTGCTGAGCAGTAACTAGCACATTGAGTGTTATTTACAGTGGTACTGTAACAGTCATTGAATTAGTTTGGGGCATTAGATCTCCCAATTGCTATGTTTTAATGATGTTCAATTGACTAGTTTATTGACTTGCATATCATCTACACATCAATACTTTTCAAAGCATTTTATATATTAAAATTGTGTATTTTTGTTTAGAAATGAAGATCCAGAAATGAAGATCCAGTGACAACATCGGAGTTAGGTTGCTGCAAATGGACCGGGCTAAGAACAGGACGACGCTGCCTCTGGCTCAAAATCTCAGGATGTTCATCATTCCTGTTCTTCTCATAGTTATCTACCTCCACCAGGGCAACAGTTTTGTAATGAGTGGTAAGTATTTCTTCTGCCTTAGCCAGTTATCATGCTAGCCTGAAGTAGTTTCTATTGGTTAGCAACATCTTATGGCTTCCAAGATCATTGTTGCTGACCTTAACTTCTCTGTTCTGAGGGCGTGTGAAACTGTATAATTGGTCGTTAAGAATTATTTATGTGTGGGTTGCTGTAATTTTGTTTAATTAAAACCAAGCGTGTGATTATAATTCTTGGTGTTGGTGGAGTCGCTTCATTCTGGACGAAGTGGTGTCATCTGGTGTTGAAAGTCTTTCATAAGGACTGCAGTTCTCCTGTAGATGATTTTGTTGGAATTCTGTACTCTGAATTTCATAAATGTCTGTTAAGACCAGACACACAGCTCTGTGGATCAAATTCAAGGCACATTCAATATCTTGACTGCTGCCAGACAGCTGTGGCTAATTTCTGTTTGATGGGCCACTTTGGGTTTTATTGCCAGTGGATTGGTATCAAGTGATTGACTGGGTCAAATAGATGGTACTGGTCTGGCAGGTGACAGGGTGGTCGATTGGGTCAAATAGATGGTACAGGTCTGGCAGGTGACAGGGTGGTCAATTGGGTCAAATAGATGGTACAGGTCTGGCAGGTGACAGGGTGGTCGATTGGGTCAAATAGATGGTACAGGTCTGGCAGGTGACAGGGTGGTCAATTGGGTCAAATAGATGGTACAGGTCTGGCAGGTGACAGGGTGGTCGATTGGGTCAAATAGATGGTACAGGTCTGGCAGGTGACAGGGTGGTCAATTGGGTCAAATAGATGGTACAGGTCTGGCAGGTGACAGGGTGGTCGATTGGGTCAAATAGATGGTACAGGTCTGGCAGGTGACAGGGTGGTCAATTGGGTCAAATAGATGGTACAGGTCTGGCAGGTGACAGGGTGGTCGATTGGGTCAAATAGATGGTACAGGTCTGGCAGGTGACAGGGTGGTCAATTGGGTCAAATAGATGGTACAGGTCTGGCAGGTGACAGGGTGGTCGATTGGGTCAAATAGATGGTACAGGTCTGGCAGGTGACACGGTGGTCAATTGGGTCAAATAGATCAGTGCTTCCCAAACTTTTCAGAGTCACGGACCACCAGGAATTAACTTTCAGTGTCACAGATCGGCAGGAATTTTTCCACTGCAGGAGGACCAATGCCAAATTTATTAATTATTTATCTTTTTTGATTTCGATCACCTAAATTCCTCAAAATGTATTAAAATTGATTTAAATGCATGTTTAGCCAATTCTGACTCAATTGTCTTTTAAATGCTAGCCTATAATAAGTTTTTTGTATAACTTTTAAATATATAGTATAGCCATTTCTTGAATCCGAGACAATTTTACCAGTTTCTTCACTCACTTTGCAGACCGGTAACTGAGGGCTTGCGGACCAACACTTTGGGAAGCACTGAAATAGGTGGTACAGGTCTGGCAGGTGACAGGGTGGAAACAGCCACTTGTTGCCAATTTCCATTATAAATGATCCTTGACCTTACATCTGTAGGGTTAATAGCAACAGCAGTGGGGGTTATAATTATGGTGATTATTATGATGGTGCACATGATATTGTTGTTTTATTTGGGTAGATAAAATTAGTCCTTTAATTAGCATTGTTACGGTATGTTTGTTTCCTGGGTCTTAATGAAGCTTGTTTTTTTCATGTTTTTCCAGTACCTATTGGAGGTAAGTGTTCTTTGTTTTAGCTTTGTTATTAACCTCAGAAATAGATAAGGATTTAAAAAAGAGGATTTGAAGAAAGAAAAATGAGTTACTAAACGACTTTGTCGAAAAATTCCCTTCATTCATACATGTATCTGAAAAGCTTCCTCAACTTCCCCACCCTATCATTATTAATATATATTATCATTAATGTTGTCATTGTGGCTAGAATTAGAATTAAAATTAGAGTTATCGTTAATATTGTTTTTGTTGGAATCTTAATAAAATTTTAATTAGCAGTTTTACTTATTTGATCACAGTTATTTTGACTATCATGATTATTGGTGTTATTGTTGTTCATTCTTGTGGAAATTTATATAGCGCCCCTTCAAGGAAACTGCTCAGAGGCACTCCCAACTCTAGCATGCCCAAAAAGAACAGTTAATGATGAAAGAACTGTTAATGCTGTTTTTTAAATAGTAAGGTGTTGCTTTCCATAGCCTTAGTAGGCCTATAACTTTAATTTATGAATCGTGATTACCAAGTATATGACATAAGAACCTGCTGTACACGTTTCAAAGACGAAGACAGAGATAAGTTTCATCCATAAACCTTGATTTTCTAATATGAATGTAAAGATTCAGAGCCAAGATTATGAATAATTATAGTGATATGATCATGATGATGTATTGTCATAATACAAGCAATGCCAAAAGAAGTTGTGTGGAGCAGAGGCACGGTTTAGTTAAGATAACAAAACCGAGTTCCTGAGTGGTTGCAGGCAAATGGACTGAGGAAGCAAGCCAATGATGACACTTATGTATAGCTCAGTCTTCCATCCCAGATCAGAAGAAAGGTATGCAGCCACTGAGTTAGAATGAAACTTATGTTGATTCCAGACCATAAAATATTTTGTCTAACTGAGCACTGTTACAAAGTATGGCACTGATAAAGGAAACATTTAGGCACATGGCTTAAATGTTTCATCTTAATTATTATTATTATTATTATTAACAACAGTAGTAGTGCATCATTTAATGCTGTATTACTATTGATTGAAGCACAAGCTTCTTTGTCCTGAAACACACGTCTCAGAGATGTGAATCACTATATCATCAGGCCTTAAATTGCTGGTGCTAGCAGCAAGAACCACTTACCTGCATCGCTGAGGCCAGTGTCCAAAGTCATGCCTAGTAGGAGTGTAATGTATTGTAATCTGGCAAGGACATTTGGGCCACAAGAGGACAGTTCCATGCGGATTGCTTGGACAACAGGGTTATTTGAAGATTGGTTCCTTTGATGAAAGAAATCTGTTGGATTTGGCCAATAAGAGTAGTGGATCCCTGGCAACATTGAAGGGGTGCCATATAAATGCTCAGAATGAATGAATGAACCTGGAATTTGCCAATATGGTAGCATGGAGAGACATGGTGTCTGCAGCATATGCTAAAAAGGATTGGTACTGTATAGCCAGATATCCAGGATGTAGGTATATCTATGGGTGTGGAGCAAAATAGGAGAACTCCATCGACCTATATTGAGTGGACACAGCATAAGAGATTCAAACTGAAGCCTAGCCGGTTGCGTGCCTGCGACGTTATTTGCCAGCCATGACATGACGTCACAGGCAAGCAAACGGCTCAAAGATTTTAACAGGAGGTAGATGAACTACTAATCAGAAAGCTGAGAATGAGGGCGCATGATGCATGCTGGTATAGGCACAAGGGCTTCTGGTCTGTTAACAATGTTAAAATCCATCAGTTAAAAGTCGTTTTATATGCAATGTTTTGCAGAATTTAGCATTTTGGCCAAGTAGAAAGTTAGGTAGCATGCAGCAATATTGTGTCGCCTTTAATTGTGGCAATGCAAGCGCAGAAAATCAGTTTCGTTTTTCCGCTTTCCATGCGAAGCTACATGGTAAACAGCATTTTTCAAATTACAACCCACACCGTATGGGTTGCTGTAAGTTTTAGAATTAATCTGATGTAAATTTCTGGCCAAATATCTAAAGTTGGAATAAAGTACTATCAATACAAATTGTATATGGTTTTGATATAACGTTTACTTTTCGTATAAAACGACTTTTAACTGATGGATTTTAACATGGCATAGATAAGAACTTTTCGAATAATCTTATCCTCGATGTTGATTGGATGGACACATAACGTATTATGTTAATGAGCTCTGTCTGATGTCATGGCTGGCAGAAAGTTCAGTAAAGCGGAAGCTTCACTTTACAGTACAACTTTAGCTGTGCTATGCTGTGTCCACTCAATTATAGGTCGATGGAGAACTCTTATAGCAAGTTGTATTATAGCAAGGAGACAATTTTATATTACGTGACACAAAATAAATGTGCACATATAAAACATTTCCCAAGAGAAAAGCTTGGAAATATGAAGGCTTCAAAATTAGAGGTGGGCAACGATTAAAACTTTTAATAACTCGATTAATTTTTAATTACATGTCACAATGGATAACAAGTACAACTACTCTACCGACTCTTGAGTAGTTATGTTGAATATGCGCTATATAAATGCTTGCAGTCAATAAGCAAAAAGCAAACATGCTTTTACTACTTGTTTTTACTTTTTAGTTTTTACTTTACAGTTAAACTTAAAGTTTTTACTTTGTAATTGTTTTCACTTTTAGTCTTTGTACTAGTTAATGTTGCATGTAAAACATTATTTTCCATTTAGCCAGTGACAATAGCGTTAACTGCGTTAAAAATTTAATTGTGTTAATTAACGCATTAATCGTGTTAATAACGCGTTAAATGTTTCAAATTGTTTGACGCATAGGTGCATGTAATGATAACCACAGATGCAGTTTCAGAGTAATTGCTGTGTTGTTGTGACATTATTTTTCGTAAGTTTTCATTTGCCAGTTCAAGGGCTTGTGTAAGTAAAGGAGGCAGTTCTCATATATGCTCTACTAGGTCCATCTAACCTAATGGCTTCTATAGCACCATTATACGATACGAGAGACTTTACTTATGATTTTAACCTCTGAACAGAATATTTTGCAGAAGTTCAATATTTCATAAGCATTTACAGCGTATCTGATCTTGTAATTGCATTCGTAACTCTATAGAACATTTGTTTGGAATATGTCAATATTTTAGAGGTTGTTCCAAGTTATTCTAAAGTGATAGAGGGCAGCAATCTAACCCTGAACTGCACGCTCAAGTCCTACGCCGTTACGCCACTGAACAGCTCAGCACTGTACTTCGTAGCTGTCTACCTCAATGTTCCTCAGGTGGTTGATGCAGCATTTTACCATATACTGACTCGTAAAACTCTCCAGCTTGTACTTCCAAATGTCAAGCGTGAAGATGGTGAAACTTTCAAGTGCTACATGAATGACTCTGATCTCACGAACAAAAGTGACACACCGATCGGAATAGCAGATGTTGATATTGGTCGTGAGTAGAGTCACTCTCTTTATAAATTTATGAAATTATATTTCAAGCAGTAATTGTCCTTGTATTAAGACATTTATATAGCACCACTTCAAGAGAAACTAATTAGAGATCTGTGCTCTCTGCACTTATTCTAAGGGCCATACAGACACCTGAAAGAAATTACCTATTTCGGATCTCTCCCTCCCCTTGTCCACATTTGGCATTACCTTTGCTTCTGAACATTTGTCAGCTATCGGCTAACCTGTTGTTCTTGCAGGGTTAACTGTGCTATGGGGGATTACTTTGATACTGCAATTGTCCAGCCTTTTCGATACTGCCCCTTGTCGAATTAATAGAGATTGTCTGCTTTCTGACTGAAGTTGGTGTGTGTCAGGCACAGGCTGTATTGAATTAACGGTATGCACCAAATTTAGATGTGGACATCCACAGTGGCATAACCCCTTCCGCTTGTACGCATTTGGGTGACCCTCTCTCTCCTCTTTGAGGATGTCTAATGGATGATCCCTAAGCAGTGTTGAAGTTCAACAGCAAAAACAGATTAATAAACAAAAAGTGCTCAGAGAACTAAGACATTAACCAGATAACGTGCGTTCATCATCCTTTAATAGGTAAGTGCATCAAAGGTTGTAGCTCCAACCCAGTGTCATTGGCATTTGCTGGACTTTTGTGTAATATGTTCAGTGTATTCATAAATGTAAGGGTTCTTGTATGTGTGTATGTGGTGTGTATTTATACGTGTTTGTATGTACTGGTATGTCTATGCCCTCGTTATTGGCGTACCCTTAGGACACTTTGAACAGCTTGAGCATGTGCTGTGTACAGGTGCTAGGCTTGTTGGTGGTATTTCAAATTTTGACCATGTCGCGCTTTATATGCATGACGTGCTTCATTGGCTGCCTTTTCCCAGCGCATTGAGCACCTCTGAGTAGTAATCTTGAAGGGGCGCTATATAAATTTCATAGATAGATTGAATTTAGGATTTCAGTCTGGGTCTGGCAGTGCCAGTTAGGGAAACTTCTACCTTCTGGCAGGAGCTTTGTTGCCCCGCCCCAGGTTTGGTTGGCCACGGAAATCTTTGTTCTGCATCTCGAAGTGAACTTGTTCCCTTTGCACACATTTCAAAGATACAACGTCGTGCCTTTTCTGTGGTTGGGTCAACCACGTGGAATAACTTCCTTCAGATCTCCATGTTCTTTTAACTTGGAATTCTGCATACACCTATTACAAACATTTGAAAACTGTTCTTTTATCTCCGACATTGGACTGGGAGCGTCTCTGAGTAGGTGTTGTGGAGGGGTGCTTCACAAGTCCTCTGACTGGCCACCTGCCCTCATATGCTGAGACTGAGAATTTGTGAGAAAATGAAGTTGCTAACACTTCATACCCATGGCTGCCCCAGGGCTAGCTTAAGGGACTGCTGATCCTCCTCCTAAAGTAAGACCATGGTAGATCATAAGATCTTGCTCCAATGCTTGCAGCTTTCCTGTTACCACTCTGGTATCCCTCTTTGCTGACCAGTTTAAATCTTATCTCTTTGAACGTTCTCAGATGGTTGTTCTTGGGGACTCCAGGTCGCAATGGGTTGGAATTAAACTTGGTGTTCCCCAGGGATCCGTGCTTGGCCCCATCTTTTATATCCTTTTCACTGCGAAATCCCAATCAATCAATCAATTTCGTTTATTCACAACACCAAGCTGACAGGTCGCAACTTGTTACAGGTAACAGATAGGAAAATTGTCTAAGCTCTGACAGTTAGTTATTAAATGGGTTGAAATAGCAAATATTATCTCTGCTATCCCTTCCCTAAATTTGCTAAACACAGAGCAACTGGCCACCTTTATGCTGATGATGCCCAAGCTTTTATGCTTGGTCCACCGACTGAACAGCTCTCCTTAGTTCGCTCCATTGACTCGCTCGCTCATGACTTACACCTCTGGATTCAACAAACCGTCTCTGCCTAAATGCTGATAAAACCCAACTGATTTGGTTTGGGACTAAGCAACAGCTTGCTAAGCTTGATTATTCGTCGTTGACTGAGATGTTCCCCTCTCCCTATTCTTTCATTATCCGTGATTTGGGTGATAATCTCGACTTGTTCTTCACCTTCACTAAGCACATATCGAGTCTTACTCGCTCCTGCTATTTTCAACTGAGAGCTGTCAGACGATCGCTCTTGGTCTTTACTACCATTATCCATGCATTCATCTGCTCTCATATAGGCTACTACTTCTTGTAGGCCTCCCTAATCTGTGCCTCACCCCTCTTCAATCGATTCTAAATGCTGCAGCCATGCTCATTCCTAGGTTTGCTCATATCTCTACCTACATGTCTGAAGTCCTACACTGGTTCCCTATAACTTTACGCATTTGCTATAAGATTCTGTCTGTAGTGTCCAAATCGCAGTTAGGCCTTGCCCCTAAATAGCTCTTTGACTTTATGCGCAAACCTTTATCTGTACCTCGCTTTGTTCGTCGTGCTCTACAGACCGATTGGTCCCTCGGACCAGGACTGCTCTAGCCCAAAGTCAGTCATTTGCTGTTGTGGGCCCTTCTGCTTGAAATGACCTTCCCCCTCCTCTGTGGGCAAATCTATTGTCTGGGTTCTCCTACTCATCTACCCATTCTCTGAAAACATTTCTCTTTCCCCAGGGCTTCTGCCCTGAGAGAGCCTCTGAATAGTCCATACTGCGAGAGGTGCTTTATAAATGTCCAGATACGATATGATAAAAGTGCATGCCACCAGATCTCTCATCATTTAGTGTCAAATTGAGCTTGTTAATTTGGGCTAGATGGACTATTTATTGCATGATACTCTTATCCATTTAAAGAGCAAATACCAGTTTCACCAAATGGGATATACACCCAGGTCTACACAAATCTCAAGGGCGATAGGCCTCAGAGCAGATCTGAACCTCTGGACTCCCTGGATAGGTATGTCACTGAACGAGCAAATAAATGAGTGATATGTCAGCTGTTAAGGCCGCTAATTACACCTTGATGTGAGTAATTTTGCTTTGATACAGCACAGAAACCTGAATGGATAATTGTTTCCAATGAGAAAGTGCAACTCAGTCCATGATTGATGGCAGTGATCTGCGGTTTCCTGCAGATCTCTTTTCATTTTGATATTCATAAACAAAGTGGTTCAAGTGTATGAAATTAAATGCAATTTAATTTAATTACTAGGTAATAATTTCCATCAAATTTGTTGACAGTTATTGTTGAAGGCAAACAGAAATAAGAAATGTTGTCAGCACCTGACATTGTAATTAAACATTGTAATTAAGCACTGTAATTGCCATGTTTATCAAAATTGCTTCTAATGATGACATATTGTGTCAAATTCAAAACTTTTGCTCAGTTTAGTTAAATTGACTGTAATTAAACATCTGAGTTTCAGTTTTAATCACTCTGCTCTAATATATTATAGGATACTATACTCTGCAGTAGAGGTTCTGTATTTGTACATGTGTTTGTGTGTGTAAGTATGCTGGGCCCAGCTCGACCTCCTCAGTTTGTCCCTTCCACAGTACACTTTCGCAAGCACCTAAAGTCTGTATCCAACAGTAATTTCACTGGTTCAGGTCGGGAGCACCACTGATGGGTTCTTTCTTGAAATGGCACTCTATAAATGTCATATTACAATTACAAATTACAATTACAATTTTACGAGAAGATGCATGCAGCACCATGCAAACCAAAGAATTTTGGATGCATTGAAGCCTGCTGACTTCAAGATCTGATATACCTGCAAACACAGAGGTGGCATAAACGAAGCAAGAGCAGACAGGAGAATAGGCTTTGGTACGAGTAGACCTTATGTGACATACTGTCCTGATATGATAGAAACAAGATTTGCAAAGGTTTGTTATGTGGAGTCGAGAGTCACCCCAAGTGACTTCTTGCAATCAACGTTTTCAAGCTGAAGCTTGTGAAATTGTAGCATCATTGAAACCATCTGCTTGTAAAATGCCTTTGAGAATCATGCGTCTTTTGATCGATTACAACTACAGAAACTGTGTTGTTATTTACAGGACCTCCGAATCCAATTGTCAACGTCAGTGTTGTATCAGAAAACTTTAACAACATGATAGTGAGCTGGTGTCCAACAGTTTCACAGCTAGACCCTGTGGATTCTAATCTGACCTGGGCAATTGAGTAAGAGCATGTAATATATGTTTATATATGTTGTTATCTGGAAATTACCACTGAGCCTACATATAATCAATTGCACAAAATTATTTTATTTCTGTTGGATAATGAAACATCTGGGGTTACTGACTTGTGTTTTTTATTTTTTGTAAATTCTCATTTCCACTAAATTGCACCTGACATTTGAGATGATCTGCATAAAGCCATACTGAGTATGAACCCATAAGACATCTGTGACAAAAAATTAATGATTTGTTACAATCAATTTTTTAATTGTTGTAGTATATTCGTTTATTCTAGGGCTGCGGATTTTAACGATTAATTAATCAATTAATCGTTAAAAATTTTAATCAATTAATTTTCTGCTTGTTTGATTAATTTTCTTACTTATTTCGTGATGTTGAGCAGCCCATTTCCGGAGTATACAATGAACAATGATAATGTGAAACATTTGAGTGGAAAATTAAGTTATAATTTTGCATTTAGTTAAATGCTGATGGAAAAGTCGAAGATTGAAACAACATTAACTGTCTTCATTGCAATAAACAGTTCGATCGAAGTTTTTTTGTGTAGAAAGAAAGTAGTACATGTAACTGACTCAGTGACTACATTTTGAGCAGTTTTTTCATGCTTTATGTGACATATACTTTTATATGCCAAATTAATCGAATTTAATCGATTAATCAAAGTTAAATTTTTGAGATTAGTCGATTTACAGTTTTTTAAATCAGTACCAGCCCTTGTTTTTTCAGTCACTCTTGCAGACAAAGCGCTACAAGTTACAAGTTGAAGGTTACAGGAAGTCATAGTTATATCTATATCCAATTATTTGGACCAAATAATGATAATTAATAGATGTTTTTATACGTCATGTGTGGAATAAAGGTTCTATCATCTATGTTTCTATTAGTCTGCTTTGTTGGCGCTACACTTTCCAGAATATGTTTTGTTTAGGTTGGGTTTCCATCAAGATCAAAGAGGGTTCCGATGCCCAAAATATTTGGACTCACTGATCTAAAATATAAGCACATTCAGAGTCCTTTGGTTGTGTTACCTGGTTGGTTTAATAGAATTTCTAGACAATTGGAGGTCACTACCATACATACATCCACCCATACAGCATTACGACATCAGAATTCTTTGACTTGCTGTTGAAGGACCAATTCGAATCCTGCAACTTCTGATTAAGAACAGGATTTAATATTTCAGGTTTATCGTTGTTGGAATCACGTAGCCTGCTAGCAATATGTGTAGAGCAGCCTGCCTTGACTGGTGTTTGAAGTTCCCATCTGGTGGCCATTTCTCCGCATTGGCTGGTGTTTGAAGTCCTAACACTGGTGACCATTTCATAACTGCAAATCAGAATAACTGCTAAAAACAGGCAGACCACAATATGATGACCAACCAAAACTTTGCATACGGATCTGTCAAGTAACCCCAAAAATTTTGAAATTGTCCAAATTGAACATGGTGGGCGCCACAGCAACATCACTGAGTTCCCAACTTGTGCTAAACCTGTGTAGGAAAAGTACAGGTGACTAAACTATATTTGCATGTACTGTATAGGTTTAGTACTTTTATAATAATAATAATAATAAATAATAATAATATATTCTTTATTAATTCAAGCTGACAATTACGCAGGATGATAACAGTTCAGTATAAACGGATGATCACAAGTTATTACAGGAGTCGAGTTTAACTATATACCGCAGCCATGCAAGGCGCCCATCACATCCTACATCTCATTTTACTAATGCACCATCTCGCAAATGATAAGCCGAGTGGACCTTTGGGAGGGTGCAGGACGCGATCCTGCTTCCTACTGCTCTTCATGGCAGTGATGTTACCACTACACTATGGACCCCCAAATACAGAAAAATTATAGACTAATTTCTATTAGATATATTTCAAAAAAGATGAATCATGAAGAATTTTGTTGGTTGTTATTTGGTTGCCATGTTGTTTATGTTGCAGCAATAGCTATGAATCAGGCAACTGTTCTGTTTGGAAGATTACCGGTGGCTATCATTGTGCTTGCATATTCTGCGGTTCGATCTCTTTAACTTGTTCTGAAGATAAAGGCCAGAGCTTTCTTAAATTCCAGACCTATAACATCACTATCACCTCGTTTAACTATTATGGCTCAACAACAACAGCTCTTCAGGTTTACACAGATTTAGCAATAGGTAATCTGATGATCAAGTGTGTTTCAACTCCATTCGTTTGCTATAAAGAATTTCTTGAAAATGTTGCTTGCTTAACTATTGTATTGTATTTTGTATTGTATTGTATTGTATTGTATTGTATTTTCGTTTCTTGATCAACTCTGGCTGTCATAACGCAGCTAGTTACAAGGTTCTTCATCGATAGTCGGCTTGAACTGTCAACCGAAACATGTATTTTAGACCATGTTTAACGAATGAATGCACAAATCTATTGTGACAGAATTCTAAAACTGCTTTGATGCATAGAAATGTAAAGCAAGTGGAACAGAGGTGTTTCTTAGAATTGTCTGAGTGTCGCCACTTGCCTGAAACATACAGCTTACGTTGAAACAATTTTCAAACAAGCTTTTTGTAGTTACCAATTTACCTTTGTGCTTATGAATGTATGTATGAATGTATGAAGAAATCTAGCACCTTTTAAGTACCTCTAAAAGCAACACAATGCCTCTCAATATCAGCTTGAGCAATTTGTATGGCTTAAATCTTTGAAACTGGGCGACTTACTTGTTAATTTGGCTGATGCTGCTCTTAGCTTGGGCTTCGGTTTTTATTCTACCATGTCTGTCACCAGCCATGTGAATGCTATTGGTCAGCTGTCATTTATGATATATATGCAGTATTAGGTGTTGTGTCCCAGGTCTTCAATAACATCTCTGGCAAAGCCTCAGTCTTGAGTCACCTTGTAAGAGTAAGCATAACAGAATTGCATTGGAATTATTGTTCATCATTTTGATTTCATAAATGACCTGTTTTAGTGAAACCTGGACCTGTGGTAAACCTAACTGCGACACCGCTTAGCAGTCGCAGTTTACAGGCATCGTGGACATTTCCAGCCGACGCCGACCCATCAGTACTTGCTCTGAAATACGAGATCAACATCTTTTCCGAGTGGGGTCTTAATTCTACTGTAAGTTCACATGTATTATTTAAATGAACAGCTTTTCTCAAATCTTAATGCTTCCATGCACTGAACCTTGGCTTCTTGCATAATTTATGCTGCTGTTCACCAGATTGCTCATTATGCCAGTCGGTACATGTTTCTGAGGTGCATGGTAGTCCAGCAGTTACCATGAAAGACTCAACCAGAGGTCAGGGATTCAATCCCCATCAGAGGACAAAGCTGACTAAAATTTCTGCTCCACTTATGCCCCAGTGAACCTAGTGAACATACTTGGCTATTAAATGAATACACTGACTGTCCACTGTCAGTGGGAAGATCAGATGGCAAGGGAGAAGAATGGCCGCCCTGTCCTCCCATGCAGTGGTTAAGAAAATGAAGAATTTTAAGTTTTAACAAGTGATTTGTACTCATGACTGCTGTCTCTTGGGTTTGTCTCAATGGTCTGTTCATCTTCTTATACATGTTTTGTATGTAAAGTCTAATGTATTCTTTATGGTCCTGATGGTCAATGAGATCTTGTTGAAGCAGCCGTCAGAGGAAATTTTGCTAGTTGTGAATACCTTATTTGTCTTTGCTTTAGACGTTTTAAAATGATTTTATTTTCAGATAGATGCAGGGCCTAATACTTTATGGCTGATTACTGACCTTACTCCTGGTACTTCATATGCAGTAGCTGTGCGCTGTAAACCACCTGAGGGAGGTTACTGGAGTGACGACAGCGTGACGTCAGCGAAGACAATGGAAGATGGTGAGCTAAGCTTCAAACAGGCAAACAATCATGACAGAGTTGATATTGATCTTCTTTAGAGTGGGTGACGTTTCAGTGGCGGTATAGTATGATGCAATCTTGGTTTGACCCTTGTATAAGTGTACTCCCAGAATTCAGACTTTTAAAACTGTCAACAAAATTTCAATTTATGCATGAGTATAATATGGTGCGATTACTCTTTCATGAAATTGTATAAAAAGAAACAGTCTGATAGTAATAAATTAGTGCCATCAACAGAGATATTAGTGTGAAGATATAAAATTGTTTTAATGTTTTGGCTCGTGCAGTTCCGGCGGTGGCTCCAGAATCGCCAGTTGGATTTTTTCGGACATCTGTTTGCTCAGAGAAAGATGACTGCCCAGTAACAATCTTCTGGAAGGTTTGTTTCAGTTGTTCTTAATTGGAATGTATAACAAATTAGTTTATTGGTCAATTTATTAAGTACTTTAAAGTCAAAGGTTAATAAATAACTATAAAAATGGATGACAGATCTGCAACTTTGATTAATAATAAAGATAAAATTTAGAATTATTCAGACTTATATTATTTTGTACGGTTATATTTCTTTAACCCATTCCCCCCTGAATCGTTTTTAGGAAAATGAGTCAAATTGACAGTACCCGTAGTGGAACAACAACAGTGCAACGAGGGTTACAGCTAAGCAGAATAACGTATATATTTTCTGAATCAGCAGACTTCTGAATTTAGAGCTTATTGTAAACAAAATTTACAAAAATTACTATACTACTGTACAGTAGTATAGTAATATTTTTGCATTGTTGTTTACATCTTTATAAAGACTAGATGTTTGCTCATCATAAGACAGTAACGTTTAGGGCGCTTGGGTGGGCCACTTAAAATAGCCTGCGGGCCACATGCCTGCGAGCCACATGTTGGCAATAGACTGTCGCGCACCCCAACTTTCATTATACGCAAATTGGCAGAGTACTTCTTTTAACTAGGATCACCCTATTCAAAAGAAGCACACTGGCCAATCTGCAGCAAGTCACAATTTCTGGGGCAGATTAACCGGTGTGCTTCTTTCTAATAGGATAATTGTGGGTTTTGATTGCAGTTGATTAATGCATCACTGCAGAACGGTGTCATACGTGGTTACCGACTAACAGTTGAATCGACACTGTGTACCACAACCTCTTGCAATATATCTGTAAATGGAGGAAATACCACGTCAGCTGACATCAGACTTCCCGATGGTGTCAGTAGCTGGGTTCGTCTTGTCGCGTGTACTTCAGTCGGAGAATCACCACCTCATTACATATTTTTCCCTCCATATTTTAAAAGTGAGTACCCCAGGAAATATTAGGAAACAGCAACTGTAGTGATTAATGCCCGTAGTTTTTCTCTTATTTTTTAAAATTATGTTTGAATTTGAAGACTAAGGATTTACTTGTAGAAATTAAAAACAGTTAGCTCTAAATTGATTGGTTTTTAAAGTATGCATTCAGGTGTATAATTGTTGTATTACATAATGAATGCAACTTCTAGTATCTCACTGTTTAGCCGGTTTAATACTTTATGTTGAAATCTGTTGTTAGCTAAGTGTAATAACAATATGGACAAATAAACGAATTGATTGATTGATTGATTGTTACAGCAATTATGTCATGACTCCATTGGAAATTTATTCCTGTGTATGAGATATTTTCTTTTGTTCCTTTCTCTTCCTTTCAAGGTCTGCCAAGTGTTGACGTTCAGGGTCTTTATGCAGAGTACACCACCGAAGATAGACTTGGGATATTTTTCAGCTGGAATTATATTGATGCTGTGGACAATTACACACTGATGTACTGTGCTGGAAAACAAACAGATAAAACTCACTGCATGGTATGCCTTTATGAAACATATTGGCATAAAGTAGGGTGTAATTTTTCCTAGAAATTTTAAATTCACATAGAATAATTAAGATTTTTTTTGAAAATTTGTTTATTCATTCAATCATTCTATTATTATAGGTACCAAATTTTAAGAGTAGTTTAACCAATTGCATCAGAGTTACTCAATTTTGAGTTTTTAATTTAAATAATTTTATATTTGGGATATTTTGTCAATAGTAGATAAACAATATCATGCTGGAAACAATAGTTCCCCAATCTCTGGAATTAAATTGAGCCTGGTTAATGCTGGAAGGAGTGACCACCACAGATTTCAGCAGTGATCATCAGACTTGTTGACAATTATTTTCTTAACTGTACCGATGTTGCAAAGCAGTATACTTTGGTACCAGCATTAGGTAGGAAGGAAAAACAATCTATTCTACTCTGGGAACTTCTGTAGTGCTGTGTGCATTATGCACAAGGTATCAGGTGATGGTCACTTTCCTAGTCATAACCACAGTCTGAAAGGACAATCTGTGAACAGAACCAGGTGAGGTCCATGAGGTCCCAAGACTAGAAGACAGGGTGTTACAAACACATGCAGTAGCTGACAAGGAGAACTTTGATTGTCATACATTGCCAGAGACAAGACAAGTTCAGAGGACTAAATGAAAGAACTAAGCGCCTTCACTGCATTCCACAAGGGGGATGTGGGAAACTTCACTGTGCTTCATTCAAAATAAGCAAAGTGAAGAATCTCAGGTGTCCTGAATCTTGAAACTGGGGACAAGGACTGTTTTGAGACCGATCTATTTAAGAACTGGTTGTTAGAAATTGTATTGTATTGTATTTGAACACTTGTTATAGCGCCCCTACCAGATTTCCCATTCAGAGGCGCTCCCGACTACTGCGCAAACGCTGAATCGGAGTTTCACGCCGAAGCGCATGAGCAATTGCGAGTGAAGGACTTGCCCAGGGTCCCTAATGCGGCGACTTTGAGGTGGATTCGAACCCGCAACCCTCCAGCTGCAAGGCACCGAACATACCCCTAAACCAGTGGTTCCCAAGCTCTTTTGATGGAGGGCAAAGTCTTACTTTTAAAATATCATGGCGGGCCACAGAGATCTGAGGAGCCGTCCTCAGTTGCAGTGGCCTAACTAGGGGTTCGTGCGCCCGGGGGCAAGAATTTCCTAAAAAAAAAATTGTTCTTACTTCCGCCAAAATTTGATGACCTTTTTTTTTCTTTTTCCGTCTTTTTCGTGAACAAATTCGTCAGAAACCTCATTTTGCGCCCCCCCTCTCCCGCGCCCCATGCAAAACTCATGTATAATAGTTACTTTTGTTACTTTTTTCGACTATTTCTTTTTAAAAATTGTCAGAAGCCTAAATCAAGAAAACAAGGTAATTTAATTTTTTCAAAATTTTTGAGTGACTGTCGCGGGCCACATTCAAAGGATTGGCGGGCCACTTTTGGCCCGCGGCCACGGTTTGGGAACCACTGCCCTAAACCACCGTGCCCCAGTTGTATTGTGATGTGTTGTATTGTGTGTTGTATTGTACTCCACGTTTATAATGCGACCGAGCCACCCGCAGTAAAGATCCGAGAAATTAATCTCTGATAAACCGACCCGACCGGGAAGCGAACCCGGGGCGCCGGCGTGACGAGCGGGCTACCAACCCACTCGGCCACTAAAAGAAGTGTTTACTGTTCATTTGCTGCAGAGTTCACCTGTCAGTGCCACTCTGCCTCAACATCAGACGAACTTCACAATGTCGCACGGCAACACGGATCATGTATATGCGTTGTCTGCCAACTACAGGAATGGAACCAGCGGGCTAACACCAAACTGGATCTGCATTTATGACTACAGTGGCTTACCTGCAATGCCTGACCTGAAGAGCACTGCCCAAGTCTCAGATACAAGCATAAAAGTTGTTTGGTCTCCGCTGACATGTACTACAGACAACAACCGAGTCCGTGTCCTGAACTACACATTGAGCTACATGAATAGTACGAACAAGCAAAGATTTTTATATAATATTTTGGTACATTTTTTATTCTGTTTCCTGATGCATGTCATTATCTAATAATCATAACTCGTCGTCCCTGGGGAGGGGGGTCAGGTAAAAGTAAATGTGTCGATAGTCGATAAGCATTTCTTAAACACAGAAAAAGACCCTTTGCACACACAAGGCTGTTGTAGTGAAAAACATGACACTGTACTACACTTAAACTAGTTAAGTAATTTAACATTGTAGGTTCTTTATATAATAAAGCAATTTTGTTTTTTTATGTCATTAGAGTAAGGTCATTCATTTGTAGCATTTGCTACTAATTCAGTAGCACGTCCCTTTCCATGATCACATGACCATGATTATTCTAATGGCTTGACTCCTGTAATCCGCATGTTACCAGACTTTTACTGTTGTGGGTACAGAGTTCTCTTAGAAGTTTGGTTGAATTTAATTTAATTTGTACTTCAGATCATCATCAAATATTCGTTTAATTGAAATTCAGGTTGACAAAACCGCAAACTGAAACAGATAATGATATCGTAGAGTTTGGTTAGTTCTAGGTTGACAAGCCATGGGGTCAAACAGTCAATCCCGCCCAGGTGTTATTCAATATTGTCAATACATGTTCTTGTACAGGAGTCGTGATATAAAATTTCTATTGTCCTTCGGTGGTAGTTTGTACTCATGGGCCCGTGTTCGTAGGTTGTAGCTGTGACTGCGAGACTCGGGAAGAAATCTTCTGAGCACATGGCTCTGGTCAGATATTATGGCCCTGAATAGGGAATCATTGGTCGTGACGGCCAATTGCTCCACAGAAGGGGCGGTTGAAGGGAGAAACCCGTTTCGCTTTAGCCTGTCCAAAAGTTTCTCGATCTTGGCCGAGTCGCGTGCCTGGATTACGGCATAAACTATATTTTTGTAGGAACTTTAATTTTTTAATTTCATAATTATTGGTCATTCAGCTGCTTTCAGTTATCTGTAGGGTGTTAAGTTGTCTTTTCTTTAAGAGTTTTTATTCCTTAGCATTTTAGCTTGATTTGTATTATTTGCCTTAATTGGGATTGCAGGATAAACTGTACTTGATTTACTTGATTTAATTAGCAGTAATAGTTAATATTGCTTCCAGTATTCGAATAAATTCTTTACACGTTAACAGATTCCACACTTGATGGTGCCAGTGTTACACTTCCTGGCAATGTTACAGAGTATACAATAACTGATTTGACACCTGAAGTTGCATACACGCTTACACTGAGAGGGGTGTCAAGGAGTGGACCAGGCCAAGTAGCAACTGCTCCCATCATTACAGGTATGAGACATGGAAAAAATGCTTCCTTTTTAAGTATTTATATGGATAGCAAACAGACTTGGATTGAATGAGCTAGTTGTAGCAATTTGTTGTTAGCAGTATAAATGTAATGCTAGAATCTTTCTGTGAGTTTTTTTTATGTTTTTGCTGTTTAATATCCTTTTTGACCTGCCTTCTCAAGCATTGCCTTGATATGTATTTGTAAACAATCCTATTGAGCATCTATGCTATCGTATCTTTTCACTTTATGATCACAGATCTCATAGTGATTTACTTGCTCCTCTGTTTCAAACTTCCAGCTTTGCTGTGGTTGGACAACCACTTGAAACTCAAAGACAAGAAATCCCAAGCCTTCCATGCCTTCTTTCTGTTAAAAGTTTACACTATCTTGTTCGTTAGTGCATAACAGGAGCACTGTTGTGGGACACGGTGGTGTAGGGGTATGTTCGGTGCCTTGCAGCCAGAGGGTTGCGGGTTCGAATCCACCTCAAGCCGCCGTGTAGGGACCCTGGGCAAGTCCTTCACTCGCAATTGCTCATGCGCTTCGGCGTGAAACTCCGATTCAGTGTCCGCGCTGTAGTCGGGAGCGCCTCTGAGTAGAAATCTTGAAGGGGCGCTATAATAAGTGCTCATACATACATACATACATGCATACTGTTGGGATGTTTTTCTGAAGTGTAGTGTCTATATACATTTATTACATTACATTTTTCCTTACCAGGTGATATGCAGTAACTGTAAGCAATTTCTGCTTCCATGCATTACGTACGGTATATGGACAGTGATGTAATGATATTTGTTGCAGGTACTTAGAATTTAAACTTACTGTTTTGAACTTGCCAACTTTCCTCTTTAGAAATATGAAATGTTTTAGGCAAACAGAATATACCAAAAGTTAAGCAAAAATCATAACTTATAGTACAGGACATAGTCTATAATTTAGCTCCAAATGTGACTCTGCCATGCATCGGAGAAGAGAAAAAGAATGTTTGGTTGTTTTTTAGACCCTGCAAAGTCAGTGAGCATTGTCGTTCCTGTTGCTGTGGCTGTTACTATTGCGGTTGTTGTCATCATCGTTATTATCAGCGTTGTGTGAGCATATGCCTTTTTTGATGACAAAAACGGAAATTATTATTTTAACAACAATAATAAGAAAACATTGCACATACCAGCTGCTGATAGTCCCGCATACATGCAACTGTTGTATGATATGCAATAGTCTGTTCTTTTGTGAGGTACTTAAAATGTGCCATAATAATTAAGTGGCCAGTCCTGATATATTCACAGTGCCACTGCGCATGTATTGCTCATTTGGTCACTGCATTGCAATGTGTTCTAGAGTTTTAAATGCAAGTATAGACTTAAATTGCTTCAGGCGTTATATAAGGTAAAAAAATCTCATATATCAGAAGATAGATTACAGACTGATAGCAAGATGAGAGGAAGGATTGACAAGAGAATTAGCACAGTTGAAAGTTTAGAGATAGATGATCCACAATAATAAGAGACAACCAGCAAGTTTTTAGCACAATGACTAAATTGCAGACTGTGCTGAAAGTCCATTGGTTGCAGCTGTGCAGAGTGTTTTATCTAATAAAATATGGACATTTTTATGATTCCAAAGAATGCAAGCCAATTAGCTTTGTCATTATATGCAAGTATGGCTGATATCTACAAGTTCTATAACTGAAAACGTAGGGTACTTGGATAAAATAAATTAAATTATAAAACTTTAAATTTGTTGTGTAATGCAAGTTTTGCCATTAGAAAGATGAATCCTTGTTTACAAAAGACACGTGCATCTGAAATGGTGACTTCGTTTATTAAACTACCCTGACAAGTTATTTTGGTTGATTTTTAACAACGAAAGCCAAGTTTGTGCCGTAGTACAGTTGTCGGCAAAGCCATAATTAACATGTACAGTTTGTACACTAACCATGCACTGTCAGTGGGAAGATCTGATGATAAGGAAGAGGTCTGTTTTCACTAAACAAATGAGGAGTAAAGAACTCTTCACAATGATGAGATCAGTTACATCATAAAACCATAGAAAACAACAGGCTAGAATATTGTTTGCCAAACTGCAACAACACAATGTCATGTTGTTGTGTTTGAGGAAAACATTGCAGGAATGTGGGGTAACTTGCTGCCACTTATCATCTGGCTTGCACTTGTGGACGAAAGGTGGACTGCTGACCACACTTTTAAACCCACTGGCTTAAGGGACTGCTCTTCTTTTTCTTTCAACAATTAAACAATGATGAGCTGTTAAACGAAAATTGATAATCGTGATCTACTAACACTAACATATCCTATCCCTGTATTTATAATTTTTGGTTCCTACCTTCAGTGGAAGTTTGCTCAGTTGTTATTTTTCATAATGCATGCTTGAAATGGTCATTATAAATCATGTAGCTTTTTTAGATATGCATGCAGGAAATCACACAAATGGTTCAACAGTGTTGCAATAACACCACCAGTAAGATGTTGTTTTATTAATAAACTGAATAATGTCTAAGCATTTTCTTTATGAGATCATATCTGTTTAGTTTCAACCATAAAGGGGTTGCAGTTTGGGGCAGTGAATGAGATGCAGGTAACCACTGTAAAGCTAAGTAACATTTAGCCTAAATAGATGACTATCCATGCAATAGTGGGCCATCAAATGCCAACACAAGTTGGGAGTTTGAAAAAAGTGACCTATTGTTGGATTTACTGTTGTGTTCATAATTCATCTGAAGGATTCTTCGAACTGTGCCCAGGACAAGAAGAATTTCTCTAGTGGCATGTAATGAGTGTGTTACCTTAACCCCTTTTAATCTCTTATGACAACCAACTATTAACCCTTCTAAGTGTTTTAATTCAACAATACTTTTCAGAGGTAATGATGAAATTTGTCATTTATATTGCATGCTTAACAGTTTGTTAAACAACCAAGCGTATCTGTGTGTGAAGTAACCAGATGTCCTTTCATCTATGTATGCATGGTTCGTGGTTCTGTTTCAATGGTTTGGCCATAAACTTAGACAAAAGTCTGAGGCAATTCTGTGTTCGGTTCATGCCAATGACTGCGTTCTCTCCCTGCGCTTTCTGGCGTCGACCTGCACTGCTTTGCCACTATCAGATACTGTCAGAACACTTGGGATAACCCTGGACAGTAAGCTCACATTCCGACCTCACATAACAAACCTTTTTTAAATCTTGTTTTTATCACATCAGGGCAATACGTCACATCAGGTCGGTTCTGACTATGAATATGTCGCAAACCATAGACTGTTCCCTTGTCTCCTCTCGCCTTGGTTATGCTAATTTGGTTTTTGTGGGTCTCTCAGACCTTGAACTTGGTAGGCTGCAATGCATCAAAAACTCCTTAGCTCATGTAGTGCTGCATGTTCCACTTCAAACAAGTTCTTCAGTCCTACTCCATCAGCTGCATTGGATTCCTGTTGAATTCAGAATAAAATTTTATTTGGCCTGTTTGACCTACAGCACCTACCTTCAATCACTACTAACTCATTAAGGGTTTAGCCGTTTATTGAATCAACAACAGCACAATTAATTAACAATCAGTCATTTAAAAAAAGTTAATCTGCTGATGCCATCAACAGGACCGCCCTAAAGGATAAAATAATCCGCTATTGCAGGGCTGCCCTTTTTCCATATTACATTTACTGATGGCAAGACGATTTTTATGATCATATAGTTAGAGAAAATTCAACTTAAATAACAATGTTAGGGCTAAATGATAGCCAAACAACTAAATAACAAAACATTGCAGTACAAGATTTAAGACAAACAAACAAACAAAATCAAAACAAAACAGATTATAATGTTCACAGTTGTACATTATAAACAATCTTAACTAAGGTACAATCTATCGAGTCATATTCTTTTTATGTGTTCAAGAGATAATGTTTCAGTTAAATTGAGCCATGTGTAATATATTTATTAAATTTAGAGGAGGAGAATCCCAAAGTGGTGGACCTGAGCATTTAATTGAGAACTGCTTAGTCCTGGTTCGTGCCCCTGGGGTTCGATATTTACAGGATGCTCTAGTATCATGTCCATGGATAGCTACACCCTTAAGGAAATATTTATCAAACAGTGATGGAAGAAGCCCATAATAATAACAGTACATGAATAGTCCAATTTGATATTTTGTAATATCATTCAATTTTAGAATATTGTGCTCTGTAAATATTAATTTTGTACTATCAGACCATCCCAGTAAGCAAGTCACACATATAACATCCCTTCTTGTTGCCTGTAATCATCAAGTACGTTTTTTAGCTGAGCCCCGATGCAGAACAGTTTACTTCCTTCAAAAAGCAGCTCAAAACTCACTATTTCTCCTTGACTTTCAAGCACTTGGATAGCTAACTGCATCTTCCCCTGGCGGCTGACTATCCGCGCCTCAGATTCACATTTCGGTGTGATAGTGCGTGTGTTCCAAATTTAATTATATTAATATAATAATAATGTTAACGTTTGGTGATCTTATGCTTGTATTCATAATAATCTGAGACCTCTGCTGGCAAATGTTTTGCATCATTTATTATCTGTAACTTATTTATTGCTTTTCTGTTGTTTAAGGAAAAGTATGAGAACAAGGATGCTGTGAATGAAACAGTCTGTAGCAACAACAATTACGTGAGTGGGTCTTTTGAAGACTTTGTTACTAGCCAAATTTTAAACAATAGATCATGATGCTTTATGATAAGATTATGTTTTAATGGTTACTTGTTATAAAAAATCATGTTACATTGTGATTTAAAATAGCGTGTCATAATAATTCATACATTTCTTTCATCTTCGCATGCTATATCCAAATTTAAGCAACTGTATTCATATTTGGTTATGATCCACTAGATGGACTACTAGCATATAAGGAGATGTATTCCAGCCATTCACGAGATTGTTTCTCTAATAGAAAAGTCTGTTGTGACGGCATTGGCAGGAGCTGGAGAGTATATCACAAGTCCTTCAATGCAGTAGCTTCATGTTCAATACCATGGGATTGTGATCACTGCTGGCTCAGAAGGACTTGAATGCTTTGCACTATAGAATATTTACTGTTACTTTGTTTCTCAATCACAGGCTGCACTTTCTGACAGTGGAAACAATTTACATACATGTGTTGACTTAGTAAGTTTGGCTGGCCATCTGTGCTTTGGCATGTAGATGTCAAAAGTGATGCATCTACTAGTTGGAAAAAATCAGTTATGCAAAGCATCTGCAAACTGCATTGCTTACGCTTTGACTAATCCATTTAACTGGTAGATGTGATGTACCATTTTATATATATATATATATATTGTCGCTTTTCCCTATATATATTGTCGCTTTTCCCTAAATATATCACCTATTGAGTACCTGATGAAGCACTGCATGCTTAGCTATAAGTATCACATATGTGACCCTGGGAATCAAAATGAATCGGATGTCGGCAAATTACTTTGCTAGGAAAACAGCAAAATATGATCAGAAGCAATTTTTGCTCATATTCAGAATTTAATGGAAATGGGTAAAAAACATTATTTTTTACTTTTATGATATCTCACATTTGATTAAATTCATTGTTTTAATGTGGATTTTCAGGATTTTATAATTGCATTGTTTTAGTTTTTTGTGATTGCATGTTAAAATCAATTAAAAATAATTTCCAAAGATTGAATACATAATCATTCATTACTTTGTCAAAAAGTAAGGTAGAGCCAAACTTTTTGTGTCATTTTAAAGGAAAAAAGGTGGTCTTTGAAAAATATAAAATACTCCTATTCTAAAATTTTCAACATGTGAACCATTTTGATTCCTTGGGTCACATATATCAAACGAAGCTACCACTTAACATGATGAACCAGCGTATGTGATATATTAAAATTAATCATCAATTTTCTTCGGTGAACACTGAATTATAAAAGGACATGTTTACCATTAAACAATAAAGTGCTTTCTCACAAAGTCCTTTTGCAAAGATAAACTTGTGAAGCACAAGTTTATATATTAAGAGTGTCACTGCTAGTACGCTTACTAACTATGATGATGGGTTGTTGAGCAAAGTTTATTTTTGAGATCTTCTGGTTTATCACTGCTTGGTATTTCCCTCCAAACTTAGCTGTTAGCTGGTGATAGGACATCTATCTCTGCTTAAATTAATTAACTCTCCCAGCCAGAATGTGGTAAAGGACCATATCTGTGTTAGAATATGATCCACCAGACAGATTGCTGGCTTTTAAGGAGACATATTCAGGACTGCAATTCATAAGATTGTTTCTGTAACAGGAAATTCTGTTGGTATGGTTCCAAAATGTGTCCAGGGCCTACTGTAATTTTTTTAGATGATCATTGTGTTTTAACAAGTGGTGTAGTGCAATTATTGTAAAATTAAAAGATGTTATTTGTATGTGACACTGAACACTTGACATTGTCTGACTGCTTGCTTCCATTGTTCTTTTTTGGCTTCCTAAACAAGGAGACTGTAAATCTGTTGGTGAGTGTTTTCTTTTTATCAGTCAATTTACAAGCTTGAGAACAATAAAGGAAATTTAGCTGTGTCTTGCAGTAGAAAAGTACTGATCTAAGAAAGATGACCCATTATGTTGATTTATTTTTGGTTATAGTATTGAATAAAAGAAATGGGATGTATACAAATTTCCAAATTATTCAACACAGATGATCCGAGTTTTTCTTCACTTCATACGAGACAGCTTAGTTATTGTTTATAATCAGTTGCTCAGATTGTGATTGGCAGACTATGATATGTATAATTTTACTTGAATATACATTTCCTGGGCTTTGAGCTTTCTATTTCGTATTAGCAATCTTTTTGCAGTTGATTAATAATAAACAGTTTAATTATAAGAATGTTAATCAAGATTCCTTTCCGGGTTGCTTGGCGAGTTAATCTGCCTGAAGACATTGATTTACTTGTAATAAAACTACTGTAATGTTGCATATTGATTGACTTCAAAGTGTTACCTAATGAAAAGTTGTATACAGAGTGACTTAAGGTGTCATCTTATGGAGTGTTGTTACTGATTGACTGAAAGTATCACCTAGTAAAGGATTCTATATTGATTTATTGATTTCTCCTTTCCATTTGCACGGTTATTATTTTGCAGTAACAGCCACAAATAATATCTTGTGTTCAGTATGTTATAACATATCATAAATCTGTTTAAAATGTGGTGACCCAAACTGGCTTGGCTTGACTGAAAGACAAAACCATCATGAAGTTAAGACATCAGACCAAGAATACAGCAGCTTTGAAATCAACAATGGGAGAGCATGCCCCACTTCAAAATAGGGGAATTCATGACAAATTTGCTTTTGCCCCTTCCTGTACTTATGACCTTAAAGTTGTGAATTTTTGGTGCATAATTTTTCCACAAATGCTAAAAGTCAGCACGGTCTGCTAGAAAGGAATTGGTTTAGTATTTTACCCAAGAGTGTTTGAACATGTGGGAGGGGAGAATGAATATACCATGGAAGCCACGGCAACCAAAAAAAGGTCATCAACATTGTTATTGACATCAGGAACAAACTTCCTCTGACTTTGCTGGCTTCCTTCCAAACTGCAGGATCTTCTTCTCCACTTTTAAACTGTGCTGATGAACTGCTATCCTTCTGAATTTTTACTGGCTGACATGATTTTTAGCCCAGTTGAACTCTGTTGGAGTACTTATATTCAACAGAACTCAACTCTCTAGGTTTGGAGCCAGTTGCCCTGTTTGGCTGCTTGATCAAATGACCAATTGTTTTCTGGTTATTGTGTTTATCTGAGTATTATCATTAAATTTAAGTTTGATTGACTTATGTTTGTTCTTTTAGTCAGTGGCGACTTCTGCTTCAGTCATGCTAGACTGTGATTCACCCATGCCTTCATGTCAGAACAGTCTTCATGATGTGGTAAATAGGATTCAGAAAATAGTCAAGTTAAAATAAATGAACACCTCTGCTTCACATACTGAAGTTTCAGTGTTATATTGTTATTTTAGTTGGTTTTGGCCTCTGAGGTTCACTTTTTCTCTGCACAAAATTTGATAGGAGCTTTGTCATCCCTATTTTATTTATTTGTTTAATTTATTTAGTGTTTAAAGTTTTAAACACTTGCTATGTGTGCAAATGTCAGTAAGTCTGAATCTGTGGTGCAGATGTACATTCGTATGGGTTAAGGCGTATTCGTGTAAAAGCCAGGGTAGACTGTGAGTCTTGACTTGTGATTTAAATTATGGTAACGAGTTAGTAAGCTGGGTCTTTAGTTGTAAATGATTTGAAATATGAGGAGCAGAGCAGCTGTAAACATGATCTTAAGCTACAGGTTCTAGCAACATACCATGTTTAAGTTTAAACGGTCTACGGACATTTGATCGGCGGTCAATTGAACGGACGACACTTGAACGGCGACACTTTAACGGGAGACAGTAGAACGGGCAGACATTTTAACGACGGTCAATTGAACGGCGACTTCGTATTAAGCTTACGACTCATGGACAATTAAGTTGTATACTCTGCATTGTGTACTCCTTGTATACTACTTAAGGGCATAGGCGTATAGGCCACACCTAATGTTGAGCGGGAGTTCTTTTAGTGAATTTTAGCGGGACGTTGGACTAGATTTGGCTAAATAATTTCGAATTTTAGAGCATGGCGTTAGTGTATGGATCTAGCACCAAAGGTAAACGAACGCTGATACATCATAATTTTGAGTACTTGAAAGAAAAACAATACATCAATGGAAGGATATCTTGGCGTTGTCGAATGTACAAACGATTCAAATGCAAGGCACGACTTGTGACATCAGACGACCAGGTAGTCTGCGAACCACAATTGGAACACACACATTCTGGAAACGACGCAACATCGCTGGCACGGAAGGCCATAGGAGAAATGAAAGAATGTATCAGCAATTTCACGTCAACGCCAAGTTCTTCACAAGCTGCTGTGAAGGAACGTTTGGAGGACCATGTTTTAATGGCTTTACCAAAACGATCAACTTTGAACAGAGAACTCTTCAGCGTCACAGTCGCCACCTACGGCAGAGCAGAAATTTTATTGTATTTACGTTCAATTGCCTATTTGTCCCATAACTAAACAGAGAGCGTAGACAAGACAGCGCATGTTCAATTGCTTTTAAATTGCTTTTAAACTATATTCATTTTCTGGATAAATTGTTCACCGTCATCTGTTACCCGTTCAACTGTCGCCCGTTCAATAGTCGCACCGGTCATGTATACACCGTTCTACTGTCGCCGTTCAAATGTCGTCCGTTCTTTTGACGCCCGTTCATATGTCGTATGACCGTTTAAACACCAGTATAAGAATAATGCAATAGTCTAGGAGGGCTATAGAAACGGTGTCACCACTGATAGCTAATTATCTTAATTACGGGTAAGATATGATGGAAGGCTGCAATGTTAGACTTATATGCCAATCAACAGGAAGCCAGTAAGGTCGTGAAGGTAATCCGATGCATATGGTGATGAAGAACACGAAATTACTGTAGAAGGAATTTCTGTCAGTTTCAGTAAGGTCGATGTATTTGCCGTCAGAGTGCTCTGCTCAGACATTGCTTTAGCTTTCTTCGACCTCAGTACGCCACTCATTTTTATTATCTAACTAACTTCACAGACAATTACAAAGATACAACTGCATACAACTAACAAACTACACCAGCATGTCTACTGTCTAGCATGAAAGGACCTGCTTCTGGACAATCCCTTGGTTTGCAGTAAGAGACTTTGTAAACCACAGATATTAGCAAGGAGCAAGAAGTGCCAGGAATTAGTGTCTCTTTGTCAATAAAAGCCTGTTCTAGAAAATCAGATGGGAAACACATGTATCTAGAAGCAGCATTGGTATCAAATATTGCTGATTTTAGGGGCTAAAATCTGTTGGTGATACACAAACAATACCACCATTCTTCAACGTTCATTCAATGAACCATTCCTTCATTTCTGGGTCATTTTGTGGCCATGGTTGGCATCATAATCGCTTTCTACCTTAGCAGCATGCCGTCTCCTCAGACCTGACGCCCAGATTCTGACCTCTTCCAAAATCTTTGGTGTCTACAGACTTGATTTGAGATAACACCATTGAGTAAGCTGGTGTCCTGAAACAGATTTTGTGTGTCGATGCGAAATCTAGGAGATTTATGTTACATTCGTTGTCTGTGAACTTATTGTCAACGTTGATATTCTTGTTTTAGCTGATGATTCAAAATGAATCTGCTCATCTGGAAGAAGAATTGTTTGTCTCTTCTTCAAGTCAGAATGATTCCCATCCTACAACGGTAAATAGGGTAACATCCTACAACGGTAAATAGGGTAAAAAAATGTGTAGATTCTTATTACTTGTTTGTTTTAGGTATTTTTTTGTAATTCATTACACTGTTAGATGTTTACAGAATTTTTTATGTATTGCTTAAAGTATTTAACGCATTATATGCTGTTTCTCATGTATTTAGCACCGTGACTTTGTGAATAATCTTACAAGAGGTTTTTTCTGTGTGTACTTTTAACTTTTGTGGCAACCAAAGGGCTTAATATTTATGTTGGCTAAGGTGAACAGTTTTACTGTGTCCAACTCTTCATTCACTTCCAGCATCATGACTGCGAGTCAAATTGTCTTGATTCGCTAAGCATGACAAACAAGCCTGGTACTGGAATAATCTACAAGGTTTTACATGAGGCAACGTAGCTCAAGGTTCATAGTTTCTTTTGTCTGGTTTTTTACTTCAGACTGTGCATTCAGAAAGCATTGACAGCATCTCGAGCAACAAAACAACTTCAACTTCCTGTGAAAGTGACCAGAGTATCCAGACGTACACCACAGCTGTAGCCAACCCAGGGACGTCTCCTGAAAGTCCTTCATTTCACTGTCCGCTGATAAGTCACCTCCCTCCTGTTGGTGATCATCTTCCTGATCATGACGACATTTCTCTGCAGCTGCAGCCCAGCATCGAAGAATCAACGCAAGATTTGTCTGATTCGTATGGCTACAGCCAAGCACGTCGGTGTAATAAGCTGGACTCCTCGGTTGACAGTTCTAGCTCATGTGATGACTACAAGTCTGTACGCTTCAAAGAAGGCAGTTTTGATGAACCAATTGGTGAACCCATCGCTCCACAGCTAGCATGACTGAACATCGGTGACGAATTAATACTATGATTCCAGTAGAGTGGGTTTTAAGTCAAAACCTGATGAGTCAAAACCTGATGGTAAGCCATCAGTGTATCATTGCCAACATAATATTTTACTACCGTATCAAGTTCTAGGAATTGTGCAGCCACCAAGTCCTGAAACCTTTTAACTGTTTGGACTTCCTCAATGAAGGTGCTAAAATGCTTAAAAACTTGAAGTTTTTAAAGATAGTGAAAGAGTGTTTAGTTTAGGCTTGACCATTAAAAAGCCTAAGGTCAATCTAGGGCCAAGCCAGTGTCCATGTCATATAGGTGAAACTTGCAGTACACAAAGCTCTAGAAGCTTTTTATGAGACCAACACTGTAAGTAGAGGAATTATGGTGGTTTCACTTCACCCTGTCGCTACAGAAGTTACACCCACCTCAGGAAGTCCATTACGAGTCCTAACAACAGGCCTCCAAAGGTTTTACATGAGGCAACATACCTCGTATGTTGAGGAATTATGGTGTTTTCACTTCCACGCTGTTGCTACAGAAGTTACTCTCACCTCAGGAAGTCCAATACGAGTCCTGACCAGTTAGGATTGTTTCGTATCTTGCAGCGGACAAACTAATGTTTAACAGAATGATGATCTCCACAGACTTCTACTGAGACAGTAATTTTTGACCACACTGATAAATATCCTTTGTAAGCAACAGAAGTTTTATCGTTGTGTTACTTAGGATGCTGATTGTCAATGGTAGTCTGCTGGCCTTTATGAAAGTTATGGTCCCTGCAAATTCCTGTTTATTACCTACCAATGTTAGTGGCATAAGAGTTTTTGAGAGTACCTGTCCACTACAGTTCAGAGCAGGAGAATGCTATAGTCTTTGTGGAAGACAGTTTATAATGATAGAGTTCTTTACTGCCCGCTTTTTGGAGTAATGTTGACCTCGTGCTGAAAAATTAGCAGTGCTCTGTCTCTGAGGCTTAACTTACAGACTTTCTAGTATTTTATGTATATATATAATATGTGTATAAAACTGAATGCTTGTTTTATTGTTGCTTTTTTGCTACATACCGGTGTTTGTATAAATTTTTATTACAGTGAATGGATTGTGCTGCAAAACTCACAACTTTCCATTAATTAATACTGATGTGGTGTGGTTTGTGCCTTTTACAATGTGACTGTCAGCTTTGTCTACAATTTCAGAACTGCAACAAATACTATAGCCACTTATTTAATTTGTCTTTTGTTTGTGTATGCTCGGTGTATGAATTGATCGTGCCTCAGGATCCAAACACTCTAGTATGCAGGGAAGGTTGTGCTTGCATACTCCACTAGGCAAAGCGGAAGCTCAACCACTTGTGCTGATAACCACCAATGGCTATTATTTATGTTCTTTAGGATACTACATTCCAGAACTCAGATCCAGGATGCAATTTGTCACTGTCTTCACAGTGGGGAAAGAGAGACCATTCGCTACAAGTGAAATGTATGGAGAAAATTTATATTGTGTCTTCAGTGGAAATAGTTGGCTGCACAAATGTAGGGAAGTTCTAGCAACTAATGGTACCTTGCGTAGTTAAAACAATTATTTAATCCTTTAACGACGAGAAATATTGTTTTCCTAGTAGCTTTTTGTACACAGTTGTTGCTCGTATATAAAGTGTCAAAGGCAGCTGTCTTTCCAAGATTTGTTTATCACTGTTTACACTTATTTTGAAGTGTTAAGATTAAGAAAAACTGCTTTGAAAGTTTAGAAATTGTTAATTTCTCCAACTTTGAGGACTAAGCAAAAATGAATTAGGAATTCTTGTTGCAGCAAAATTATTGACTTAATAGAATGCTGGTGAATGAACTGGTGCCTTAAACATATTCGTTGATAGTGCTTTAAAAATCTGCATTCTCTTACATTACATTGTACTTGTTCAGCACTTTTGTTACCCCTCTGTATTAACTGCTTGAGAGGTAGATGAGAGAATCAATGCAAACAGCTTCCCTTTAGGTTTGCTTTTCATGACTACTGTGAATCTTGTAATGTATGCGGAAATGATCCTGTCGTCATGAATCGCTTGAAACAGTAGTTGTTATTTTATTCATTTAACCCAAATTTGTTTTATATTTCTATTCATTGTTATTCTTTTTATGCACACATTTCATTAGCATTGTTCTGCCATAAAATCAACTCTAGCTTCACCATTGTTGCATTTATATTTGAAAGACTTTTAATATGTGTTGTATGTAATAAATTAAGCAGAATGCATGAGTTTACTGTGATCGCCTTACCTGAGTGCTAGTCTAGAATCCCGGAAGACTGTGTTAGCTTGCACACAGAAAAGTTAAAACTAAGTGTTTTTAGCTTTATTGTTTATTTATAAGCAGTATTTATCCAGATCATGAACAAAACGCTACTGTTAGTCAGCTAGTTTGAAGCATGTTTCTGTAGAAAATTTTGATGATGTAATGTTTATCAGTCATCATGCTGTTGGCTTGTTTTGATTGGCTGGTGGGTGCCATGCTAAAGATGGAACATTCCATGACATCATTGAGTTGTTTGTCATTGTCCATGGGCTGATCACTTGCGTGTAGTTACTTGTTGCGTCTAGCTGCCCTGTATTTAGTATGTGCTGCCGACTGTTAATTGTGTCTAGTGGCCACACATCAAGAACACGATGGGTTGGTATGACGTTTAATGGGGTGCAATTTTTGATGTTGGCACTCGTATGGGAAATGTCCACGAACAAGTCTAAACCTGTCTGAACTGGTCTGCTGTATTGGTGAAGGAAGCCCCAACTGCATTGTTGGTATACTTTACCATCTCATTAAACTTGCAAATACCACCATTTCAGTGTATCTGAGATAATACATTACTAACGTCACAATTAATGTCTTCCGACGGAAATGGCAGAAATACAATTGGATGTGGTATTCACTGACGAGACAGACCCTCTGTTGAGAAAGATTTTGTTGATAGTTTGCATTGCAAAAGTTGTTGATAGATGCTGTTGTCATTGAACTGTTTGTCAATTACCGGTAATTTCATGAAGCAGAATTAAAAACTGTGTCTTTTATCTCTAGTTGATGTTATAGGGCAAACAGAGTAGTCGACAGTTCGAATCCCGATCAGTTGACACTGGAAGTCGTCAACAGAACCAAATGTAGGTCTACCCCAGATCCTTTTGCCAGTATTTCTCATGCTCTTCCAACTGCAAATATCATCCATATCATATACATACATGTACGTTTCCTTAATCTGCGTGAACTTTGATCTGCACACAAAACGAAACCTCATATATTACACAGCCTTATAATTAATCACACTAGTTCTTGCACGTGGCATGGCTTTGTGGGTGCTGAAGAAATCCAGGGGTCTACGCTACAATAATTTCATGAACAACTTCCTGTGAACTAAAATCTGGGCTCGAGTCTAGTCGACCGACTGTCTGCACGTACACATGAACGTGCACACACAGATATAAAGCTTAAACTTTTTTAAATTTAAAGACTTTCATTTATGTTTGATCATTGTCTATAACCTTACAGGTCAGTTAGATTTAAATGTACACAATGGATTAACTTGCAAAATTAATGTCTTCAGTGTTGGCCTGCGCAGAATTGCAAGCAATGGGTGCGGAGTTGGTAATCTGGTAGCATTTGAAACTGATCTACTCGAAAATGTAAAAGTAGGGCTTACAAGCTCTCTATAGTGACCGTATGGTTGATTGGGTGAGACCCAGCACCACCGCTGACCGGTTTAATGGATGCTACGTCTTTTTAAAGGTCCCCATACCAAGACCGTGCTAGCCCGAGATTTAAATCTCTTAAATAAGCCACTATCAGTATGTGATCCGTCATACCCACGCACAGATCTGGAGGTAGGCCTACCTAGACATGGGCTCTAGCATTAACCAATGTAGATAACCTGGTCACCTAAGAGACTTAAATGCAGGAAACGAATGACTACAACGTGGTCGTAAGAAGGTGACCATAGCATTGTTAAAACTAGATCTTCGAGACAAATTGATAAAAATTTAGATGCATTTACTACTTGATTTCTCAAACATAGGAGCCGAAGGAAGGTGGATTGTACGATTAAATGATTGTGCTATAAAAGCTCTCTTCACTGGCTCCCTATTCGCCAGCACATCCAATTCAAGGTCTGTTCCCTCATGCGAAGCTGTTTTTCTGGCTCTGCTCCTCACTATCTTAGGGCCTTTTGTACCCCAGTATCTTCTCTGCACAGTCGTTCCTCCCTTCGGTCCTCGGCCCGTGGTTACTTGGTTGTCCCGCGGGTGCGTACTTCTACGGCCCAGTCTAGGAGTTTCGCTATTGTTGGTCCCAATAGCTGGAACCAGTTACCTCAGTCTCTCAGGACTGACCTTTTTTCTATTAAATTTTCTTTTCACCAGTTTCGCAAGCGCCTGAAAACCTCCCTTTACCAGTGAAGATCGAGCCTGGCCAGGGTCGGCAGCGCCTCTGTTTTTGAGTCTTCTTTTGGTCTCCTTTTGGTTCTCTGCCTTGCTAGGCAGGTTCGTACGTCCAATTTCGCCATTCATCACGTTTTCTGGCTCTTTCCTTCAGTTTGCTATAATCTTCCTCCAACATCCAGTCCAACAACATCATTCTCGGTCTTCCTCGTGTCTTCTTCCCCTCCATTCTTCCCTCAATTATAATTCTTAGAAAGGAATCTCCCCTCATGATGTGGCCCAACCATTTTCTTTGTCGGCTTCTTATTATTATAAGTTTTTTAGTGGCGCTATATAAATGCTTGATTACGATTACGAACTACTTTTGTTATCTCAATGTTTATATGTGTTCATTTGCGAAAATAGATATATCTATGGTTGCGAAACGTGCTACGAGTGAAGAGAAAAACTATTGTTTATCCTTTTGTAAATCTAGATGAAAAGGGTATTAGTAAGATTTATAATGTCAGATTAATGTTTATATGCTTAAAGTTGTCATCGTTAGTTGTTAAGCTGACTGTACAATGTTGTAGTGTGTTTCGATCTCATCATCTCGCGTACCTTGCATTATCGCTTACTGGATATATTTCACGGGATGAGGTGTCTTTAAATCTGGTTGTTTAATAGAAATAAAGCAAGACCAGCTCAGATTGGAGCTCTTCACCCGTGAGCAAGAAATTTTTAAGAATTCATATTAAACAACAGTTGCATATTACTCTAGCCATTAATTATGGCATTCAAGCTTTTTATGTACTACACGAAAATGAGGGGCAAGCTTATAGAATCGGGGCTGAAGGATATAGTGCGTAAGTTTACTGGCGTCGTGAGTTTCGGCTAGGGTCAGGTTAGGCGTCTTGAGTGTCGGTTAGGCGTCTTGAGTGTCGGTTAGGGTCAGGGTTAGGGTTAGTGTCATCATTCGAAAACCTGGTGGTGTCCGTGAAGCATGCCCAAAAATACTGTGTAATCCTTCAGCCAACGATACTATAAGTTTGCCACATGAGGTTCATGAGGCACAGTGGTCTATCACCAGAGCTTACAAAACGGAAGTATGATTGGCCTTTCCTTTGGAGTGCTTAGCGAAACCCCGATTCTCGAGACAGAATTTCCGTTGGATCCCTTAAAGCTATTTTCTAAGTTAAATAAAAATTATTGATATAAAACTACTTTTCAAAATATTTTCGAATATACTATTCAGGATATGGCAAGCATTTAGTATCGGGGTGCGTATGTTTACGGGCGTCGGACGGCATCTTTTGGCATGCTGCGCAGAAGGTACGATGTTTTCTAAAGACAACCCTGAACCTAACCGACCCTCACGACGCGTAACCTTACCCTAACCGACTCTCACGACGCCTAAAATGACGGGAGAAAATACACGCACCCCGATACTAAATGCTTACCCAGGATATTGGCTGACTAGTCCATACTAATTTTCAAGATTGGTAGGAAAATTGTCTTACGATATGCAGTCTGTTGCATTTTCACCCCTTTTGGGAATCGAGATTCAGGTAGACCCCTCCATTGAGTTAGCCCAGATTTAGTGTTTGGTGAGGGTTACCTGCTGAATCTATAAATATAGCAGTATCAGTAAAACCCTAAAAATTTGAAACCATAGGAAAAGAGAGAATGGGTATCTCCAGTGGAGGCACCAGGATTTCAGGTTTGGGGGGCTAAAGCTCCAAGCCCTACCCTTTTGTTCCCTCCTCCCTGTGATTTGCAGTGATTTCCCACTTTTGGGGGCTAAGCCCCCCCCCCCATCCCCCTCTGGCTCCGCCACTAGGTCTCTCAACAAACGTGTGAAACTAAACAAACCACAAGAAGTCCAGGAAAACAGGAAAGAGAAGGCATGGCAAACAATTTTGAGTTTATCATGCCTGTGCAGTGGTAAATTCTCCTGTTTTGTCAACTTCTGCAATGACCAATGAAAATCTATTCACAAATAGTCTGCTATTCCTCTGTGACTTTAACTGGTTTGCAGCTCTTAAACTTTTGGAGAAATTTTCCTGTCTTGTCTGTTTGCTTCCTTGTCTTAATCTGATAATATTAATTTAATAGTGGAAACCTGTTTATGTGAGCTGTCATTGGGAAACAAAACCACCACAGTAGCATGTTAACGGACTGCGTGTTAAGAGGGCCATGCTGAAATTGTTTATTTAAGCCTTAGTGTGGCTAGAAAGCTCAAAGACATAGGCTGTCTGATGTGGAGGCTTGCTCTGGCGCTAGTAATCAGATGATTTTGTCCACTTTTAATTGTTATTGTAACTAGTGACTTCTATCGTGCTTGCGTCCAATGTATTGTAATTGTAATTGTAATTAGTAATTTATATAGCGCCGCTCACAGCCGAGGCCATTCAGTAGCGCTCCCAGTGCGAGAACCCCGAGAGAAGAAATATGTTTTAAGGAGAGAGAGAGATGAAGACAATGATCCAGAAAGGAAAGTCTCACGCAAAGTGAAGTGAAGGGCATTCCATAAAGAGGGCCCAATGATGGCAAAGGATCGAGTTTGAGCAATCGTAGTCCTAGCTCGTGGGACAAAGAAGTCAGATCGGTCCAGAGATCGTAAAGGCCGATGAGAAGATGCAGAAAGAGGAGGACGAATGACATCCCTGAGGTATTTTGGAGCAAGTCCCAGTTTGGATTTGAGGACCAAAGCAAGGACTTTAAACTGAATGCGGTCAGAGAGAGGAAGCCAATGCAGTTGGTTAACCATGAATGATGATATATGGGAGTATTTAGGAAGGTGAGCAATCAATCGAGCAGCAGTATTGAGAACAGATTGAATAGGGTATAGACGGACCTTGGGAAGACCAATAAGTAGGGAGTTGCAATAATCAATTCTGGAACAGACAAATGCATGGACAATGGATGCCATGGTAGAGAGAGGAACAGATCTGCGAATAACCCTGAGACGCCGTAGGTGAAAGTAAGAGGATCGTGTAAGGTTGGTTACATGAGCAGAAAAAGTGAGAGCGCTGTCATTGTATAAGGCATCAACTGATGGCTCCTGAAAACCAAGCCATAATCAGTTCATTATTAGACAGAGAGGCAGCCTATGGTGGATAAGCAATTTGAAAAAGATAAGCCTTGAGTTCAGTATGAAATGACAGTAGTGACTGAGCAGAATGGAGAGATACAGGAAGAGAGTTTCAAAATACCGAACAAAATTCATTCTTGAAGAACACTTCTAGTTTTAGGTGTGACTAGAAAAAACATTTGCTAAAGATATTGTTGAAGGGCACGGATATGCAATATTTACCTAAAATCAGCATGGACATGAGTTCGATTACCGCTACCCTCCCAAGTTCCACTTAGCCTTTCATTTGCTAGGTGGCATTGGTTAGATGAACAGTAGGACTGATGGGCGCCTTGCATGACTGCCATACAGTTAAATTCGACCCTGTAATAACTTGTAATCATCCGTTCATACTATGACTTGTAATCATGCTGCAGTGTGTCAGTTTTAATTGATAATAAACATGAATATATGTACATATATACCATTTACATAGTCTGTGAGAGACAGTAGAATTGAAAACCACACCCAAGTTACAAGCAGCATTAGCCAGCTTCACAAATGAGTCTCCAGTTTCAAAGATTTAACCTATCCAAATTTCATAAGTTACTGTGGAGCACCCAGTAGCAGTCTTCAATGAGTTAAGAAAGAGATCATTTGCCATCATCCTAGACTGCATATGCTCAAAGGCAGTGGACATTAGCAACACAGATGAGTCGCAAGATAAATTTAAAATGAAACAGACTTGAGTATCATCAGCATAGAAATGATATCGCAGTGAATGATAATCAAGCATTGTCCCTAGTGCCATAATTTATATAATGTAAACAAAGGGGACCGTGCACAGAACTTTATAGAACACCACATGTCAACAGGCCTCATAGGTGTGGTGCTCTATTTCTGTACTAGTGTAGGCTGGTCTTGGTACAGGTTTATGAAAGGAGAGGAGATGACCTCAACTCTGTTGCACGCCAGTTAAGTGGACACTCGGGATGATGCGTTAGGCATTGACAGAATTTTAAATGTGAATGTTGTCATTAAATTCCTGTGTCAAAGTAACATTTATCGAATGCTAAGTGAAACTTATAGCTTACATTGACCATGTTATTGTTCATCTTGTTACCTCTTGTCACTATAGTGTGGGAGTGTGCTATATGATAGCTATAAAACAATAAAAACTTTTTAATCTGCTTTAGTTTCAAGAAATGAAGCTGCTACACAAGAGTGCTGGAACAGATGGTATCGAAGACATTGAAGACCTGATATCTACAGACAATTTTGAAGCTGGAGATGGGAGAATCAAGAAGGCAGCAGTTGTGCCTCATGTGCGCAAGAGGGCTACAGCAGCAGCAGCGGTTAATGGGGATGAAAACAAAGCACAGGGAGACAGCATCATTCCTGGTTATTATCTGTTTGGATTGTGGAAGTGTGATGGATCCAGAAATATGTTACATAAGATATCATCAGTATAATTTTTTTTATTATTTTAAGCTAAATAATGTGTTACTGGGTTCTGGTAGCTAGTGTGCAAGTTCATGTGGTACAATGGCTCCCTTTCTCTTCCCCTTTTCTTATTTGTTGTTGCCCTTCCTGATGCTATGGAATCCATTATCTGTTTGTCTGGGTTCTTGATTTTTTAAAATTTTGACTTGAAACAAAACCTTACCGAACCTGATTGAACATCTGTAGAGTAACTGGTTCCTGTTGCTTAGCTTTTTGGCTGCTGATGAAATACATAGTTTTTTAGCTATAACTTTAAATCATGTTATGAATTTGAGAGTGGATTATTGGAAATGTTACACAGATGTAGCTTGTCTAAGTGTCCTTACACTCTAAAGGAATATGTAATGTGTACAATAAGCTAGTTCAGCATTAATTTTCCCGTAGTGCATGACGGGAAAGGTGATAGTTCCCCATTCATAAACAAAGCAAAACCCGCAGTGCATGACGGGAAAGGTGATAGTTCCCCGTTCATAAACAAAGCGAAACATGGCGGATAGCTTAGACGAATCGTTCAATGTGGACGACTTTAATCGATGGAATGTAGTTGATTTGAAGAAATTTATAACAGAAAGATGTCACAAGACAACTTCGTCGAGTTAAACATGAACCCGTGGCAAACAAATATCTTCTAATATTTGCGTCAAAGTAGATCATAGCAACTTCGCTACCGGCACTATTTGGTTTGTTTACGAACGGTGACCTATGACCGGAAGTAAAAGTAAACTGGCTGCGCATGCGCACTGGTAATGCTGAACTAGCTTATTGTCATGGCTGATTGCTAATAGGGATGTGAAGCTAAGCAGCTTTCGTATTTCCAATCCATGCCACAACTTCAGTAGAGGCTTTCAAGTCTAGTCTTGAGACTTCTCGAAAGCGTATCACCAACTGATGTTTGGATTTGTTAAAGTGTCCTTGTAAAGCCATGTGATGTGTTACAGCGATATAAAAATTGTTCGTTTCATCATCATCATCATCATCATCATCATCATCATGACAGTTCACTGCTGAGTCTTCTGCTTCTGGAAATTTAACCCATACTGTTGTAACAGTCACTGGCAGAAAAATAGCAGCCTTAAAAGGTGAAAAATAAGAATGTTCTGTTCAGAAAGTTTGTTTTATTTAACAGAATAATGGAACAAAAACTGGTCAATGGATCTGGAAAGGAATACTGCTTGTGCTGTAGAACTATAAGGAAGCATGCATTCTTTATTTGTTTAGGAACTCAAAAGATTTACGTAAAGACGTGGGGATGTAGTCACAACAATTCTGACAGCGAATACATGGCTGGCCAACTGGCAGCTTATGGTTATACAATCACTGGTCAGTTTTGCCAGACTGAATATCTTCTATTGGCTAGGCAGCTTTAGATATTCCTTGTTATTATTCGTAGACAATGTATATGTCAACCTCAAAATTTTTGTAAAAGCTATCTTCATTTTCTGTTGGTTGTAGTTTGTCTATGTGCTGATTCTTCATTTCATGTCTGTTTATTCTTGATACTTATCTACATGTATTTTTCATCATAGGTCAGACTTGAGGTGCTACCTAAACTATGAATTTATCTGAAGCACTTCTTTTTTAGCCTACTGTGTGTGTGCATAATAAATTTTAAGTCATATAGGCCTTTAGTTTTGTTCAAAATTTAATTTTAGTTAAAAAAAACAGCATTCCATGACTGTTTTTTTTTCTCTTGATTTTGTTAAATCATTCAAAGAACTACTCTTGCATTTTAATTTGATGCTCAATTAACTGATACATCTTTATAACTAGTGTACTTCACTAGACCAGATGACACGATCGTTTTATTAAGTTGAGACTCACTGGTAGATTATAGTCTAATACTGATTTGTTTCTGCTGTTGTTCATTTCCTTGTAGATGATAAACGTGCTGCTGATCTGTGGCTTCTGAACAGTTGTACAGTTAAATCTCCAGCTGAGGATCATTTCAGAAATGAAACAAAGCAGGCCCGTGACTTGGGCAAATACGTTGTGCTTGCTGGTTGTGTACCACAAGGCCAGCCAAAAGCAGATTACATTCAGGTATATGACAGCACACTGACTATAAGCTGGTGAGACATTTGTGTGTAAACTACTCATCTTTCACAGTTTCTTTGCATCAAAGTAAGATGCTAATGTGATACATCTAGCTTTCTGGATGCAAATTGGAGCATAATTTTTGGTGCATATATCTGCAGTCTGCATAAATTTTTCACAGCCCAAACTACGTGGGGAGCACAGCAGTCAATCTTTTGGGCACTTAAAATGTAAAAGAGCAAGATGTTGTTAAAAGGGATGAAGGTAAAAATTGTTGACATGTCTCTGTGTAAACATGGTCCCAGAATCAAGTGATCTGTTCAATTAAAGAACAGACACAACAAGAACAATTTAACAGAATTTTTTACCGATTCTGAAAGTATAAAGGACTGAGTTGGCTTGGTCATGCTTAAAGTACTAACCAAGCTTGTGCTGCTTAAATTCACTGTTATTGTCATTGTTGTATCCATAGCCATATGGATGTTCATTATATTAGTGTATATATATGACACAATTTCATATAATATGCTTTTTTTCCTTTTGAGGACTAAAGATTAATCATATGTCACTATTACATAAATTTTTTTATCACTGTTATGAATTACCAATTGTATATAAGTACTGGTATGTATATGGACTTTCTACAGCGCAATTTATCGACTGTGTGGGGCTCAAAATAGGGTTTTCTTCAGTTCAGTTAGTATATTGGCCATTTTGAATGTTGACTAGAATAAAGTGAAGTTTTTACTTGAATAATTAGGAGCATTCATGCATTTTTTGTTTCATTTTTTCAAATTAAGTGTTTTATGATAACTCAATTCAAGTGTGATATGTTTGTTGATGCCAATTTGTTTTTTTAATTGTACAGGGACTCAGTGTAATTGGAGTTCAGCAGATTGATAGAATAGTAGAGGTTGTGGAGGAGACATTGAAAGGTAATCAATTTATATTTAATTCAGTTCTTTTATATATTTCATGACAATTTGGCTTTAATACTTTAATGACGAGAAGTATTGTTTTCACAGTAGCTGTTAGTGCCTTCTCATCCGTAAAGGGTTAAACATGCCCAGAGGTGTGTGATAGTCTGGTGTTTTTGCCTGTGAAACTGTCAACCAGATGTCACTTGCTAAGATCTGTGTCAGGACAGAAGGCTACTGTGAGATTACTGTTCCACGAATGACCCTAGTGACATTGGCTGTCAGATTAGTACGTGAGTGTAGGCTGACACTGGGAAGATCAGTCATGACAGAAAGGATTGGTCACCTGTCCTCATTTGTTGAGGCCAAGAAAGTGAAGTTGCTAACATTGCCTATTGGGGTTAGTTTAAGGAGCTCTTTATCTTCTACATGGGAAACTGAAAAATCTGCTTCCTTGTTGATGCATATTTGATTAAATCTCCTCTGTCCCATACAGATTGTTTAATGATTTTTTAATTTGCCTACAATAAACTTTGCACATGGATATTGACTCTTGAATCTCAAGACCCCATACTTAGGGATCTGCACTTTAGTTATCTGTTATTAATCTTGTGTTTAATGTTTACATTATGCAGCTGCAAAAAAGAGTTTTATTGATGTCTGTTATGAGGCTACAGTGATAAATTGTTAAGATATTTGCTCTGTCACCTTGTTCCTAAAAACAGACTTTTGTTGAATGGAACTCTTGAGAGCATATTAAATACACAGTGTAGAATTTAATTCTTTTGGAGCATTTTTTCCCATAAATTTGGTATTAGAAGCAAACAATTGAATTAGCTGTTCTTCTGTTACTGTACATTTAGGTCATGTTGTTCGACTGTTTGCTAAGAAGAAATTGGATGGAAAGAAGACCGGTGGAGCTGCACTCAATCTTCCCAAAATACGAAAAAATCCGTTAATAGAAATTATTGCCATTAACACTGGGTAACTAAACTCTCTTTTGGTTTATTCTCAAGAATTCTTACTTCAGAGTAAAGTCTGGCTTTGAAATTTTATTTTTTACTAGATGTTCGTACCTGGCTACACACAGGTTATTTCTACCCTTATATATTGTTCCCACCTGATTTGCATATTTAGCCTCACCTTCATATTACGTGGTCTGTCAATGGCAGACTTGTTAACGGGATTCAATGTAAACTATGTGAACTTAAAATGTCCATGTCTCTGAATCAAAACGACAGTTTGAGCTGAAAATGTTGCGTTGACCTAGAAATTCGCAGGAGAATGTTTGGTGAAAATTACATGTCACTACAGTGTTGCATTCGTGAGTTTTTAGTGAGAAAGATATACAAAAGGGCAAACTTTCCAACTTATAGTCTAGATTGACCTCATGACTGCCGTCTAGTTGCCTTCTTACTTGTAGTTCAGGAGTTTTCTCTGGGTCCAGACATCTTAGTGCCTGCAATAATGTTTAGTGCATGCTAATTAATTATTTGTGCTTCTCTGAGCCTGCATTTAACCTTTCATCTGCCAGTTATTGCTTGTATCAGCTTGTTCTTTTATAACAGTGTTAAGTGGTTGCATTTGGTTCAGATGTCTAAATCAGTGCACCTACTGCAAAACAAAGCATGCAAGGGGTGAACTTGGTAGCTATCATCCTGATGAAATTGTTGCCAGAGCCAAACAGTCATTTCAGGGTGAGTGTGAATCTTGCTCATAAATGGTAGTGGGAATGGTGATTGCAGATTTATATAGCGCCACTTCAAGAGAGGCTCATCAAAGGCTCTCCTGACCTAACACAATAAAACCATGATAAAAAAAATGGTCTTACAAGCGTTTGAGGAAGAGAGGCTAAGAAGCTCATATCGCTGGTTTTTAGACAGCTTGTTGTAAATGTTATCCACAAAGACACTAATACTCTAATGGTGCCTCCAAAATAGCTTGTAGTCTGGAAAATACAGGTACTTGCAATAAGCATGTGGAACAGTTTTTTTACGCCAGGGTGAATGGAAGAGAGCAACTGGAAAGATCCGAGAGAATAAAGAAGCGATAGAGCATGTATGTGTAGCCCTTTGATTTGAATGCTACCACACCCTGAGCATGATTTTTTTTGAATTCAAGTTTTTAATTAAATTGCATTTTGAGGTGATCTATAGTTTTGGCTTGGACATATAATAATAGTTTTGTTTGACTTGGATATATTCTGATATTCATTTCAGAGGGTGTGGTTGAAATATGGTTGACTTCTGAAGACCTTGGTGCCTACGGCCATGACATTGGCGTTACATTGCCTCAGTTACTGTGGCAGTTGGCTGATGTGATTCCAGAGGGGGCAATGATGAGACTGGGCATGACCAATCCCCCTTATATACTTGAACATCTTGAGGTCAGAACGATTTGTTTCTCTAATTAGTTTATGTTTTACATAAATAACAAATAAAAGTCAATTAAAGCATGTAAAACAAACTATTGGATAAGTGTGTATATCATTGATCATGTGAATATTTGTAGAATATAAGTTTTGTTTTGTGTTGGATGGGTATTAGAATGTCAGGCTAATGAAAAGAATTATAAAATGATTGACAACGAGAAATTATGCATAAAATGTCGCTAACACATGACTTAACTAGAGACAGTCTGACGATCATCCTAAACTGTCATTCCATTTAGAACATTTAAGAATTGTGGTTGCTCTAATTAATCCGTTAAGTTTCTCAATATCTCAGGAAATGGCAAAGATTTTGAATCATCCTCGCATCTACGCATTTCTTCACGTTCCTGTTCAGTCTGGGTCTGACAGCGTTTTGATGGACATGAAAAGAGAATACTGTCAGGCAGACTTCAGACAAGTTGTTGACTTCCTTAAAGAAAGGTCTTATTCAATGTCTAGAACTAAATTCTTATTAAATGGCACTCAGGCAGATTTAGGATTTCTTGCACTCTGTTTATAAGGCCTTTAGTTGTGAAAATGAAATAAGAAAGCACAACAAACATTTGAATACCATAATGTACAATATATGGTTAATTCATTCTGAGATGGTTACAGTACATGTATATATTGCCACAGTGCCACTTCAAGGTTTATCTGCACAAAAGCAGTCCAAGTCCAGCAACTGTGAACTGTGTTTGAGAATTAGCATCTCAGGCCAGTTGAAGAGAAGACAATTGCAAGTACTGTATATAACCCAACCACTTACAAAGAATGACATTGAATTGTGAAATTGCATGTAAAGGGAATAGCAGGTTTTCCCAGACCATGGAGAAAAGGAATCTGCAGCTGACTTTGCAGACTTGGGCTGGAATCTTAGACTAGTTCATGTGCTAAGTTCATGGCAGCTTACTAGTGAAGCTGACAGAGAAGGATGAGGAGGAAGAGAGAGTGTAATTATTGCTGCTTTAATTACAGTTTCATATGTACATTACTTTGGGAACATTTGTAAACATTGCTAACTTTATTGTTTTTTTATCATTTTCACTTTGTTTAGAGTTCCTGATCTAACAATTGCAACAGATGTTATCTGCGGCTTTCCTACTGAAACGATTGAGGTAGCTTTTCAATATTTCACATTCTCTACCAGTATTTGCAAGATAGTGCAGATACAAAAAAAGCAATGGTAAAGAACTGTAGCTGATTTTCAAATTAATAAATAAATAAATAATAATCCAAAAACTTCTGTTGTGTCAGTAGCAATGATCAAGACATCTGTCAATAGTTTCTAAGCAAAGTCAGTGTGCTGCTTGCCAGGTTCCAGGATGAGTCTGGTCAATAGCCAAGAGGGTTCTGAGAAGACACAGAAATAGCCGATGTATGGAGGGAATGAGGAACTAAGTAAATAAAACGTAGAGGGTTACAGATTGTAGTTTGTTGTGTGATTCATAAATCTTTGCGCTAAATTAGTAACCCTCCATAAGCATCGGGAGAGAGCTACAAGTTCCAGATAAGGTGTGTTTATATATTCTGTGTATTTATGTTCTATGTTCCTGTGAATGGAGTGCTTCTTCCTGGCAAACATAACTGAGCAAACTAGGCATTCATCTTGAAGTTTAGCATCATTTTGCACATACTGCACCTTTGAGCTAACTGCAGACATTTCAAGTTTCAATTCTACTATATTGTATTCAAATATTTACCTATTTAGGATTTTGAAGAGACCCTACAGTTGGTGCGTGACTACAAATTCCCTAGTTTATTCATAAATCAGTTCTTTCCACGACCTGGAACTCCGGCAGCAAAGATGCAGAAAGTTCCAACACAAGAGGTAGGTTGCAATTTTTTTAAATCAGACTTAAGTAATGACAGTTGACCTTGTAGTTTCAGGGAAGTTCATATACTTTCCTTCAGACTATCTTTTTCTGTCACTATGGTCATGGGTTTTTCATTTCTAAAACTGATTTAGACCTGTTTACTAATGTCTGAGTTTGTCCAGATAATGTAGTTTGTTCTGATTGAAGATTAACACTTTAACTACAAGCTGTATTAGTTTTTAATACACAGTCGCTGTTAAAGTGGCACCAGACTCGGACTAGTTGCAAACAATGCAGGTAACCGCCTGTGCATGCCTTGCTTTGAACATTACCACACTCTGTTTATTTTATGGTGAGAATTGTCTGAGGTTGGGGTTCAATCCCCTAGTCTTTCTTAGGACCTCCACAGTTCAGTCCTCAATGCACTTGGGGATCAAAGTCTGACCCCCCCCCCTAGTCTTTCCTACAATTCTCACACTGGTTGAATTACAAGGCAAAGCATAATGAAGAGCACAACAAATAATATCTATATAATAGTACCGGTAAGTAAAAAATAGTTGACCAAGACCAGAACAGGGGCTAAAAAGACCAGGCATGCCAAGGACTATCGAAACTAGTTATGTAATAGTATGAGTAATGCATATGAAATGCAGCCTTGTTTTAGTATATTAATACTGTTATGAGTTCTTTTGTATGGCTGTAAGTTCAGAGTTCTTGAAAGGTTTAAAATTTGGAAAAATTGTTATAAGAATTACTTTGCTTTAAAATAGATTTAGTCGGATATTTCTGCAGTTTGTTGTTAGTACCTCTAAGGGCACTGCATAATGACAAAAATGAGGGTGGAATTTATTAGGCAATGTCTGGTAACATTTATCCGTTGATCAAAAGGTCAAGAAAAGAACAAAGATGGTGTCAGAGTTGTTCAATTCATACACTCCGTATGATCACAAGGTCAGATGCTTTTGGGTTCATTGCTTAAAGATTATTGTGCACTTGTGTAATTGTAATAACTTTTGTGTTTAGTGGTTATGGCCATTATGTGTATCGGTTATGACTTGTGTTTATTTGCTGTAGCAATTATGATTTTTGGATTTTGCACTTTTAAAAGCTTGTTTCATCTTCCTTTGTTTTTTGCCTTATCCGGCCGGTTTCAACTTGTGTACCCACTGTGGCTGCTTTTCCTGAACTAACAGCCTTCAACTGGGTTCAGCAGATTATGGTTTTTGACTATGGTTTCATTTTAAGGATCCTGAGCGCCCCGGGTTCGCTTCCCGGTCGGGTCGGATTATCAGAGATTAATTTCTCGGATCTTTACTGCGGGTGGCTCGGTCGCATTATAAACGTGGAGTACAATACAACACACAATACAACACATCACAATACAACTGGGGCGCGGTGGTGTAGGGGTATGTTCGGTGCCTTGCAGCTGGAGGGTTGCGGGTTCGGATCCACCTCAAAGTCGCCGCGTAGGGACCCTGGGCAAGTCCTTCACTCGCAATTGCTCATGCGCTTCGGCGTGAAACTCCAATTCAGCGTCCGCGCAGTAGTCGGGAGCGCCTCTGAATGGGAAATCTGGTTGGGGCGCTATAACAAGTGTTCAAATACAATACAATACAATTTTAATATACCATCGACCAATGTCTTGTGTATTATGGTCACAGCACTGTAGAGATGTTATTAGATTGGTTTTCTTAAATTTATCCTGTTTCAAGTCTGCAGGTTACATTGTTCATGGTTTTATTTTGTGCTCATGATGTTGCTGTATCCTGTTTAAAAAAATCTCTTTAGAGTGGCTGCACTATAATTCCCAACATGTTCAAGACTCAGTAGCCAGGACTAAAGCTGCTTGTACCAATTCCACTCTGTTCAAATAATGTGTTTTTTATTTACCAGCAACATTTTGTGTCTGTCATTAGAATAAGCTGGATTAATTAGACAGCACCACTAACAATGTGCACTGTAGCCATAAAATGCAGTCATTTATATAGAGAGGTAGATTATTTTTCAAACTACCATTGATGGTTGTGATAGCAGTCACCATAGAAACTCATGATGCCACAGCAAATAAGATTATAGAGTGAACTCAGTTTTAGAAAAATGGGGTTTGAAGAAGATGTTAATAAAATACAGCCCGTAAAAACAAAGTTTTTTACTATATCCATCTAGTATCCTATAACGTGTACTCTGAAAATAATCCGCGTTCATTTTACGACATAGCGTGCGCTTAATGAGGCAGCGCGCCCGTTTCTGTTGCGCCAATGGCAACGCTGGCCAATGGCAACGCTGCGTATCGGAAAAGGGGATTCCCCGATTCGAAAAGTTGAGTCCCCGATTCTATAAGCTAGCCTTTTTTGTACACTTGGGGAGCTGAAATTTTTATAGAATGAAGTGTCTGCGAGGGCGAGTCAATCTGCCAAGTTTCATGACGATTGAATGATTGTAAGTGATCGAATTAGTCGTCGCAAGATTTGACTTTTTAGCCTGTGGCTCAAGCAAGCAATCAAGATTTCCGTAAGTTAAACTAGATGGATAAAAAGAACAGTTGAGCAAATCAGTCAAAGAAGTAAGCATGTCATCAGAGTTAACTCGTCACTTGGATTACTCGTTAACTCAGTGATTGGGTTATATTGAAATTGTATTGTGATACAGTGGAAGCAGACATATGTGCCAAGGATTCGAAGATTTACCTCAGGACTGGACTCTTACTACATTGAAATCCATTAGTGCATCTACATAACCCAGACTCCAGAACAACCACTGAAAGAAAATCCTAAGAGTGCTTCTAGCAAGAAAGATAGGACATAATACTTATGTTAATTAATTGCTGCCATGTAGGTATAATATGGTTATCATGCTCATGCATTGAACCGATCAAGTAATATTTCAAATTTATCATATGATTTGTGTCTTGATGATGTCATACCTCTTAATGTAATTTATCGTTCCCTGCCAATATGGATGAGTGGTAAACTTAACATGACACTACTTGGGGTCTAGACATTTTGAAATCTTTCAAACAGTATTCTCGATTTCCTTGTACAGGTCGGTCTGGTTCAGAGAGTGTTGGCAACGGAAGAATCTCATGATGGAGCTTTCTTTGTCGCTCATAACAAAAGCTATGATCAGGTGAGAAACTTCCTTTCACTCTGTTCCAAGTGTTATCATACTGCTTATTTAAAAACTCCTGAGAAACATTCTCAATAGCACCTCTCTGAAGTTTCTATGGGTCATCCATTAAGGACGTCCACAAAGAGGAGGCGATGGGGTCACCAAAATGCAAATGGATGAGGACAAGGTTATGCCCAGCATCTAAATCTGCAGTACACAGTTTATGTAGTGCCTTAACCTCTAAAGTTTCGGAGTTCACTGGGTTGGCTCTTGTCTATGCACATTTAGCATTTATGTTGCACTTTGGGAGTTTTGGCTGGGGAACAACCAATCATCCTGAAGAAATCTGTGGCCAGGAATGGACAAGAGCAGGCCACTCACCATCCTGAGATAAGATGGGGCAGAGCCTACAGGGCTATTTTAGAAGTTCATTACATTTTGACTGAAGTTTTGCAAACCAATTTAATGTGGCATGTTGGCAGTTTAGTAGAACATCATTTATAGTAATTGTAATTATTTTTTGCTCAACAAAGCAAAACATTAGAGATCCACGCTGGTTTAGAGTTACAGTTCTTTTTTGTATTCCTGTTTTCACCAATCTTCTACATGTTTTGCTTCAGTAACAATTCCTGCGGTTCATTTGTCTTTTCAAGGTACTTATTCCAAAAGAGGAGAAATTCTTGGGAAAAGTCGTTGAAGTCAAGATAACGTCAGCTGGCAAGCACTTCTTGATGGGTGAACCAATTCTGGAAGGTTTGTTGGTTCATCCGACGGATGTACCTCAGCCGCTCGTGAAAGGTCAAGTCTCCGGGTTAAGTTCAACTCAGGTGAGCTGTGTTGTTAAGACTTGCCTAATTTTAACTGAGAAAGATAAACTTGCGTACTTTAATTAATGCTCATGTTTTGTATGTATTAAAGGTAACTGCAATGCAAATCACTTAAGATGAAACTGGATAGGACAAAATATGTAAATGGTACGAATGAAAGCTTGGTCCGATCCCGCATCAATGTATTTGACCATTAAATAATTCTCTTAAGACGAAACTGGTGAGACGAAAATATCGGTTATGAAAATGAATTTCGGTCCCGTGAGTGTAACTCAAAGACGAAATGTCATTTCATTTCGTGATGTCGTCCGAGTCTTTTGATTGCTCCGATTCTAATGATCGTTGCACTAGCAAGACTTGTTATATCCTTCATTTCTGTTGTGCAAGCGCTACTATGCTATTGTTATTGCCTTAGCTAATGCGAGTTCAAGTTTTTGGTCTAGGCTAGTTAGTAGTTCTGCACAGCAAAGCTATTCCAAGCAAGCAAAGTTGCTATGACCATCACCGCCACGACTACCGCTTGTACTGTTTTGTCAGTGCATCTTTTTTCTCCTACTTGCCGCCATCTTTGGCCAACTCAGAAAGTCAGCACCTTTCGTTGTCGTGTGCTTCTGTGACTATGGCTGCTCTATACTTATTCGCCTCCTGCACTAACATCTGTGTTGGCACATTGGTGGTAATGTGCCTGCCTCCCACTCCAGTCAGTACTGAGCTACTGTCTTCAATCACCCCTAGTCTTTGGATCAGAATTGTAAGACTATCGAAATTGTAAGACTATCTAATATGTGAATACCTGTGTAAAAAGCTGTGTAGAGCTAAGGTTACACATTATGGCTTAAAACCTATTACTTGTATAGTGTGCTCTTATGCACTCTATCACATTAATGCACCCCTAGACACATCAGTTGTCTGGTATTAAATCACAATAATGTTGTCCTGTAACTTGCAATGTGGCAATTTAAAGTAATTGGCCACTATAATGTGGAAAGTGTCTAGAGTACGAGTGATTTCACTTAGGAGAGTTGACATAGATCTTTGAGCTTTCTGGCCAAACTAATGTACCGGTAAGTCTTGTGCTGGTTTTAACAGCATTTAGAATCCAATAATTTAACTGGACAGAACTGGTGAGAACTACTAAATGCAAAATGTAAAATAATTGAAGTGCAGTCACAGCTCGTTAGCAGTGACAACAGAAAAGAAAGCATAATGTCTCCTTAGGTAATGATATATTACCATGACTTATTTCTTGTAGTCCGTGATAACTTAAAACTTTTTTATGTTGTTTTTACAGGAGAAAAGTGATGTGAAAGCAGAACGTAAACATCCAATTTCTTTCTGGTGGACTTTGTCAATAGTCGTAGTGGCGCTTTTCTTGCGATTATTCTTACATTTCAGATCGATTTCCTAGGAACTCTATCTAGTTCTGGTTTGTCCTAAATTATTAGCAATCTGATTCCATGTTAAATATAATTAGAAAATCCAGATGGTTATTTCAGATTGCACCTGTCCTCATATGTACCCTTAGTCAGAATATAGTTGAATTTTAAAACAAATACCATGTTTTCAATTTTAAATCAGTTTTACGAACAGCAACAGATTAAACTGTAGCAAGATGCTTGCAGTGTGTGTGTGTTTTTTAAAGTCCTATAATGTTCTGCTGATGATTATCAAGTCACGTTTTAGAAACAAGTGAAATGCAAAACTAGAAATGGAACACCATGTTTACTGCTGTGGCAAATTTCGAGATCTGAAGCAATGTGTTTATTTCTTAATTATAATTTACATCCATAATTTTTATTTGTAAATTGTGCTGTATTAAAATCAATTAGCACTTCAGTTACGGGAACCATGACGAACTTGAAAACGAAATTACTGTGAATTTGTTGCTGTTGTCTGTGTGTTTTTACTCACGAAAAATATCAATTTTAGTATGGCAACTAGACATCCACTATTTCCTGGACTACTGCTTTTCAAGGATATGTCGCTGGTACTCATGCCATATTTGTAGCCATGTTCACTCAGTGTGTTGCTGACAGAAAAGTTTCTAATTTTCATCCATGTTGTTCAGAGCTTTCATAAAATATAACAAAACTCCTGTTGGTCACCAGAACAAATACAAACCAAAATAGAACGTCTTTCTAGTGAAATGAAAACAGCATCAACTGATGAACTGTTAGTACTGTAACTTATGAGCTGCACGATAGTCGCGTTTTTAACATCCAGATATACATTTGTTGTCTGATACTTGCAGAAACACAGGTAATTCACATGTTGACTAAATATTAGTAGGCATTGGTTGATTATTTCTAGTGACGGTTCTATGACATTTAATACCGCGACACTTAATACCGCGACAGTTAATACCGGACAGTTAATCCCGACGACAATTAATCCCGACGATATTAATACCGCGACACTTGATACCACGACAGTTAGTACCTGACAAATAACTTAATCCCGACGACATTCTATCTCAACGACATAATAATTATAATCACACGAGTGTTCCTTCCCCCGACATTTAATGCTAAAAGTAAAAAAAGTGTTAGGCCTACTTCAGTAAAATTCTGTACAGCAATAGTCAACCTTGAGATGAGACATTGCACGAGGGAAAACCAAGATTTCGGTTTTACCGTATGCCGCAACCGCTTCTTCCGCTCGTTTCTGCAGCGTTGAATACATCTTTTGGAAGGATGAATGTTTATTTCTATGACGACCTCGTGTTGTCAAACAGCTTTACAGTGAAACGATGACGATTTGATACAACACCAAGACGTGGTTCCGTTGGCATTGTCACGATGCATGGTATATTCATACTACTATGAATATACCATGCTACTATAGCCAACATTTGCATCCATAGTCACTGAAATTTAAATCTCACTAAATTTCATTGAGCACCTTTAAAGCCCGAGACTCACCTTTATATATGGACAATAGTCGTACAAATAGTCATACTTCTGTGTACAGGTATTTGCTACAGGTATTAAAGGTCTGTGGTATTAAGTGTCGCGGTATTAATATCGTCGGGATTAATTGTCGTCGGGATTAACTGTCCGGTATTAAGTGTCGCGGTATTAAGTGTCACGGTATTAAGTGTCCTGCTACCCTAGTGACTGGCAGTTTTACGTACAGTAGAGCTGTAGGTTTCCCTTTGTGAGCAACCTGTGGCAACTATGATGTGGACTGTAGTTTTTGCATTTTATCTCTGTCATTTATCCTACTATTTTCATGGAGAAAAATTAGATAATTCTTAGTACACTGTGTTGTGTAGCCCAACTACATGCACATTGTGAATGCACTAGCATTTAACCTCATATGTATCCCTGTGCAAGCTGGCAGTTTTCAATGGACAACTTAACTTGCTACAGTCAAACTCGACTTGAAGTCTTATTTACATGTATTATAGAAAATAGAAACGTCTATAAGAGCCCTTATGTTTTAATGGCATGCCTCTAGGCAACAACACAGTGTAATAAACCGAGATAAAAACGGCACAGTGACACAATATCAGGACAAAATGGCGTTCGGGTAAAATGTTCATTTACATGGAACATAGCCTGGAAAAGCAGTAGTCCAGGGAAGAGTGGATGTCTCATTGCCATACTAAAAACTGCCAGCAATTGGGATGTCGGCTGGTAAAACATCTCATTACACAGGCCTCGACAGTCTAGTCTAAGAATTGCCAAAACGGGTCAAATGGTACATGATGTGGAAATGGTTTCAGAACCATAGTAATTTTTGTGTAACACGAATACTGAAATCAAGCTACAGCAACAAACAATCGATCTGAACAAATGCACAATCATTTATTTACGATATTGTAAAAAAGTGTAATGATGTGAAGGTTCACATAGTTGTGAAATTGAGCCAGAAAGGAAGTCGTACACGAGTTTGTCAAATAAGACATACATTAACATCAAAATCAGATGTACAGTTTACATTATGTGAATTAACTATCAATTATTTTGAACACGGCTAGAAGAAAATCGGTCCATTGACGTAACTTTGTGAGGCAGCCATGAAAAGACACTGTTAATGACTTCATTTTTTTCTTAGCCTTGGCTTACAAAAGCAGTCTCCAGTCCTATTGCTCACAACCCCCATATGCAGCATTGTGAGCATATCGTGATTCACTTTATAGCTGAATTCACTAAGGGAGTACCGTAAGTTGAAGAGAAATCTCAAACCCCTTTGTGTCCTGGCAGGCATTTGAGCTCCAACCTCTGGGCTGACTGTCCAACACACTAAGTACTATACTATCATGTACCTCAGTGGTTAAGATGCAAACAAACTTTCTCCTGAGGAAAGTTACTCGTAAACCTTAAGGGAATTGTGATTTTATACACTGTTAATTAATGTAAGCATATTCACACCCATCTCGGAAGGAATTGTGTAAGCAAAGATCAACACATGCAGCAATTAAAGTCACATGCAAAATACCACCATCACAAAACTTCATCAAATTTGTTCTTTCAAGCAAAAACTAAAGGCTGTGTAGAGCTTATCTTTACAACTCGATTATATCAAGTCCTGTTTGAAAAGCACTTAAATAGATTTATTGAGACTGCGCGAACTGTCGAGAATGGTAGGTAGTCAAACTGATACTAGGATTTACAAGAACTGGAAAGGTCTACAATACATTAGCAAAATGCCTATGGAGCATCATCAAGAGCTATGCATGTTTTAATTGCATCTCTGTTGGTTCTACATGTCTTGGATCGACAGTGAGCTTACATGTACCAACTAAAATATCAGAAATTTACATCTGTGACACCAGCAATTCTGAGACCATAACTAGATCAAAATACAGACCATCAAAACAAACAACAAACTTGAGTAAAATGGAATCAATAAAAAATACATGGTATGTGAAAGTGGTCACTCAACATCACACAAGCTCACGAGTCAAAAAATGCTCCTTACAAAAATTCTTTTGTTAACAAGCTGCTGAAATTATCCCTCCATATGCTAACAAAAACCCCGATATGAACTGCAGCTGCTAACAAATGAGATGCTTACCAACATAACACAGTACTCAATTTAAATAACAAATATGAGATTAAGAAAGTGTTATAAACTGATTGTTCTACCAGTGTTACACAAATTCACCACACAGACAATAGTATCTAACAGATCTACCAAGGACAATCCGACACTGCAGAGTTCAACAACAAATACAACTTGTCAAAAACAACATCCTCTATGCAGTATAAAACACCAAAATAAGACTAAACAATGGCATCATACCACTTAATATCTTACGACAATATTATTTGCTCTGATAGTTCAGATGGCTTTGAGACGGAGGCTGAACAGCTGATCAACGACTGACTCGTCAGCCAAGGTTGAGATGTCGCCTAGATCATGATCACCAACAGCAATCTTTCGTAGGACGCGGCGCATGATTTTGCCTGATCGTGTCTTAGGAAGACTTGGAGCTTCCTGCACGTAGTCAGGCTGGGCAAATGGACCAATTTTGGTTCTCACTGTAAAACAGAAAAGTCAATGACACAGAATAAAGCATGATGAAGCAAACACATTTTATTTATGGTTAGCAACAACTTTGTGGCAACACCATAACTTCTAAATGTTAAATGAGAATACAAAATAATTATAAACAGTGACAAGCCATTTATTTATCTGTAAGAAGACTTCCACATTCTGGAGGCATTATTGTTGCATCTATGCCTTAACTTTGTGGCAATGACTGACTTTCACATGCCAAAATATCTGACCTCTGACGAGTTTAATAAGGTATGAGAAGATAGGCAAGTACACCTAAAACTGCCTTTATAGTTCATAATGAATGAATGAATACAGACTCATACATCTGGCTGATAAATGAATTCCCTGTCAAATTCAACAATATCACAAACAATTACAGCAGTACAGAAACTATAGAAAGACGCAATAATACTAACCCATGTTTTTCAGAGAAGTCACAAGCTCAGGAGTGAACTTGTTACCCTAAAAACACAGCATTTCATCAAAATGAGAAATTACCTGTAACACAGAATTCCTTTAACACACAATTTGACAAAACCTTAAGCTGAAAAGAGATCAATTCAGGATTAATTGTATCTTGAACACTAAGACTCAGAAGATCTTGTTTAGATCCGTCATGTGTTCACCACTTGTGCGAGTACTTAAAAGGGCATTATATTCAGTGTCTTGATACATACATACATGCATATATAAATAACAGCCTCATCTCAAACCGTTAGACAACAAACGTTAAGTTAGACTCCTATAAGTTTATAGCGTTGCATTCTTAAAAAATAGTGTAAAAGAGGAGAAATTAATAAGCTAAATAACATTCATTAAACACATCTAAATAACATTATCAAATTTAAAAACCCTTCTCCTTGTGCTGGAATGATGTCTTTATAAAGAGAAAACCTTGTAGCATTACGAAGGTCCTGGATTGCATATTTTTGATTATAAATGTATAACAACATCAGGCAATAAGCTTACATCCTTCATTGTAATGAAGCAGTAGAGGCATTCCCCCTTCACCGGATGCGGATGAGCAACAACAGCAGTCTCAGCAACCAAATTATTCTCTATTAGGACGGATTCAACCTCTGCAGTGCTGATAAGATGGCCAGATACATTTAGCATATCATCAATACGTCCTGTTATCCAGATGTATCCGTCCTTGTCTCTTCTCGCACCTGACAATTTAACAACAACATCACTAGAGTCTCCTTATAACACACTTTATTGTTACATGAAATGACAATATTTACAGAGTGCATGAGGACATGGGCTCCATATTTAACTTAGCTTTCGAAAATGACCTTTTCATTGCACCTTTGTTATAACTTTACCAATCCATTGTTAAATTTTACTTAAACGCTTCTTTTGGCATGTACAATTTTCTTCCAGCTACAAGACTTAAATATAGCTAATTATGTGCCAAAGAGGTTTGTTTATGTCTCGCAGCTGAAATTGACATCATTCGCTGCTACAGAGTTAAAAGACACAAAAAGGAAAGTTTAAAAATAGAGGGTTGCATGAAAACAAGCACAAGTTTGATGGTCTAAACACCTGTAGTAACAAAAATGAAGTACACAAAGGCAAGTTCAGTTAAAGCTAGACAATTGGACACAGTTGTAATCTGTAATCAGAAACTTGCATAGTTCTGCATTCAAGAGAAGCTAATCAGAGGCCTCAATTAAGTTAACGGTTTGAAGTACATAAAGTTCATCAAAAAGACAGCAGCAGCCTATAGAATTATAGAGCCCAGCCAAGCGATGCCTGCCTATTCAGAGCTGACAGCTGGAAACATGTTCTGCGTTCCTCAATTGTGTGGCATCAAGGGGTTGGTAAGATCATCAGTGCAAGTTGGGAACGATTATATATATATATATATATATATATATATATATATATATATATATATATATATATATATATATATATATATATATATATATATATCGGACATTTTACTAAATGTTCATCTATACCTTAACTTTGTGTCACTGACTGACTTTCAGATGCCAGGGAATAAACATAAGACATTAAAAGTTCCAGATTCCTCATCAGTTCAAGTAGAAGACAAGTCATAGAATATGAAATGCAATACGAAAACACTACAATCAAGAACTTTAAAGAAAACTACACCTAACACCAACTTGTTTAAAAATTAATGAAAAGTTTAAGTTGTGACATACTGAAAGTATTTGCAGAATTGTTTTATAACAGAAACTTACCATCACCAGTTGTGTAGTAGCCTGGAAATTTTTTGAAGTAAGTTTCCACAAATCGCTCATGATTCTCAAACACAGTTCTCATCATTCCTGGCCACGGCTTCTCAAACACCTTAAATAATGAAGTAAACCAAGTTTTAATAAATCAAGTTTCATCTCATATTTAATGATTATAATATAATTGTTCAAAACTATGAAAGGCAATTCTCTTAGAAAGCACTTACCGGTAATCCCTTTCATGTCTTACTTTACTTACTATACTATACTTTGCCACTGTTGACTACTTCACCTATCATGTTGAGGTTTCAGATACCACCTCCATATGCAAATTTTTAAAATAACCACTCTTGGGATTAATTTATCAGAGGTTCTTAAGTTTTCTTAAACTGGGGACCAGCAATAGCTTTGTGTTGATCACTAATGGAATTACAAGCTTGGAGATTTATTCCAGAGTAACGAGAGTATGTAGGAGTCGAGAGTTCTGCCAGTCAATGAGACTACATTTTTACATTTCATGGTGTGATTCACTCTGTTTCTTATAAAAGCAATCTTTCATGTTACTCTAATATTTTAAACACATTTTTAAGGACCCTTTTACAACCAGAGCTCTGTGGACTGGTAACAGATAAGAATTAGACATTATAATTAATCTCAACTTTAGGATATCTGTTAACAACAACTTGATAAGGATACCCTACAAAGCCCCATTACGAAATCTGATTCATAGAATAGTCTGAGAAACACAACTTACCAAGTATCCTTCACCTTCCCCTTGAATCACTTTTCCTTCTTCTGACATCAAGACGGGGACAACTCCATAAAACGGTAATGTCTAACAAATGAGTAAACATGAACTTAATTGCTGTTTCTCATTTTAGCAGCCCATATATAATTTATAGGCAAACAATATGTATGTATGTATGAGTACTTGTTATACAATATGGATAAGTAGTGTGTATACAAATACTAAAAAGTAATCATAAGACAAAAGGATAAAATTTAACACTGTGATAGCAAGTGATCCTATTGACGCTCTACCCTATCAACACAACTTGTTTCGGAGACTCTGAACATTTAAGCCATCTGTCAGCTGTCAACGGGTGTGCGTGGGCCCATCACTGTGACTCTTCCAGCTTAGTGTACATTGTTTCGCTAACTGATGTAACATTTTCGTTCATAATGACACTTAACATTATATATGCAGCACAGTTTGGTTTGTCCTTTGAGCAGAAGTGCTATATAAATGTCCAATTACATTACTCTATATAATAACATATTGTGTGGCATGGCAAACATGAACCATTCATTAGCACATGAGTGCAACATAACACCTGTACGATGACATCAAAAGGGTTAAATAAATACTTAACAGAACAGCATAATCAACTTACAGCTGAGCCAGGCTTGGTTGGAATTGCACCAGGTTGCGGAGTAATTACAATGCCTCCCTATAAACAAAAGCACAGTACCAATTAAGACACACTTCATTCACAGATAACCAAAGTACTTTCAACTGTTACGGAAATCAATAGTGACTTAATGTGACCATAAGAAAGACTGACAGCAATAAGTGGCTTTGCACAAAATATAATTATCAAGCCTATTTAGGAAAATTATTAAATACTTTTTGTACTCGTTTGTACTTACTGTTTCTGTCTGCCAAAATGTATCAACAATGGCACAGCTGGAGTTTCCAACCACCTTGTGGTACCATAACCATGCCTCCGGATTTATAGGCTCCCCAACGCTGCCAAGTACTACCAATGACTTGCGACTGTGCCTAAAAAGTTATGAAACATTAGAATAACAAGATCATTAGCACAACAAGAACTTTAAGAAATGTACACTTTATTATGAAACAATTAGTGATTGCCTTATGACTGAGAAACTAAATAACCTTCAAGAGACTGGCCAAGTGCATGTGTGTAACAAAGTCAAGAATCACTGATGTGTCAAAAGTGAACAAAGCTGCACTTGAGCTTACTTGCGCACAATGTCATCTCCAAACTTCATCAAAGATCGGATGGCAGTTGGTGCTGTGTAGAACTTTGTTACCTCGTACTTATCCACGATTTTCCAGTAGCGGCCATTGTCAGGAAAGAATGGTGTACCTTCAAACTGACATTTACAATCACAGGAATGTCAGTAAGTAAAAACATGTCATATGGGTTAAGACCCCATAAGCACTGGTCCAAAGAAATAACCATTTCAGAGCTGTCTTTTTCAGCAGCATATGGTCCAATTAAAAAATATAATTGAAATTCTAAAAATTTCCATCAAGTCAGGCACATTGAGCATGTGAAAAACAAAGTTAGGAAATTATAATTGCCAAGTATTTAGCAAGCAAACACACTACATGTAGATAATAATAAGAATACATAAGTTAAAGTCCAGTTGTCAAAGTATCGAGTATGCAAATCAAACTTTATGATTGCTGTGTTTTAGGATAAGCTGGTATAAAAACATGTAAAGCCACTGAGGACAGAAATTATTAAAGAATGATAAGACAAGAGCTTATTTCAATATGTTTCATTGATTTCCAATACAAGAATGAAACAGATTACTTATTCACTATTTATTGTTATATTTATGGGGTCAATTTCTAAAGATAACAATATATTTATGAGGTCAATTTCTAAAGATAACAATATATTTATGAGGTCAATTTCTAAAGATAACAATATATTTATGAGGTAAATTTCTAAAGATAACAATATATTTATGAGGTCAATTTCTAAAGATAACAATATATTTCTGAGGTCAATTTCTAAAGATAACAATATATTTATGAGGTCAATTTCTAAAGATAACAATATATTTATGAGGTCAATTTCTAAAGATAACAATATATTTATGAGGTCAATTTCTAAAGATAACAATATATTTATGAGGTCAATTTCTAAAGATAACAATATATTTATGAGGTCAATTTCTAAAGATAACAATATATTTATGAGGTCAATTTCTAAAGATAACAATATATTTATGGGGTCAATTTCTAAAGATAACAATATATTTCTGAGGTCAATTTCTAAAGATAACAATATATTTATGGGGTCAATTTCTAAAGATAACAATCAGTTCTGTTAAGCAGCCGTGCAGGAACAACTTATGCATGGTCCTTACACATTGATCATCTCATGAAAGGCTTTCACACAAATAACAAGGATGGGAGGCTGTCAATAGCTTTTGTGTTAAATACTAAGGCTACTCCATTAGTGAAGTCACTGTACCATGACGCTCGTGGCTCCATTTGCCAGCGGTCCATAGCAGACGTAAGTATGTCCTGTGATCCAACCGACATCGGCCGTGCACCAGTATATATCTTCATCTTTGTAGTCAAAGACATACTTGAATGTTGTGGCAGCATACAGCATGTAGCCTGCCTGAGTGTGGAGAACTCCCTTTGGCTTTCCTGTTGATCCACTGAAATCATATAAAGTCAATGATTATAATTTTGCATTTAGTTGTTCAGTAAACAAGACAAACACCTAACAGCAATGGAATCTATCAATTAAATATTTACAAAACCAAATTCAAAAAGTGTATATTATGATAAAGATGAAGCAATTGCAGAAACATTCAGGTAACTTATAGCATGCATGGCGTGTTAATGGATTGAAGATGATGATGATGAATACGACAATTTCTAGAGCGCCGTAACACAGCACATGTCCACAGCACATGCCGTTACAAGGGCGCTTCGACACAATAAAAATGCCTGATCATCATTACTGCTAGCATGTCAGTCTGTGATTTTTTGGTAAATTTTCAAGTAATTATGTAAGCAGTCCTTTACTACTGTATGACCAAATGCTAACATTTTACTAAATGAACAGCTAACTGGTATAGTTAAGAATTCTGTCAATCAAGAAAAGCCCCAAAACAGCTTAGCTAAAGCTGCTTCTACAAATACCTTGTGTATAGAATGAAAAGGGGATCCTCTGCATCTAGCCACTCAGGTTCACATTCTGACGACTGGTTAGCCATTGCTTCATTCCACCAGACATCTCTTCCAGCATTCCAATCAACCTGCACAAGAAATAAAGCTTCAGACAAGACATCGGACTGAAGTAATCTGTTCCAATAGACATCCAAGTTTTCATCAGGGCTAGTGTTTGTCTGATGCAGCAGTTTATACAGACTTGCACTGAACAGACATCTAAAGCAAATTGAAGTAATCCAGTTTGACTGATTTTGGTTGAGATATCTCAAAATCTATTATTCTCTGTTGCCAACAACACAATTTAGATGCCAAGTAATGCAAATGGTCCTTACTCTACTACTTGGTTATAGCTTGATTAGAATACTCAATCTAAAACAGGAAGTTTTACAATAATCACTAAATCAAAATAAGACAAAGAATAAAAAACTTCAGCTAACTTTAAGTTTCCGATATGGCCGCTTGCCAACTGTTTCGAATTGGTTGTCGCCATTGCTGTAGTCATTGGGAACAGTGAGATGCTTCACGACAATGCACTTCTCCACTTTGTGACCACTGCAATGAAAATTACAGGCAACATGCAAAAACTGTCATGGACTTTGTACACTCAATGCATCTTACAGATAAGGTTATATTGGTACAAGAAATCATCATCATCATCATCACATATTCGTTTATTAGAAGAAAAATCAAGTTGACACAGCCGCAACTTAAATAAGCAATGTCCATTATGCGACAGATTCTGAGGCAGCTAGCTAATGCATCCATATAAATCTTGTCTTTAACCATCACACACAGCTGTACAACTGTTCCAATCTCAGTTAGCCAATATAACTGAAACAATTTCTATAAAGTAGTTTAACCAAACACACTGAACTTTACATAGGAAATATTGAAACCGGACTTGAAAAGAATACATATTGTACTGCTTCAAACATAACAAAACTGCCACTTCACCAGGTCTTCTACAATGTATTGTCTGGATTTAGGCTGAACAAGCACATAAAAATTTCAATCATGGCAGCAGGACTAGAATTGTGGGATACCCTGCCTACTGATGTTACAGGCCTGTTCAGATCACAATTGAGACAATATCTAATTGAACAGAATAAATAAACTCTCACAAATATTTCAACTGTTACACGTATTGCATTTTTGTCATGTAAACAAAGTGTTGTATAATGTCGTTATTCACTTCCTTTAAAGTTAATATGATGGCATTGGATGACTATAATCAGGACTGTCAGAATCTTCCAACCTGTAATTCGTAATAAGTGCAGACAATGATGTAGCCAAAATGCTCTGACAATCGCATTTGGTGATGAAGGATAATTACAGTGAACAGGTGCTGTGGACTTTTGTACTTAATTAAACACAACTGGTTGTTTGCAGGAATCGATGTTTTCTATTCATGCTAATGTTTGTTCTGAACAACTACTGTTGATAGGTGTGCTACAATTACTTAACCAAGACAATTTCCTCAATGGCATACAAAACATAGCAATTGAATTTTCAAGTAGCTTCTCAGTGAAAGGGGTTGCAACTTAGCAGCTGCCTGCCTAAGCAACTACGGTCTTATGGGTTATTGGTTCTGCCAGCATGGGAGCGGCTGCCTCGAGAAACCAGGCGGTCATTCCATCAGGGCCGGTTGCTGTTCCCCCACTGTTTCAAGCAATTTAAACCGGCCCTGATGGAATGACCGCCTGGTTTCTCGAGGCAGCCGCTCCCATGCTGGCAGAACCAATAACCCATCTCTTCAATGTTTCTATTCTTTCGTCATATGTACCACCACAGTGGAAAATAAGCACCATTACGCCAGTACCTAAGGTTCCTCACCCGTCTGATGTCGCAGATTTTCGCCCTATATCAGTCACCCCCATTCTATGCCGTCTCCTTGAGAAATTTATTGTGCGCCGTTTTTTCTATCCTTTTTTGACAGAACCACTCCAAAACCAGGACTTCTTGGATCAATATGCATTCCGTCCCACTGGTTCTACCACGGCAGCCATAATTGCCTTAACCCACAACCTATTGGAACTTCTCAACGAAAACCACTATGTTCATCTGATCGCACTTGATTTCTCCAAAGCTTTCGATACAGTCAGTCATTCATATCTTACAGAGCAACTCGCCAGATTGCCCATCCCTGACTGTATATATAACTGGATAATTGCCTTTTTAGACAATCGTAAACATGCAACCAAATTCAATGGCTTACTTTCTGCAATTATTAGTATCTGCGCCAGCATAGTTCAGGGATCGGGTTTGGGACCAGCTAACTTTATAACAGCTATCTCAAAACTCAAGACGGTCCACCCTTCAAACAGGTTAATCAAGTATGCTGATGACACTTATCTCCTGATACCCGCCTCACACAGTGCAACGATCTCAGCAGAACTAGACCACGTCACAGATTGGGCTGCAACCTGTAACTTAAAACTGAACTCAAAAAAGACCTTTGAAATGGTGATTCGTCGGCCACGGGGGCGTGCTGGGCGAGACACGGTTCCGATTACTACTCCGGGACTGACAAGGGTCTCCAGCATGGTCATCTTGGGAGTTACAATGAATGAAGCTTTGAGTTTCGAGTCACACATCACCCGTATATGTTGTCAGGCCAGACAATCGCTGTATGCCTTGCGCATCCACGTGGTTCGTGCTACAACGGTGGCCCGAATGCTCTATGCTGCTCCGGCTTGGTGGGGGTTTACAGGGCAGCAAGAAAAGAACCGCCTTCAGTCGGCGATGCGGCGTCTGATTCGTCTGCGGTACCTGCCAGAGGACAGTCCATCGTTTGAGCATCTTTGCAACACTGCCGACTCACGCCTCTTCTCTGCGGTCCTAGGAAACCCGGGGCATGTACTCCATGGACTACTCCCCCCAAAAAGCCGCTCCCCTACACCCTGCGCCCGAGATTACATGACCGTATTATTCCACAAGCTGACAATCTTTCACGCAAATCGTTTATAATAAGAATGTTATACTCTGTATAAATGTATGTACACCAAAGTGCGGATATGCAATTGGTTGAATAAAGAATATACTTACTTACTTACTTACTTACTTATCCCTCCTCTCAAATTTGAATAACAAGTCTGATATTCACATATTTACATAGTGAACTGATTCCCATACATTAAAACCAGAAAAAAAGACAGGAAAATAGCATTCTTTTCCTCATTTCTGGATTTTCAAAATTAGAATAAGTATTTTGTTTCTAATGTAGCAATTCTTTGGCACTATATCAAGAGTATTGCCTGGCTTGAAAAAACTGAATATCACTAAACTGTTCACGAGGAATTAGCTTCATGGCAAGTTGTCTTGTAGTAAATAGCCTTATGACAAATATATTGTCTGCTGTACATTGTCTACATACAATGACTAGCAAATTCTTTTCGGCAACTTACTTTTGTTCGCATAGCCGCAGAGCCCCATCAGCAATCTCTTTCAGATTAATCAGTTTCTCTCCTCTCCAGACTCCATCTGGACAAAAAGCATCTCACATGCAGTAAAAATGTGAACCTCACAAACACTGGATTCACAATTAGGCTAAAAACTGAAATTTCAAATAAAAGAAAGGACAAAGTATGAAGGCTCTCAGCCACAACCGACAAAACCAGTATATCAGATGGTAACAATACCAAAGAAATATGTTAGATCAAAGTACTGAGCTGGATACATGACAATAAGAGTGCAGTGTATGACAAAATACATCAACATATAGCAAAGAAAATTATGTGATCATTACACACGCTATCAATATACAGTTATGGTGTCCCACAGTTCAAAGAACAGAGTACTTCAATGAGCACAGAAACCAAAGACTTATTCCTTTTAATTCTCACGAGAAATGCCTTCACTCACGAATTTGCATCCACATTTTCTTTCTCTTCTGTTATAAAGTAAATCAATAACCCTAATCAGCGCATTCCAAAAACAAGCGCGCATGGACAAAGAAAAACATCTAAATGAATTATGCAAGGAAATGGAGGAGGAGGGAAGAAAAGGAAGAACTAAAACTATGTTTTCAAAAGTGAGGGAAATAACGAGAAAAAACACACCAAAAATGGGGTCGCTGAAAGCAGGTGATGGACACATAATTGCGGATGAAGAAGGAATGAAGAAAAGATGGAAGGAATACACAGAAGAGTTGTACAACGAAGATAAAAGAGTAAAGGTAGAAAAAACAGATGTAACAGAGTATGAAAATGAACCGGAAATCATGGAAGCAGAGGTAGAATGGGCTATTAAACAATTGAAAGATAATAAGGCCCCGGGTCAAGACGGGATACCAATAGAAATGGTAAAAGCTGGGGATGGCGTGATGACAAAGACAATAACAAAAATTTGTAATAACATATGGAAAACTGGAAAGTGGCCAGAAGATTGGAAAAGTTCAGTCTTTATCCCTTTATTTAAAAAAGGAGACGCAAAAGAGTGTGAAAATTACAGGACAATAGCAATGATATCACACATAAGCAAAATATTACTCAAAATAATACATAAAAGAATGGAGAGTACAATAGAGAGAGAGCTTCCTGATAGTCAAGCAGGATTTAGGAAATTTCGTGGAACACGTGATCATATTGCCAATATGAGGTGGATAATGGAGAGACAAAGGGAGTTTGGACAGAAAGTATACATATGCTTCATTGATTATAGCAAAGCGTTTGACTGCATTAATCATGAATTGATGTGGAAAACCTTGGGAGAAATGGGAATACCGAAACACTTGATACAACTTCTTAGGGGTCTGTACGAAGATCAGATAGCGGTGATAAGGACTGAATATGGAGATACTGACAGATTCAGGATTAGGAAGGGAGTGCGGCAAGGATGCATTCTGTCTCCTTTCCTATTTAATATGTATGCTGAAAGGATAATGAGGCAGGCGGGAATGGATGAGGCTATGGAAGGAATAAAGATAGCGGGAAGAACAATGAACAATCTGAGATACGCTGACGATACAACACTATTGGCGGGTAAAAAAACCGATTTGGTAGAACTAATAAGAAGGCTCAAGAGTGAAAGTGAGAAAGCAGGACTCTACTTCAATATAAAGAAGACAAAGATCATGACAACAGAGGAGGAGGACAGTTTTGTAGTAGATGGAGAGGAAATAGAAACGGTAACTAGCTTCACGTTTTTGGGATCAGTAATAGAAAAAGAGGGAAAGTGTGATATGGAAATAAATCGTAGAGTAGCGATAGGAAAAACTGCAATGAATGGTCTGGAAAAATATGGAAGGACAAACATGTGAGTATAGACACGAAAAAAAGATTGGTGAAGGCTCTGATCATACCAACAGTAACATACGGCAGTGAGACATGGACAATGACCAAGAAAATGAGAAAAAAGATTAACGCATGCGAAATGTGGATATGGAGGAAGATGCAGAGAATATCATGGAAAGAGAAAAGGACCAACGATTGGGTGCGCATGAGTATCGGAATTGAGAATGAAGAGACACTACAACAAACAGTGCTAAGAGCAAAGTTGAGGTTCTTTGGTCATGTCATGCGATCAGATGGATTGGAAAAGGAAATGATGTTAGCATATGGAGAGGGAAGGAGAAAACAAGGACGACCAAGGAAAAAGTGGATGGACGAGATACATGAAACAACTGGAATGAATTTGGCAGAACTGAGAGATGCGACGGCGGACAGAAGGAAATGGAGAGGCTTGATCATGAAGGTCGCTAGAGTTCCAAGAACTGACAGCACAAGGTAACAAGGTAATCATATGTGGCATCTTTGTGGCTGTATTCTGTGCTAATCAATAAGCAAAAAATGTAATTTATTTCAGAGGTCAATGAAACGCTGTTCCTGCAGTGTTGCATTTAAAATGACAATTTGCGAAGTAGAATAAAGAATCGTCAAAACCAAATAACACACTATAAGAGGCATATAAAACAGAGATCAGAAATCCCTGTGTCTCGGATACTGCTTTTGCAGGGGCTCCTGTGGATAAATATATACACACTGGACAAAGTCGCACTGAATCACGAGTTATAGGTAACCTTCTAAACCAGTCATGTGATGGCTCTCTTCAGAGGCACCAGAGGCAAAGAGAGATTGTAGTCGATTAGAGCACACATGAAAAAGTTCAGGCCCTGAGTAGGATGCAGTGATACCATCAGTGTCCGTCACTAATGCCACCTCAAAAATAAGCTCCTACTACTGCATCCAGCTTGAAAGTGCCCAAAATTCTCTGGCATGTGCCTCTCAGTGTGCCTCAACCTTACTGCTGCTTTTGACACTGTTTACCACCACATTCAAGACTCAGTAAAAGCTTTGTTGTCTTTCAGATCCTGAAGTCGACAGGCTTGAATATTCTCTGGCAATTTCGTTAACATACAAAGCCAAGAGTAAGAGTTCCTGTGACTTTTGGTAGCTGTTGGTCCTTAATCTAAAGTTCCTATCTGCTACAGATGTAAGACTGTGATGAGATGATGAATTTCTCAGCAAAAACATACGTGGAAATATAGACCTCTGAACAGCAGTTCGTATATGACATAACAATTACGTAATACTGCTGAAGCACGTCAGAACTGGAAAAGTTGAGACCTTATATTATGCACTACAACATCCAACAGACAAGTCATCAAAAACACATTCCATTGCAATGGTCAGTCACAAGAAATTTTGAAATACCAAAGCTGCAGTTCGAATAAACGCATGCCTTAGCTACAAATTTATCTTGTTCTAAGTAGCAAAATGTTTTTCAACTGAGATACACACACCTGCAGTTATGAGCAAACAGCACCTTCCATTCAGTATACGATCAGCAAGCGAACAGGCTGAGTAGCCACCAAACTGTTATGATCAGACACAGAAATCAACTAAAACAATGACTTATACAACATAAATTAATTAAAACTGAAGCAAGATTTGATTCGTACTTCACCAGATCTATACTACCAAATGATAAGAGACCCATAACTACAAGACAGTCTACTAAAACTAACACTCAACCTTGCAGACTTGTGCAGTTACTGTACTTTAATTAGTTAGCCACTATAACTTATCACATGCTGACAGACAGACAGCAATATGTGTAGCTAAAGCAATATGAAGTCCAAGAAAATTTTCAAAAAGAATCACACACAGAATGATCGATAAGCTTCAGTTATCTACACTGTAGTGCTACTAATGCCTTGGGAAGTACAAAATCAAACCAGACAAAACAAAAATCAATTCTGGTTCATTAAACTCAATGAATCGGTGCAAGGGAAGATAAAATTATAAATATTAAATTGTTCTTTAGAAAATGATGGCAAAACTTGATTTAGTGAAGAAACAGTCGTGAAATGCATCTTTGGTGAAACAACCATTTCATGGAATAAGAAGCCAGCAATTTACAAACACAGCTAGAACCACAGCTGAATTAACTTCCCAAGGCAATAATACCAACAGCAAACACTAAAACTATATGAAGTAATTGCATTCAAATATTTTGAAATAATAAATACTAATCGATTAATTTCTTGTAATATCACATACACTCACCTTTTAAGTTAAATAGTTTGCAATTTCAAATTCCATAAGTAAGGGGCAACTTTCCTATGGCACAAACTTGTAAGTGAACCAAACCAAGATTTTGTGACCTAATGATGGCATATTACATGACATCCATGAGGGAATATTTAACCCATTAGTGGTGAAAAAGTAACATAAATACCGCTATCAAACAGAATACAATTCACAAACTACTGTTGATTAAAATGAGTTAACACAAAATTGGCTTTTTAGCAAAGTGAAATGAATATGGATTTACAATGCACCTAATAGACTATTTGACAACATTAAAATAAATTAAACTACCATGCTGCCAGTCCAACTGCAAACACCTCTTATGATTTTAAATGGGCTTTAAATTTCTGTTTTAACGTAACTTGCACTCTTTCTTTAAAAGGCAGTATCAGTAGAAACTACAGCTGGTTAGCACACCTGGTAGCTTTTCAGTGGAGCCAAAATTTCTTTACAAAAATTGAAACTGTCATATCAAATACATTTTAAGCAGACACCATTTTTAAGACTAGACTTAGATTAATGACCTGGCAGGAAGCCATAATCTACTGATCACCAGGTTCAATATTGAAAGGAGTAATGGAAAGCACTAAGCAATGGAACAGAACATGCATGACGTAACAACAGACAACTGATGATGGCTCAAGTCGTATCACTGGTTGACTACCTGTGGTAACAAGTATCCGGGCCTTAGCTCCATCAATGCGGCCAGCCAAAGCCTCCATGGAATATCCACCAAACTGCCGATATGAAAATAAGGCATCCCAAAAGAGAGGTAAAGAGCACAACAGATATGTATACATGTCTAAACATTTATATAGTGCCTTTTACAACATCTTAAAGGCTCTAAAAATGTGGTGTTTAACAGATCTAAGCAGATGCAGCTTAAGGTAAGCTGGGCCGTTCTCGGCAGTAGGGTGGATTTTCAGTGGATCATTGTTCAAGATTAGCTAAATGTATAAAAAAGCATGGCATACCTGAGTTGTCATATGGAAGCTTAGGGTCTGATGTCTACATTACATAATTATGTAGCAATCACAAACAACAGGCTCCCTGATTGCTATTCAGGCAATTGTCACCAATGTTGAACATCAAACTACATATGTCTTTGTAAAGAAAATCCCAGAAAATTTTCTGCAGTTGTTACAATTTTTACGTCAGAAACCTATTACCAGCTTAAACAAATCCTATCACAATAAATTTAAGAAAAACAAAACTGAGCTTTCCATGTTTTCCAAGGTAAACCATTTACACCTATATTTATATGCAAAACATCCGCGTTACAAAAACAATATGCTCAACTTTACGGCATCACCTTGGATAAGTGATGAACAGTACTGCAACTTTGGCTGCTGATGATATGGCTTAAAAATTACATACCACAATGGAATGTATGACACCAAGCCTTGCACAAGCTAGCATTGCAACCACAATTTCTACGATCATTGGCATGTATATGGCAACTCTGTCTCCTTTCTTCAACCCTGTAACATAAAAAGTTTCAATTATAATTTATTTAACAATTTGCCACTGTTAACAGTGTCACAGACATTTTCTATCAAGATGGGTATCAACAGCTGAGTATATGTTTGTTTTTCACACTAACACTTGTAAATATTGTTATTATCTTAACATGAATTTGTAGTGCTCATAAGGTCACAAGCCAGAGTGAATGTATTTCTATGAATATATGTATGTGATTTGCTGATTATTGAGCACCACATCAACATAGTCATTCAAAAAATATTACAAGGCATACAAAGGTTAGACTAACAAGAACTACAAGTCGGTCACCTAATTTCTTATAACAGATTTCATGACAGCATTCCAACAATTACACATTTCAGCAGTTTTTGTAAACTTTGTAAGTGCAAATATTTCCCACAACAAAGTGAAATTAACACGTTTAATGTAATTGTACTGCACAAAAGATCTACAGGTACAACATAAAGTGAAATACAATGGATGCATTTCGCATTTGGGGTTACCAAAAACCATATTAATTCAGCTATTAATAATCTACAATGCTCTATAATGCCACTGTAATACTGCTCAACTTTGCAACTTAGGAGGGTCATTGTACAAGCCAAATGAAAGAATGGTTCAGTTGAAAATCAAGAAGGGAATCTAAGAAGGCATAGAAACAACCTACGGAGGAAATGAGTCCACGAAAAGACGAGTTTCTAGTCAAAATCTGAAGTCCAGAACAAACTTTTGCAGAGTGAACATTTGCTGGAAGGTAGTTCCAGAGTTTAGTGCCAGCAACAGAAAAGGCATGTCTGCTGAGAGCTGTCCTTGCATATGGAACTGTCACACTGAGGAAGTCAGAATCTTGACCTAGTCGAGTACAGACAAGTATTTGGAACCAGTATAGACTGAAGATGGTACAGATGACTGAAATACAAAGTCTTGTATTCTATTATTAGCCCAGTATTGAAAGTTATTCATATTTCTATGGGCAGTCATACGCAATGATGTTAAGATTGGTCACGTAAGTTCATATTTTGCAGTTTTGGTGATAGCTGTGGACAAGGTCTTTTGGACTCTGAAGCTTCAAGTTAGCTTTCGAAATGCCAGATAATAAGCAAGTTACAGTAATCAAGACAGCTGGAGAATAGGGCATTAGGCCATTAGCCAAAGAAATCGGGGTAAAGATAGAGGGAAGAACAGAGAGGAGTCTATAATTATTGAATTTATTTTTGTCACCAATTTGAAAACAGGGATCACCTTGGCAACGTTCAGTTCATCGGGTATTTTTCCTATGAGAATGGAGCAGTTTATAAGACAAGTGGGAATATTCCATTTCAAATTCTGTGTGTTCAGTTGCCTCAGAAATCATCCGTCAATCCACACTTCACATTTTGTCATAGATGTTGGCCATCTTGAATTTTAGTGTTTTACATAAAAATGTCTAGCAATTTCAGAGGACTCATAGGCTGACATTACTTAGTAGACCCTAAGAGATTCTCATGCCAAAGTTGGTGCTTTTATCAGCCATGTAACAACAATTTCACTAAGCCACCTCACTATTAGTATGCCAAGTTATGCTGTGCAGAAATTACTGGTCATTAATTCTACCTCATCTAATTTCTTGCTTACAAAGTTTTTCATGCATTTAAATGTAATGTATTCGAAATGACAGCATAATCGCATTCACTCTATGGTTAAAAAATCTTGGGCTCTCCTTAAATCAAAACCTCAGCAACCTCTAATGATTTCTAAATAAAAAGAATAAGAACAGTTTAAATTTTGTTCTTATTTAAATAAAGAACATTTTGTATCCGTGAGAAATGTCATAAAATCATGCTTCAAACAGCACACGACTAACTGGTAAAAAATACCACAGAACTGCATAAACAAATGAAACTGATGAATATAATCTACCAGTAATCTTCTGAGCACTAAAACTCTGCAATTAATTAACTCTGCAACAATTTGTTTTAGCTGCATCGAACTTGTTTTTTCAGCGCACTGATTAGCCAGAGTCATTCCATTCCTATAATAACTCATGTTGGATCACGTGATGTTTGGTTTCCAAAAATCAACGGCTCTTTCATAGCCTAGCTGTTTTATATTATGGTACCACTCTTCTGGTTAAACGCCACTGTAATTAGCTAGCTTATACTAAACACATTATTAATTAATCAGTTAAGTCAACAATATATTTGATAAGCTGTAAATCCACTAAATTTGAAAGAGGTCCAAAAAGGTTCCACAAGAGCAGGTAAAAGAATTTATGAATAGCTTCAGAAACATCTCCTACTCTGAAAACCTGACTTGATATATAATAATCAAAATACCATGAGCTTTGAGGACGTTTGCGAACTGACAGACACGATCAAGGAGCTCAGCGTAGGTTATCCGACAACAATCGTCCGGATCGTTGCCCTCCCTAAAACAAAGCAAACTCAAGCATAAATAAATGCCAGCAAAATAAAACTGATGCCAGAATTTATAAGTACACAACTACACATGTCCAAGTAGTTTCCCTAAGTTTACAAAATACCTTTCAACTCCTTTACTGTACAGTGTACATGGTAAGTATCATCAAGAGCTAGAAAAATGACAATGACAAACAGACCCATAGCACTGATCTTCCATTATAAAATTTTGAGGCTAAACTGGAAATTCTGATGTATGACATGACACTGCTATTTGTTGAACCACAAAGCAATGGAAAAGGAAAGGCATGACTTTGCAATGCTTTGCATTTGTAAGGAGAGAATTCGGTTAAGATGTTCCCAAGACGCAGTCATGGTTAAAAGTGTTAGCCACGTCATCTGCTTACCCTTGGCATATGCAAGGTGTCTAGTTCTCTCCCTTGCCATCTTCCCACTGACAGTGTACAGTCAGTGTACTTATTTTACAACCTAGTTTGCTAGAAGCACAAGTAGAACAGAAATCTTGACAATATCTTTCTATCCTTACACATTTGCAACTTAAAAATAAAGAAATAGAAATTCTGAAAGTGATACAACCTAAACACAAGTATGACAACACTTCTACTTGATGTTTGAGAAGTCATCATCAGTCCCATACATTCAGTAATTATTAGGTCAATTTGTAAAGTACATGATGTTGCAACTGAATGCACTCCAAATTGTGTTCATGATCAGTTGATGTATGCTATTAATAATAGTGAGAGATGAAAATCTTACATGACTAGACAACAGCAAGCTTTTGGACTTCTGCTTACATTATGCATACATACATGAAACCAATAGCTAACACTGTACTGTATCCATCAATTAAATATAAGACCTTGACCATTCAAATGTCACATCCCAAATCATCACAAACTAGCAACATGGAACTAAACTACCGGTATGTACAGCGATACAGTGAAGGAAAAATACATGAATGCTGTTCAAAATTCTGATACTGGTCAGTAATGCCTGGTCTCCTGTTGTATTTTGAGTCAGCTTTATGCTGATGATATTCAGGCTTATCTGCATTGTCTGGCATCTAATGCTCTAGCCACAATGCAGTGGGTTTTGGAAACTTTTGGAGGCGCTTGGCAATTGGATATCATCCAATCGTCTGCAATACTTCCAAAATGCAATTTATCTGGTTTAGTAATGGGCAGCAGCTTAAATAAAAGGCCATATCTGCAGACTTCCTTTACTTTGTCTTCTCGACATCTGTCCGCAATCTTAGAAACACTTAGACCACTGGGACATATGCCCGTCGCCCATTCAAAAAGGAGCGAAGCCAGTCAAGTGACTTACCAGAAATGCCAAAAGAAACTTATAGACGATGGATAAGAATGTCATGGTCGACCGTATCAAAGGCCACACTGACATCGTTTACTTGAGACTCGGAGAATTGCAACTTATTATAATATTATTATTGTTGTTACAGCTATAATAAATCAATAATATAATTATTAAAATTTGATTAAATAACCTATTTTAATTTTATGTAGCTATTTAGGCGTGTCAAATCAGAAATCGCGGGGATCATAAGTTGTTCAATTTAATATACATGTAATGTCCATGCAGCCTATCCCTATGTTAGACTAGTAGTATGTCCTAGGTAGTATATTATAATATACATAGTATAATATACATAGTACCTACCAACCTAGGGATAGGTTGCATAGGCGTTGCTAAGCCTAGATATAACATACAAAAACAAGTCAATAAACAGCGCTGGGGCGGAACGATCGTTCACCCGGCTCAAACTCATAAAAACCATATGTACGTTCTACAATGGGCGAGGACAGCTTGTCTCGTTCGGCCTTGATTACGATCGAAAGACAGTTCGCTAGTGAAGTGGATCAAAATGAAGTAATCGATAGCTTTCCTAAAATGAAGCCTATACAAAAAAGGCTGTTGCAGTTGGCTTGTGTTTGTACTTTTATGTTATACTATACTATACCACATACATGTATTAGTATTACTAATCTACTATACATTTTGCTTTTGCCACCTTTTAGGTTTTTCAGTGTATCTATTTAAAATACAAAAATAAATCTGCACAATGATAATGAATATAATTAATTGAAATAATTTACTTTGATTAGTTGGGCCTTTTTTACGTGCTTACTCCCTCTGGTGCTAAAACCTGGCTATGCAACTGATTACAATATTTCAGACAAGGCTGATTAAATGCAGCACAATGATAACCATATTCAAAAGAGGCTAAGTAAGTATAAATATTAGGGCTGATACTGATTAAAAAAATTAATCGATTAATCTCCAAAATTTAAGTTCGATTAATCGATTAATTTGTTATCTGTTACATAAAGCGTGAAAACTGTTTAAAATGCAGTCACTGAGTCACTTACTACTTTCTTTCTAAAAAAAACTTCAATCATTCCACATGCTGAAGATGATACGTGAGCGATGTGTTTGAACCGTGATAACTGGTTCTGTTTATTGTAATCATAGACCCCTTAAATTACAGGACTGTAGGCACTCAACCTCGGGACTTGGAACTTGGGTCCATTCTCAATTTACACTTTTTATCACAAAAAATGAACGAACAGTCCGATTTGCATGAACTTTCTTTTATTCTGTTTGTCTCAACGAGAACTATATCGGGGTAAAATATTGACGTTAGATTCTGGATAATTCAAGGTCATTTCAAGGTCAGAAAAAATGAAATCTAGAAAAAAATCAGAGAAAATGGCCAGATTTCAGTCAATAATTCTTGAAATCAGCTAATTCTTTCTTCTATTTCTCTTCTAGATAAGAGCAACCTGGGATAAGAAATAAGGCTATTAAATATAAGGCGATCCAAGGTTATTTTAAGGTCAAAAAGGTCAATTTTAGAGCAAAATCAGAGGAAATAGCATAGCTCAGACAAATATTGTTACATTTTAATTATTCTTTTTACCAATTTGCTACATTCGAGAAGACAGCACCTAAAGGTTAAACTAATCTAAGGTTATTTCAAGGTCAAAAGATAAAAATCAAAAGAAAGTGACCCTATCTCAGCCAAATGCTTCTTTATTTGGGTGATTGTGTGTAACGACAGTTTCCCCTTTATTTTGACCTTTTGACCTTGAAATGACCATGGGTTTACCCAAGGTCATTTGAAGGTCAAAGGTCAAAATAAAAGGAAATGACAATTACACAGAATATTATTTTATTTGGGTGATTCAGTGTTATGGCAATCTTTCATTTATTTTTACCTTTTGACCTTGAAACGACCTTGGGCTACTTAAAGGTCATTTGAAGGTCAAAATCAAGGAACAATGACCATTACACAGAATCAACCAAATAAAACTACACTTGGCTGAGATATGGTCATTTCCTTTTGATTTTGACCTTTTGACCTAGAAATGACCTTGGATTTTTTTTAAGCTTTAGGTACTGTGTTCTCCAATGTAGCTCCTATCGTCAAGAGCAAATTGGTAAAAGAATTATTAAAATTTATCAATATTTGGCTGAACTATGCTATTTCCTCTGATTTTCCTCTTTAATTGACCTTTTTGACCTTAAAATAACCTTGGATCGCCTTACATTTAATAGCCTTATTTCTTATCCCAGGTAGCACTTATCTAGAAGAGAAACACAAAAATGAATTAGCTGATTTCAAGAATTATTGGCTGAGATCTGGCCATTTTTCTCTGATTTTTGCTAGATTTCATTTGTTCTGACCTTGAAATGACCTTGAATTATCCAGATTTTAGCGTCAATATTTTACTTCGATATAGCTCTCATTGAGACAAATAGAACAAAAAAAGGTTCATGCAAATCGGACTGTTCGCTCATTTTTTGTGATAAAAAGTGTAAATTGATAATGGACCCAAGTTCCAAGTCCCGAGCATGAGCGCCTACACTGTAGGCCCTACAGTCCTGTAATTTAAGTAGTCTATGATTGTAATGAAGACAGTTAATTTTGTTGCCATCTTTGACTTTTCCATCAGCATTTACCTTAAATGCAAAATGATCGCTTAGTTTTCCACTCAAACATTTCACATTATCATTGTTTGCCATATAGTTTACACCAGAAATGGGTCACTCGACATCATGAAATAAGTTAAAAAAAGTAATCGAACAAGCCAAAATTAAACGACTAAAGTTTTTAACGATTAATCGATTAATTAATCGTTAAAATCTGCAGCCCTAATAAATATGGAGCAAAGGTGCTGAGAAAATAGCACTCGCAATTTGTATATTGACATCTGGTGTTTCATATCTTAAGAACAGTTCTGAAGCATGCTCCACGCAATGTAACATTGATTTGCCCTGACTATCGTCATCTTCCACCCACTTCGAATCAATGATCATACAAGAAAGACCACTGTGTACACTGGAATTTTCCGCTTCTGCAAAAGATCTGCAGAGATGAAAAAAGATGAATCGATGCAGAAAATCAATGGCAAAGAAGGCTTCTTCTGCTGCCACAATGTTTATCATACATGTATGCCAGTGATGCACTGCGTCTCCTTACTACTAAGCCAATTGCCATCCTACATGTTCTCAGGAAAACACTACCGTAATTTCATGCGTGTTCTATACATATACACAAAATATAGGCAGACAGATAAACATGAGAAAAGTCTAAGCACAACTATTTTTGATTGCCCCAGATCTTGAGAATGCACATTCAATTTTCTGTGCTCCAAGATTTTCTGTCAGCGTGCTTGTCACACAAAAGTCCATTTAACTGCTCAAACACAAGACTCCTTCTGCAGAAAAAGATCTATGTCTTCATTAACTAAAACCTCTAATAATAATAGTGATAACTGTAATAATAATAAAAAGAAAATAGTCATCCGTAAAACACAAATGTCTTGATAAGTTTTCTTCATTCTGAGAACACCACAAGAGTCGAATTATTCAGTCTGACCTTCGTCTGACCTCTAAATTATGCAAGTATTGACACACTTAAACAGGAATGTGTTCTACTACAAGGGCCAATTGTACACCTCCAGCTGTGAAAACTAGAGGGCACCAACAGTCCTATGTGCCAACATCAGCATCTTTCGGAGGCGGCAAGTGTGACAGTAGTATATAGATTTATCATTGTTTTTATTATTATTAACCTGTCATAAAGTTGATACCTGAAATTACAGAACTAGATTAGAATCACAAAAAAGACAGTGAACATTATCATAATTATTTATTCATTTGTATAAATATTAGAATTTATTTTACTCAGAGTTGCATTCAGAAGCATCAATTAGACATTCAAATCAGGTAAATTTACACTTTAGCAACTTGAGTGCTTTCACAAAACACGACATAAATAAATTGTAAAGCAACATTTACAGTATTCGCAGTTATATTTTGAAACTAATTGCCATAGATTACTTGTGGCTCCTAATTTAAATAACAATCAGCAGTGGTTTGTAAAACAGCCCACATACACCGACTGGATCTGACACTGTCCAGATCCAGAAGACCAGATTTATCTTGTGTGACCATGTCTGTGCTGACTCACAAAAACAGATAAACCACTTCAAAATCCTTAAGAAATTCAGTTTTTGACAGTGAACAATTATTAGCTACTACCCAAGACTAGGAAAATGGCAGTCTGGCTACACCACATTCATGAAGTCTGGCTTATCAAGCCCGTATGGGTGGTGTCACTGGTGTATACAATATATACACGGGTTGCGACTCCGATCGCTCGAGAAAAGCCATCTTCGCGTAAAACGGATGAAAACCCGTTTTAGCGATCGCGCTTTCTCGGCGGCCGGCCCCAGATGCTGGAACGGTCTTCCTCCTGCCCTGCGAGCGGCTAACACAATTGACTCCTTCAAATCTGGACTCAAGACTTATTTGTTCTGTAAGGCCTACCCTACTGTTAGTTGACTGTGAGGCGCCCTTGTAACGGCATGGCTGTGTTACAGCGCCATATAAATTGTCACTGTTATTATTATTATTATACATATACCGGTATACATATACATACAGATATACACACACATATATCAAGTGTTGTTTTCGCATCCCCATTTATTCCACCAATATAGCCTATCGGCTATCGTTTCATCGTCTTAAATGAAAAATGGATAAATCTTCTGCGGCAGAAGATTCCGCCACACTAGCAATTCTTCTGGGGCTGAAAACTTTCGCGCATGCGCAAACCAAAGATTTTGGTGCAAACCTTTGATCGTGCATGCACACTGAAAACCGCATGTGCATTGTTCAAAACATGCTTGAAATGGCTAAATTATTCTTAGGACAATCAACTATTTTCCTATCAAATGGTGTCGTGAGGGTTGGTTAGGGTCAGGTTAGGCATTGTGAGGGTCGGTTAGGCATCGTGAGGGTCAGTTAGGGTCTGGGTTAGTGTCATCATTAGAAAACATGCTAAAGCCTTCTGCCGCATTAGTAATTTCTGCATGTGTTGCGTGGAGGAATCTTCCGCCACAGAAGCACCACGCATGAAAAACACAGATCTATGTACCTTTACGGAATGGGTATACCAGTATTTTTTACAATGCATTAAAAATTACAACTTTGCTAGATAAATTGCTATTGAGTACTGGTATATCAAAACAAAGACCATTCAAAATGGTATACAACTCAAAAAGGGTACTAACCAAAGATCTCTAATACCAAGTTTAGTTTCTTATTTATTCACTAGATGTTTGCCCATCCTAAGATGGTTAAAAACAATTTGAAATGTTACGAGACATGTCAGGTGATATGTGATTGATGTCAGTCCTCACCTCTCCCTGCCTCTCCCTCCATCCATCCCACCCTACCTCCGACCCTGCCTCCATCCGTCCATCCATCCGTCCTCCCCTCCCTGCATCCAATCATCAGTCCATCTCTTCCCTTCACTCCTTCCCTCCATCCCTACCTCCAACCGTCCCTCCAAATCTCCCTCCCTCCGTACCTCCATCCCTCCCACACTACCTCTAACTGTCCATCCCTTCCTTCTTCCCTCCCTACCTCCATCCATCCCTCCAACCCTCCGTCCAACGGTTTTACCCTAGTTATCACTTGCACTGTCAAAGAGCTTTGTTACAATATTTATTCTATTTGATTATTCGTTGAGAATTTGCAGTATTTACGTTAATAAAAGACAAGTAGGCAGGCAGAGGTTGATGTCGAACCCTAGTGGGTGGTAAGAGGAATGTTGTCGTCAAGGTAGGCAGGCATGCAGAGAGACAGAGAGCCTGAGAGAGGGAGATGTCAGATGGCAGATGTCGCCCCAGGGGATGATACTTGTCCACCCTCGGCGAAGATCGCGTCCCTGCCGTCCGTCCTTCCCATCCTCCGCCCATCCCTCTGTCGCCGTCCTTTTGTCGTCGCTAGCCAAGACGCTCGTCGAGGTATCCTGGTATGCGTTACAGGAATGTTGACTTCATTGCAGAGATTTCTCTTCAATTATATTATTGATTAATGCTTACACTACATCAACTTACCAGTAAAATGCCACCTTGTTGCCGAAGCCTTTGTCCAGAATGTTCCTGTCGAGTACATTATAGCAGACATTCGTGACAGCGCCTGGCATCCAGCTGATCTTAACAGGACCTTTCCTAGGATCGAAATTGTACGTGCTGAACCGGTCGACTGAAGGGGGTACCTTCCAGTGGAACTGACGCCCCAACTCTCCCCAGAAACCGGATGGGTCATCGATCGACCTCTTGTAGAGCTTACGATACTCAGCGATGCTCGAACAGTGGGATTTTCTTCGGATTTCTTCTGAAGGACTGTACAGTTTGTCGCCAGTCACCGGCGATTTAGCGATGACCATGTTGCCAGCCATGATGATGGTCTCTGCAGCTTTCAGGACGGCGCTTCTATGTCTCTAGCACCACACCCGCCGCCGCTCTTCTCTGAAACCGGTACTCGCCCACTGACCGACGACGGACAAAATAATGATGCACTGCACAGAAAGTCCTTTTTTAAGTACTAGGAGCGCAGCCTTCTGGCGGTCAGAAAGGTATATAATCGTAATCCCGAGATTTCTACAGCGCCCAAACTAGCCAAATCGCGGAAATCAACCGTTATAAGAGGTCGTTGGAATCACCCTATAGTCACTGGTGCTTAGCCAACACAAAATCGATAGGCAGATGGGTAGAATAGGTTCCAAGTCAATATCAAAAGGGTCATGCAGGCAGACAATCAGAAGATGCAGGCTTATTTTAGAGATTTAAATCTCGGTCTAGCACGGTCCATTAAAACGGGACTGTGTTGGTAAAGGATCGTCTTTTTCAGGTAGGCTAAGGTAAAGGTATGTGATCTCGCTCGGAAGGTATGTCCGCTATTGCGGGCTGCGGCAGTAAATTAATGGTGGTCGTGGGGTGGCGCAGGAGTAGAGTCATGATACGATGGCATGAAGAGTTTGTTTTTCAGTCGTGAGTGGGAGGCTGCAGGAGAGAGAAGTTCAGAGAACAAGTGTAGGAGAGGTGATATTTAAGTTGCAATAATTGAAGCATGGCGACAACTGTGGTAAGAAAGCAACCGGGTATACAATCTGTGCATGAGTTTTCATTTCTGTGAATATATATAGTTGATACAGCCTGTGAGCAACGACCTCATATATATAACTAGACAGAGCTTTCTGTGTTGAGCTGCCCGGTGACGTCGAAGCAGCCGATGATAGGCGATAATAGAGGAGAAAACAGAGAGTACATGGTATCACCATCGATGTCTGTTCTAAATATAGATATCGATGGGTATCACTTCTAAATATAGATATCGATGCGCAATAATTCGTCAATGGGATACCAACATGGCCGCCAGCCAAAACAGTAACGAGGCTTCAGCAAAAATCACGTGATCCCACCGGCCTGCCTGTGAGCCTGAGGTCGTGGATACCATAGATATAAGAGGTCGTGGATACCATAGATATAATAACAGCCAGAAGCAAAGATTATTATCAACAATGCGCAAGAGAGTGGCCCTCTGGTGGACAAAAAAAAATCTTATTTATATACAATACAATTAGGCCTAGACATTTGTAACGCGCTTTAACAAGACAAGTCTTGCACTAGAGCGCGTAGTGTAGTCTCAAGATGTTAAATGTCGTTTTGTGCAGAGTACTTTGTCGGATGATAACATCAGTCACTAGCAGAGTCACCAGTGGCAGGTTCGCGCAATCACGCTAAGCCCATCAACAAGATTCCCAACTAGCCATTCTAACCAATGCATTCAGTTATATTAATCATCATCATATTCGTTTAATTTCAAAATAATCCAGTTGACAAAACGCAACAGGACCTGGTTACAAGTAACACAATTAGTTAATAGAGTCAGGCTAAATTAAGATAATAATTCAAAACAGATACAAGTAATTATAATACAATTAATATGTATCTTTAAACAAGATTCTTGGTATGTAATTACATTTATCATTGATTGGGAGATTAAAATTATGAATTCTGGGTCGTAAGTTATATTTGATTTGCTGTGTAGGCGGGAAAATTCCTCGGAGAACATGACATGATTCCCCATAAATAGCCCGAAATAAGCCAGAATCAGCAGCTTGGGACATATCTACAACGCTAGGAGTAGTAGATAAGAGGAAGCCTCTACGTTTCATCCTATTTAGCATACTCTGTAATTTATTCCTATCAGTCTCACTGGCATACCCCCACCAGGCAGGGGAGGCATACATTAGGTGTGCAACAGTGGTTGCCATAGCAACATCATGCAATGCGTAAGTAGACATGCCATGATCTCTCAAAACACGGAGGGCGTATAGAGAAGTGGAACTTGAGGCAAGGACTTTTTCAGTATGCTTTGTCATGCGCATGTCAGAACTTAGGGTAATCCCTAGCACTCTAATTGTGTCAACCCTTTCAGCACCTTGGATGACAATAGGTATAGATGATGCTTTGAAACCCCTTTTTGAGAAAATTATTTCACGAGTCTTAGATGGATTTAACTTCAAATTATTAGTTTTTGCCCAGGATGCCACATGGTCATATTCTTCGGCAGCTGTTCCAATATTAGATGATCCTACTAATAAATAGGTATCATCAGCATATTTAATCAATAATAATAATAATAATAATAATAATAATAATAATAATAATAATAATAATAATAATAATAATAATAATAATAATAAGCTTAATAATAATAATAATGATAATAATAATAATAATAATAATAAAAATAATAATAATAATAATCTTTTCTTATAAGTGCCTGACAAACGCACTGCGCTGTACATTTACAATTTTACATGTTATAATAATAATAATAATAATAATAATAATAATATCTTTTCTTTAATAAGCGCCTGACAAACGCACTGCATGCGCTGTACATTTAGGCTACATGTTATGCAATTTAAATCTTAACTACTAACAGAACAGCCAGCCTGCAATACAACGGCGCTAATAGCAGCCTACAAAGCATATCCGCCCAACGGGGCTCGAACTCGGTACCTCTCGGTCTCTGTGCCAGATGTTATCCAATGCGCTATCGGGGGCTCGAACTCGGTACCTCTCGCTCTCTACGCCAGTGTGTTAAATAATTATATATAGATATATAAATATATATATATATATATTCCTTGAATAAATATTCCTTCCACAAGGTCCATAGGAAATGAGTAAGTATACTAGGCTATGCTCGTTCTGTTGACCTAATAATTATGTATTATAAGCAAGATTTTAAGATCTTTGATGTAGGCCTATAAGTAGGCCTACGTAAGTAAAATAATTTTATAATGTAGGCCTATTTCCAACAAACGATCCACTAAATTATACATCGATTCTCCTTCTGTTCGCTTTCATTTATATTATTCGTGAGTTTGATTAATAGGATTTATGATGCCAGATTAGCGTTACGTCTTTAATTTTTTTTAATAATAATACAATGGCAAGCATCAATAGGCCTATCGACTAGCATCATAAGACATAATAATATTAAGATAGCCTAAGGCTATCGGGAAACTGCCTAATGTATTCTGAATCTACATGCATGTCAGGGACTCGTCAGAAAAAGTGAATTAATGGTTGGCGTTTGATCGTCAGGTCCAGAGCAGATGACATTATTTTGCCAATAGTGGGGCGGCCTGGTGCAAAATATGGCAGAATTGTTCACTGAAAGACAGAAGCATGAAATTTGGTACACGGTAGCAACATACCGTGAGAAAAATTTTTGGCTATAGGGCCATCGCAGATTTGCTCCCTGGCGCCAATGGCAGCCATTTTTCAAAATGGCCGACCGAAGTTGAGATTTTCCAATATCTCAGCTTCTAATTCACTTAGAATCGTAATCCTGGTGTCTAAACATACATACTTAGGGACAAGGATTCCAATAGAACCAATTGCAAACACTTATCTACACGAGATTGGCAGCCATTTTCCAAAATGGCCGATCAAACGAGATTTTTCAATATCTCAACTTCTAGTTCACTTAGAATCGTGATCTTGGTGTCTAAACATACATACTTTGGGGCAGGAATTCCTATAGAATCAATTGCACACACTTATCTATACGAGATTGGCAGCCATTTTCCAAAATGGCCGACCAAACGAGATTTTTCAATGTCTCAATTTCTAGTTCACTTAGAATCGTAATCCTGGTGTCTAAACATACATACTTAGGGGCAAGGATTCCAATAGAACCAATTGCAAACAATTATCTACACAAGATTGGCCGCCATGGACGTCACGTTTGGGGACCGTGGCGATCCCCTAATTTCAAATACCAACTGTGATAGGCTCACGACGAGTCAACTATAATAAGTGCTGTGGTGGCGGCAAGATGTTGTAGGCTTGAGCATATCTCAGTGGCAGTGGGCTAACTGTAGTTTGAAGTTATAGGCATGTACTGTTAGAGTGCTTATTTAATATAGAAGTGATTAATTATATATATATATATATATATATATATATATATATATTGTAAGGACTCGTCCGTGTGCATTGTCCTGAGTTGTCCAAACCCACGGTGAAGACGACAGTGGAGAGGTACTGGTATCGCCTTACTTTTCCCACGACATACCATGGACAACCTGCTGTGTACGCAGAATTTCTGCGTGGTAACTTCACAGTAAAGAATATCAATATTCTCCAATATCACCATAGACCAAGCCCATGAGCAGAACAACGCCTGTGTGAAGGATGATGGTGTGCTATAGGCCTCACACAGAACCCAAAAGCTCTACTACGATGGATGGTGTCTGGACTCATCGAAGAGTTCCAGGCATCGATTCAGAAACCAAAAATGGAATCTGATCTTCGACATCATTTGCAGACAAAAAGCACGCAGGTAACATTTTCAACCAGGTAAAGGCTTTCAGCAATGTGATCGAGGAGATGGGAAGCCCATTCATTGACGACAGTAATGACCTACTTGTCCTGGACAGCAGAGATCTGGCTGGACCTGCAGTGATCAACACAATGCGCAACACTGCATGGGAAAACCAGACAAAAGCAGCACGAAACTTTTGTCAACGAACGTCTTGTTAACCAATCATGACATGTCAATGACCTAATCAAACGAAACAACTTACCTCTCTTCAATCGTCCACCTGTACGGGACAAGTCAAGAGCAAAGCACCAGCTGTCATCTGTGAAGAGTGACTGTTCACTTTTCTCCAGGCTGTACATCTCCTGTCAGACACGTGAAGGAGATCTTGACGAATTCTTTGCACACAAGAATCAAGCATTCCCACCATCACTCTCGCATATGGGCAAATTGCAGCTAGGAACCAAGTCAGACATTGTGAGCTGCCTAGAAGAGCTGGTTCCCATGCACTTAAACAGATGACGCCATTCCAGATATCCACCCAGGCCCTTCACTAGTGTTGATGCTGTTATCCTGGATGGAGCAGTCATAGTCAACAACTCAACTTGCTCAAGCCTGGCACTGCATCCACCTTCTCAGATTATGCCTCCCATATCTTCTTGCCCTATATCACAAGACAGCTAGAGCATGTGCACAGGGTCGATGTGATATGGGATGAATATGTGCATGGCAGCTTGAAGACATGCACACGCAGTGTGAGGGGTAAGGGAAGCCGAAGGCGAGTGGAATCTTCCAATGCCCTACCTAGAAACTGGCAGGAATTTCTAAGAAACGATGAAAACAAATCAAGTGTTGTTTTGTTTTTTGAGCCTGCAAATACCGAAACTTAAAACAGACACAGAAAGACAGATCATCGCCACATACCACAAGGACGTGCTCTGTACTCAGCCAAGGGACAAAACTGGGCTTGCTCCTTGTACTCAGGAGGAAGCCGATACAAGGATTTTACTGCACGTTTCAGATGCTGCCAAACACGGCTATCGTAAAGTAATGATCCGCACTGTTGACTCTGGCGTGTTGGTGTTAGCCATAGCAGTAATTCAGCAGCTCAGCATTGACGAACTGTGGGTTGGTTTTGCCTCCGGAAAAAGCTTCAGGTACCTACCAACCCATGAGATGGCACGTGCTCTCGGTCCAGAGAAGTGTGTGGCTTTGCCCTTCCTACACACATTTAGCGGATGTGACACAGTATCATCCTTTGCTGGCCGCGGACAAAGGACTGTGTGGGACATTTGGAAGACATTCAACGACGTAACCCCAGCCTTCTGTACCTTAGCATCAACTCCCAGCCCTGTTGAGGGTCAGCTCAATGTACTGGAGCGCTTTGTAGTTCTTCTGTATGACCGTGCAAGCAGTGAGGAGAAAGTGAATGAGGCACGGAAGCAGCTGTTGTCACAGAAACACAGACCAATGGATGGCCTTCCACCGATTCAATCTGCACTTGTGGAACACACAAAGAGAGCTGCCTACCACAGATGTTTGAGGCTGTTCCCAAGCTACCTTGTCCTGGCGAATGGGGGTGGCTGCAAACGATCGAAGGAGGCTGGGAAGTGAAGTGGACAACACTCCCAGAAGCCTCTCATGCTTGTTCTGAACTGCTCATATGTGGCTGCGAGAAGGGCTGCAGAGGACAGTGCAAATGTGTGAAAGCTGCTCTACAGTGTACTGGTCTCTGTCTGTGTAGAGGCCTATGTGACCGTTAAAGAATTGGACGATGTTGGGAAGTACTTTCTCTGGAAACTGGTTTCTAAAATGTGGACTAACTGTTATGTTGTTCAATATACATTCATGAGAACATTAATAGCATGCTGAATTGCTGATATACCATAATTTGTTTTATTTCCACATGAATTTGAACACACCATGAAGTTTCATAAATATTATGGTGAAATAAATTGGCGTAGCTAGGAATGTACTATGCCTATGACAGTTGAGTTTTCCAACGGGGGGGGGAGTACAATTGCTTGCAATTAGTACCATTTGAATCCTTGCCCCTAAATGTGACAGTTTAGACAGCAATAATGGTTCCATTGGAATCCTTGCCCCTAAGTATGTATGTTTAGACACCAGGATCACGATTCTAAGAAAACTAGAAGTTCAGATATTAAAAAATCTCTTTTGGAAAATGGCTGCCAATCTCGTGTAGATAAGTGTTTGCAATTAGTTCTGTTAGAATTCTTGCCCCTAAGTATATATGTTTAGACACCAGGATCACGATTCTAACTGAACTAGAAGTTGAGATATTGAAAAATCTCGTTTGATCGGCCATTTTGGAAAATGGCTGCCAATCTCGTGTAGATAAGTGTTTGCAATTGGTTCTATTGGAATCCTTGTCCCTAAGTATGTATGTTTAGACACCAGGATTACGATTCTAAGTGAATTAGAAGCTGAGATATTGGAAAATCTCAACTTCGGTCGGCCATTTTGAAAAATGGCTGCCATTGGCGCCAGGGAGCAAATCTGCGATGGCCCTATAGCCAAATATTTTTCTCACGGTATGTTGCTACCGTGTACCAAATTTCATGCTTCTGTCTTTAAGTGAGCAATTTTTCACCAAGCCGCTCTACTACAAGTGCGGCAGATCTCCTTAACCCTATATGGCACGCTGTTAACCCTAGGCAACATAACCATATCATGGGATATTGTACGGTGTTAATTGAGAGCAACAAACCGTTTTGGAGCTCTCGCCATCTAGCGAATGTAAATCAATTGTGTGCGTAAATCTGCAACTGCAATATTTTTAGCTGGAGTGTATCTTACAATACTACGTGGTACAAGTATGACACCCAGGGTTTTCCGTGTGCAATAAAGGGTTAAGTTGTGTGTTTTCTCTGAAGGAGCAGGACGCTCCTTAAAAGACGTTTCGTATTAAACTCTGACGCCGAATGTCGGAATGCATGAGCAAGGCTTAAAGCTAGTCGCCGACTAGCGCCAACGTCCGAGATCCGACGAGTTATCTCGGACGTCGTTTAGCCTACGACAAGAGGTGCGTACGAGGCTCCCATGGCTTAAGAGACGGGCTAGCTAGTCTGAGACTATGGCAATTACCAGCTATGCAGGCGCCTTACTCGTCAGTTTTAAATTATGCGACATGGCTGATTGGCGCCATACTTTTAGGTTTGGTCGTAGGCCTACTGTCGTACATATCCAGTTTCTTCTGGAAGGAATTGCATTGGTTGCCTATAGGTATGCAAGAGCGTATCGAATTTGAGATTCTGGCTCTTCTTTGCTAAGCAGGCTGCGCTCCTCCTTATCTTAAAGAGCTTTTCGTCTTTGTCTCTTCCATCCCTGGTCGCAGATTGCTTTGCTTTGTTGCTCAAAGGTGACTTGTTGTTTCACCGCCAGAACTTCTGCGGCACAGCATATATAGAAGCATTGCTGTGGTCGGTCCATATCTTATGGAATAAGCTTCCTAGCAACCTATGGCATGAACTCTTCATCTTCTCTTCGCCTCTTTTTCGCGAGCGCTTGAAGACCATTCTGTTTTATCGTAGTTTCTTAATGTTGTTATGTCGAGAGCGCCTCTGATGAGTTTCTCTTGAGTTGGCGCTATATCATTTTGCAACTACGTCTGCTTGTTGCATTATATGCAGCTGTATTGTATTGTATTGTATTGTATTGTATTGTATTTGAACACTTGTTATAGCGCCCCAACCAGATTTCCCATTCAGAGGCGCTCCCGACTACTGCGCGAACGCTGAATCGGAGTTTCACGCCGAAGCGCATGAGCAATTGTGAGTGAAGGACTTGCCCAGGGTCCCTACGCGGTGACTTTGAGGTGGATCCGAACCCGCAACCCTCCAGCTGCAAGGCACCGAACATACCCCTACACCACCGCGCCCCAGTTGTATTGTGATGTGTTGTATTGTGTGTTGTATTGTAAGCTTACTCCACGTACAATACTACAGTATTGTTTCAATATGTAATTAAGGGAGTTCGAGATTAAGCCAATATATTTGTCGACGATTTCCGAAGTGTCAATCCATCTGGTTTCGAATCGTCGACTCGCCCGATTTGTGCCTTAGCGCCAACTCGAGATAAGACACACGATCATTGTAATTGATGCTTGAGAGTATAATCATTAAAAAAAACTTCAATGACAAAAGTACTTCAGAGTTTGGCGTAAACGTTTATAAGTGCATGAATTATATCAATGACATTTGGAACTCAAGACTTTCATCTTAACACACGACAATAATTAAGCCTGCCTAGGCCTATACAAAATCTTCTTACTCTTATTTAGTCATAAGCTACTGAATAACATGGTTTCTAAAGCGATTATTAGCTGACATAGTCATACTGCTTAGGCGTTGGCTATTCTTTAATTTGGATACAGCTCAATGTCACAGAATGACTGTAGAATTACGAGAGCTAACTTTATACGACAATTCCCTACATTTTGGATATTGAATTATAATGCTGCAAAGTTAAGATTACAACCGAGAGCGCTGTCGTGCTGTATTTGAACTACAAATAGCAATGCAGCAGTCTAACTTATGCTGCATGATGTCTGATTCGGCCTCTAGTTCCGTCTTGCAAGTTGTCAAACTTGTTGGTCTCTTGATCTGACTTTGTTTAGGGACACTGAAAAGCCTTAGTAAATGTAGTCATTACTATTCCAGCGAGTAAATCAGGTTAATTATCGTCAAGACTACTGCAACGGGTAGAGAAGAGGAATTGGCGAAGGACAGCTTAATTAGTTTTCTCTATTTTAATTGATTTGATGTCCCGACTTTCAGCTGTGCTTTTCTAAAGCGGTCGTCAGACTGTCGGCATTTCAAGCGGTACCTCAGCCTCTGAATTCGAGGTTTTCGTTGTATTGCTAGACATTTGAGTGGTTCTTGCAACAGAGTTAGAGGTACGTTCAGCAATTTCTGTTGCTATAGGGTACGTGCTAATACCGTCAGGCGTTGTCATAGTTTGGCTCACTTCGAGTAACCTCGTGACAAGAGTTGCGTTGTCTTCAGCGAGTTTCGTAGTAAGATTTCCGTAGCCTGTGGTCACTCCAGTAAAACTGTCGTTTTCGTCCACCGTTATAGTGACATTGTCTTTCGTCATTACCTGTGTAGTAAAGATTTCAGCAGTTGCTGTACTATGGGAATATTCCTCAACACCTGCAGTTATTTCTCGTACTGCAGTAGTTTCACCCCTTGAAGTATTACGAGTTCTAATCCTACTGGTAGTTTCAGCAGTTCCACTTCTTACTGAAGTTGTGACGTTTTCAGTCATATTTTCTTGGCTGTATTCAGGTAGGGCTGTTGAGTAGATATTAATATCCATGTTTTGCGAAGTAAAAAATGTTTCATTTTCTGTAGACATAAATTCTGCAGATGTTGAACTTTCAGCTAACACTGTGGAAATTGTAACAGGCCTACGAATAGTTTCATTTGACATTGTAGTAGGCCTACTGCTGTTTTCGGGCGTTGTGGTATTATTCTGCAAACTTCTGCCTTCCGAATTGAACTGGGTCTGTAGAACAGTATTATAAGTGAATTCACCTTTGACTGTCGTAGGCCTAACGCTGTATTCTGAAACTCTTTTAGTGCCAATGCCTAGCGTAGAATCTGCTGCACTTGTGCCTGCAGTAGTCACAACCATAGTAGCCACAGAATCATTGCGGTGGATAGTGGTTTCAGAAGTTGGAAGCGTTTTGAAAGCGACGCTGGCGGTGGTTTTGATCTGGCTCTTGTTCTCGTTTGCAGATGAAGCAATTACTGTTACCTCGCTGCTGATCGTAGTCATTTCTTCTCGGTTGATCGTTCCCGCTTCTGACACCGAAAACAAAGGCGAAACAGTGACACCGGACTGATCGGAATGATTCGTAATTGTCTCAAGTGTCTTGAAGTCGGTCGTAGTTTCCACCAGTTCAGTAGAGGCACCGACATAGTTTCCAGTTGAGCTTCTACTGCCAACTGTATTGCCTTCACTGGGAATACCGACAGTAGGCTGAATCTTATTCCAGTTGATAGTGGAATGGAGAGAACGAGTTGGGATTGAAGGAGAGACAGAATGCGATAAGCGACAATCTGCATTCCAAGGAAATTCACAGGTTTTGGAAAGTCTGTGGAAAAGCAATCCCATTGGACACAGGCGCCTTTGAACTGTCACCTGTGGACTAGAGGAACAGACGACGCGTAGAACCAAGAAGCTTGCGCAGCTCTCAGGATCTGGGTGGTGGAATTCCTGGCCACAACTGCTTCTGCCAGGACCTATGCACAGATTAAGGAAATATAAATATTCTGCCTAGGTTAAGAACTTCTAAAAATATCAAATTAACCGAAGGTTTCTATACGAATTTAAAATCAAGGTGTGGCAGCGTTGTCCTGTACGTATAGGCCTACGTACATACACGTATAGACCCGCAAATCAGACAATGCAGCGTAGGGACTATAGGCAACTACATAATTATAACTTAGACACGGAAAATTAGCAGGGTCGACGCCATAGATCGCTTTAGAGAAACGTGCATGTTTACATTTTAGGCAACGTACATGTAGGCTACCGGTACCGTGAAATCCGTGATGATGTGGTGAATTTGACGTCGCAATTATAGTGAATGTGTCCCTTTTCCCTCGCCTTGGCCGCCTGCCTGCGTCCCAGGACTTAGAGCTAAGTCCCCTCTCCCCTCTTTCGGCGAGAGAGATCCATCAAAGGACCATCATCCAGACAAACAGAGACAGAGAGAATGATCCACCCAGGCAGTCAGATGACAGACGATTTTCGCCATATATAATAAGCTTTACCATTTTGGTGAATTTTAGAAGATTGTATGTAGGCCTACAGACCTCTAAATTGTAGTATGATTGGTTTAGGCTAAATTGATGCTTACCTGAACTGCGGCTGATAGCGCTGACCGAGGCGAGAAGCAACAGACTGTGCACAATGGCCGTCGTTCTGATCACGACAAGAATCCTTCCGTACAACGAACGCTGTAACGACAACGACTGCAATGCATCCATACACATATGGGAATGATGATCATAACCCTGATAGTCACTTCGCTGGGCCCACGTTGAGGACTGTAGTTGGCCACCTGTGGATAAATGTGCGCCAGCTATATCATGGCCCCAAAGAACGTGGCCGCCCGGGAATCAGCAACCCTTTAAGCGACAATTTCCAAAAAGTCAAGAAATTATCAAGAGACCGAGACAATAGATTCCGAGAGAGAGACATAAAAACCTATCCCGAGATGTCTCGAGACCGAGACTGCTCGAGTCTCGAGACCATGTACAACTTTGTAATATACCGTATGCTTATCGCATTCCAGTAGCTCTCGCCCAGTAAAAGAATAGGCCTACTTGCTATAGAAGAAACAATTACTAAAAACGAGCATGTCGTTTTTCTAAAAGTCGTAATTATTGCTAAATCGATTCGAACTTTTTATTGTTATTATTAAAGTAATTTTAACGGGCTAAAAGTCGTACAAATGTGCGAAACTGAGCCTTTCACGGTTCACCCCCAAATAGCTACATGGAGAGCGAACCTTCTTATGGAATGGCGCTCATTTAAGGCAAATCAGTCGATGACGCACATTGTGTAATTTAGGTAGAGTCCCATTCGATTTCAAATGTTTAATAAAGTTTTGTTTAAAGAAGTTGTTCTGCAAGACACGATAAATGAATAAGAGTTGCTTATAACATATAATTATGTTCTGTAGGCCTATTATGTGCTTCGTGGCTTAATATTATAAAAAGTTCGAGATGAGTGCAGTATAGGCCTAGGCCCACGGTAGTTGAGAGACAGCAACTCGCCCCCAAAGATCTAGAGTGAACTGCAGACAAATAGGGTATAAGTAGATTATGGTCTTTATTCTATGAACCAAGTATTTGTGGACGAATGCATACTTACAGTCCTCTTTTGCTGCGTTCTCATCATTGCATTAGAATGACAATAATTGCAGAAATCGATGTAGGCCTATGCTGTATTTCGAAACTCTGGTGAAACTCCAGCCAAACTCAAACGAAACTCCAGACTTTGCTGATCAACTGGGACGCCTGCTCGACCGACCGACTGCACACTCTGTATCCGTCACTCTATTTATAGGGCCTATGCGTATGTCCACTGCAGGGATGTGGAAATGCCAGCGGTGAATCAACTGTTAAAGAATTTCTTTGTTTGCCTCACTTAATAGGCCTACAGGTGTTGTAAAGAAATTGCGTTGAGTCAGATGATGATGCTAACGTAAGAAGAAAGTCACGTGCACGTAGCTTCATTGTTTAAGCCTCATTTAAAGGTAGGCCTATATGGGCCTACACAGTGGCGTAACGACGGGGGGCAGGGGGCGGCCGCCCCCGGGCGCAGGACGGGGGGCGCGCAAAATTAGGTCTTAAAATGTGTTTTTTGTTAAAGAAATCAGGTAAAAATAGTAAAAAAAGTAACTTTTTGTACGTGAGGCTGGGGGCGCACGGGCAAAGGGGGGGCAAAATGATATTTGACAAGGTTCTTGTTGAAAAACAGAGGAAAAAAAAAAAAAAAAAGTCATCAGAAATTTTGGCGGAAGTGAGAAAAAAATTTAGAGGAAATTCTTGCCCCCGGGCGCACGAACCCCTAGTTACGCCACTGGGCCTACACAGATCTACTTATCCTCCAAGTAACAGCAGAGTTGGCGGTTAATTGGCGTTTTTACTTCAGCATAAAGAACGTATTATACCAAATGTATATAAATCGTCTTTTAGACTTCACAAGAAATTTCAAATAATTTCAACGCGTGATTGTTCTTAAACCCTGCGATATGTAAGAACTTTCTTTCGATATTGTCGATTTAATAGTGAAATGCAGCAGATTTCGTAGCCTATCTAAGCCTTGCATTCGAATGAAGGAAACAGACGTCGCTGTTAGCCTACTGCTTGCATATTCCGACAGAGCGTTTGCAGGCAGTTCAATAAAGTGCATACCTACTTACTTATATAAGCCTCTGTTGATAACCGCATGAATGCCAAATAGCATTTGACAGCCTTCCAAAGTGTGAACCAGAATACAACGATATAAACATCTAATTATAACAAATCATGCAACGTAAGCGTTTGACATGTATACATGATATAGGCCTACATGCACACTGTCAGCTGCGAAATCGCATTCAAATATGGGCCATATCATGCATGCAATAACTGGAATTCGATTAATCTTCTTGTCCTATTTCTCTCAACTTGCTTTAGGACATCGAAAGGCAAAAGCAGCCACAATAGACCGGAGCAAGGACGTAGGCCTAATTATAAGTTATAAGACAATAGAAAATGTGATTCAAATTCTTCGACGGTGGGGAAATTCTGTAATGTAATGTAGCCTAGTATACATGTTCAGTTATAGAAAGTATAGGTGATCGTTTTATTTCTTTTAAATATAGGCCTAGGTTAAACTTAACCCTGCAAGTCGGCTTATTGCATAATATTTTGTTGCAGATATTTCTAATTATTGTCGGATGACCGCTTCACTTAGGATTCGAACTCATAAGTCTTATAATTATTTCCTCCATTAATGTCTCGAATAAAACTATAGGCAATTTCGCGTTCCAACCCCATAGGTTGCATTTGACTTAATTTGCTTAGGGGCCGTCCATAAATGACGTCACGCTATTTTGGCCGATTTTTAACCCCCTCCCCCCTCGTCACACTTCGTCACAAAAAGTAAGACCCCTCTGAAAATGACGTCACAAAGCTCTGACCCCCCCCCTAAAACCAATTTCCATGGCAAAGCAAAATGCTCCATGGAACTAATAGCGAAAGCATGAATATTTTAAAATCTAACGGTGACCAAATATTGAAATAATTAGAAAATTATTAATAATGGTGCCCGTATATATTAAAATAATTTAAAAAATAATTAAAATTTAATCCTAAAAATTAGTGCTGTTATTATTAAAATTAAATTGTTGTTAATTGTTAAATTTAATAACATAGACCTGGTGTGACGTCACACTACTCAGACCCCCCCACCCCATGTCACACATCGTCACAAATTTCCGACCCCCAGGTGCGTGACGTCATTTATGGACGGCCTCTTAATACATGTCACGTATTTAACTTTTCTGCTGGGATATCATTTGCTGAGGTGAGCACGTGGTCGACTGGTCGTAAAGATAGATAGCCTATTCGTCAGTTCACCTGGACACCTCTAATTTCTATATAGGCCCTAATTCAAATTAACTTTGACAACAAATCTGCCAACTGCAACCAGACAGCGTACCATGCATCAAGCCCTGGCAGCTAAATTCCGGCTCACAGGTCTTCAGATCGAGTAGGCCTAAGCAACGACTCATGCACAACAAAGACCGGAATGCAACAGAATGACTCTTCGTTGCGTGCATGTAGAATTATAATTGTAGTCATATGTGGCATATAAAGAACGTGTGCGTAAATTGGATGTAACGCTTCTGTCATCTGTCGTCAGTCACATGCACATGTGCTTCTGGTTATAATAATCGCAACAACAAAGGTTGGCATGCATCCACTTCTTATGCCGTTGATCAGAATATGGAAACAGTAAGTGGCGTACCTGGCTGTGGATCCTGGGGTCTGGACTACCTTGAGGCTGTAGGTCCACCAACCACGGGATTTGTGTAGATCTGATGAGATGTCTAAGATGTACCCCTCCTCATCGATGACTCGTGACTTGACTCTGTCGATGAATATGAGTATCATGTTACAATAGAGAAAACTGTACAAACCACTGTCACGTATTGGATTCCTGGCCTGTTTTATTTCGGCAGGATAATTTTGGTTCAGAGGTTTCGCTCCGAACCCAGGTGGGAGGGCAGCATACGCGACGATCTCACGACCCATATTTCGTTAGAGTCTTCGATCGGGTCTTCGGAGCTAGGGTGTTTCGTAACCCATTAACCCTCATTTATCAGCTATAGCCTATAGTAGTGTAACGTTTTGTGTGGTGCCCTCCCTTGGTGCTTTTCCGTGTTCTTGGGAGTTGGTGGTATTTCGGGATTCCCTTGCCTCCTGCGGTCTCTTACGGCCTGTCGGCGCTGTCTTCGGTCCTGGTGTCATCCCCTTGGCCGCTGCCTCTCTTCCCTGTAGGCTAAGTCCGTTTGACCCCGTAGGCTACGTCCGTTCGACCTAGATAGCGGTAACCTTGGGTGCTGAAGGCCATGTCCGCTAGGCTATGTCCGTTCCTAGGCTATGTCCGCTCCTAGGCTATGTCCGCTAGGCTATGTTAGCTCCTAGACTATGTCCGCTCCTAGGCTATGTCCGCTCCTAGACTATGTCCGCTATGCTATGTACGCTCCTGGGCTATGTCCGCCTAGACTATGTTCGCTCCTAGGCATAGGCGGAGAATAGGTCTTGGGTTTGGGGGGACCGGTGAAGGAGCGGGCGAAGGACGATCGGCGAGGCGCGCAGCGCCGAGCAGGCGGAGGGGTTTGGGGAGGGGGATGTGCCCCCTCCCCTATATAAATTTTTTTGAATTTCCACACTGTAATGGTAGCATTTTAAGCTGTCATCTGAACAAAATTGCTCTATAATTTGAGTGCTGATAGGAACCAGCTGTCACTCGTAGCCTACATGTAGTCTGAGTCGTGTTTGAGTTTGGGGAGGGGGTTTGGGGAGAGGACGTGACCCCATGGGCGGAGTTTGGTTTTAGTTCATGGGGGGCTAAAGCATACCCTCGTTTTTCTCTCTTCCCTGCCGCAAAGCGGCCCCCTTTAAACGGAGGGGTTTGGAGCAGGGGCGCAACCACGGTCCAGAAGTTGGGGACCTACTAGAATGTCTGAGTGGGGGGTGGAATTGCGAGCGCCGAAGGCGCAAAGCCGCGATTGCCGAAGGCAAGAAGCCCCTAACGACAAGGGGGTATGGGGGAGCGTCGTAAGCTCCCCATCGGGGTTTGGGGCGGAGCCCCAGAAGCCGACGCAATTTTGAGCATATGATGCCAAATGGAGTACATTTTGGGCTTTAATTTACCTCAAATTTTTCACCGATGATTTCGATATAAAGTACCTAAAGCATCTAGATCTGTGAAAATGTGACTTTATTATATGAATAAACTGGACGTGACAAACGTTTAAGAGAATTGAACGGAAAAGAGTAGAATAAGCTCTAGAACAGTAGTATACTTGTTTGTCAAAACTGATAATCGGCTGGGAGGATGCCTGAACGGGTACATTTTCTCAGAATACCGTTAAGGCGTTTACGTTCCCCTACTGTACAGTGGCAAATCCCCGCCAAATAGAGCAGGCATAAAGTAGCCGTGCGAGGGTATACTATAGCCCTAACAACGTCAAAGAGACGTTGACCGTGGGCGACCAAAACACGTATACCCGAACATGCATTTTCGGGCTTTGCAGCACATTTTGTCCATGTGTGCCCCAAAGCCAATCCCATCAGAGATGGTGACACCCAAAATAACCATCTCCTGGACCCGCTCGATGCCAGGGATGAGAGGAGGGAGGGCAATAGGTTTCGACCTCGGTCGTTTGACAACCATTTCTCTGGTCTTAGCAAGGTTTAATTTAAGATTCCCAATGGACGCCCACTTAGAGATAATTTTTTTTATGGTCCAGTTCAGAAAGAGTGATGTCAATGCAGGAAGCAGGGACCAGCAAGTAGGCCTAGCTATTGTCGGCATATTTAGTGAGACGTTTTTCACTCTATTTAGGTTTAAGGCTAGAAATGGCTATGACAAAATCAGCAGGTCCAAGGCCAGAGCCTTGTACTATAGGCCCCACTGGCATTAATGGTACAGAGGGAAGAGATCTCGGAAGGCAAGAAGCTCCTAATGAAAATAGGGGCATGGGGGAGCGTCGTAAATTCCCCCATCGGGGTCTGGGGCTCCGGGATTGAAGCCGACGAAATTTTGAGCATATGATGCCAAATGGAGTGCCTTTTGAGCTCTTGTTTGCCTCACAGTTTTCAAAAGTTGGGGGACGGTCCCAAGCTGTTCGAAAGTTTGGGGGGACGCGTCCTACGGGTCCCATAGGGTGGTTGCGCCTATGGTTTGGAGGCAATTTGAGCCCCTATAGGCGGGTCTGGGGCGAAGCCCCAGCCGCCAAATGTATTTTGAACGTACTCTGTACTAATTTTGTGGTGAGAAGGATTTTACAGCTTAAAATATGTGTTCGTTGTGGCACGTGCTGAATCATTAATGCATTCACGTTGTCCAAATGTAGAAGCAACGAAGAAGTCTCGAAGAGATGACGCAGTTTTAACTGTCTTCTGACTTCTTGCGGCTACTATGTCTTGTGCACTTGGACCAGAGTCACACGTGCTGGCAGGAACTGGTAGAGATGGGATGGCAATGCCATGAGATTTATCACTATACCTTAATGAAGCACAGTCAAGTCTGTGGGCTCATGGGGGGGCTTAGCCCCCCCTAGCCCCTGATAAACTCCGCCCATGCGTGACCCTCCCCTATCTAAATTTTTTGAATTTTCACACTGTGATGGTAGCATTTTAAGCTGTCATCTGAAAAATTGCTCTATTATTTGAGTGCTGATAAGAACCAGCTGTCACTCTTAGCTATTATTATTATATTCATGAAATATTTCAGAAATATTGGGGGGATATAAGCAGCTCCGTCCCCCCCCCACCTCAAGTTTCGGGGGGATCGTCCCCCCTGTCCCCCCCCTAGGTCTCCGCCCCTGCTCCTAGGCTATGTTCGCTAGGCTATGTCCGCTCCTAGGCTATGTCCGCTGGAGGGGTATAAATAGAAGAGCTCTAGCATGATCCATGCATAGATGTACTGTATACATTTTAAACATGAATCGACCGGTTGCTGCAACAGGTGTCCATACGATGGTCGTATACGGCTCGTGCACGTGACTGTTCAATACTAAAAGAAAACAACGCCCATCAAATTCATGCGCACATCGATCAGAAAGAAGAGAGAATATACAGATACGGATGAATGGACGCATGCATAAGTATATACAACTATAGGCATATAGTATTTATAGGCTATATATATATATATAATATATATATATATATATATATATATATATATATATTATATCTTCTACGGTAAGATTGGATATGCTTTAGCCTTTAACGCATTCGTGTTGTATTTCGGCTTAACGACACTTTTTCATATCGAAGATGATTAGTGTCGGAGGCAGAAAAGCAACCTCGTACTCCACGTTTATATTGCGACCGAGCCACCCGCAGTAAAGATCCGAGAAATTAATCTCTGATAAACCGACCGACCCGGAATCGAACCCGGGCCGCCAGCGTGGCGAGCGGGCACCAACCCACTCGGCCACTAAGGATCCTGAGTGGCCGAGTGGGTTGGTTGCCCGCTCGTCACGCCGGCGCCCCGGGTTCGCTTCCCGGTCGGGTCGGTTTATCAGAGATTAATTTCTCGGATCTTTACTGCGGGTGGCTCGGTCGCAATTTAAAACGTGGAGTACGAGGTTGCTTTCTGCCTCCGACACTAATCATCTTCGATATGAAAAAAGTGTCGTTAAGCCGAAACAATGAGCTCGGGGAACGCCAATCATCGTCGATATGACGGCGTCGTTAAATAAACGATATTAAGCTGGAGCTGAGCTCGGGGTTCTTGTTCTTGTTCTTCTTCGTCTGCCACGTCTGTCTGTCGAGGACTGAACGACTTCTGCGGTTGGTTGTGTGCTGTGTGCATTCGAGTACTTTGATTGACGTTTGAAGAATACATCATGTCTAAAACCAGTGGTGTAGACGTAAATTTGGAAGTACCGGAGCGGTCCGGCCATTTGAAAGTTGATGACCGGGGGGTAGTAACCAGTATTTTCCCAAAAAATGTCTCAACACGCCTGACTTTTTAAATTTTCGAGGGGGTAGTAAGAACACTTTTTCAAGGGCCAGTAGTAACCGAAGTTTCCAAAAAATTTCGAGGGGGGGGGGAGTAACAACAGTTTTCCAACAAAATTTTCCCTCGTGGGGGCAGAATTATCCCTAAATTTCACACTTTCTGTAAAAAATTATATGTCTTTAATTTTTCTGCGTGGGAAAACTCGATCCTAGGGGGAACTTTCCCACCAAAGAGACGTCTCGATTAAACACTGGCTCCGGCTAAATAATAAGTACCGGAACGCCGCTCCGGACCGCTCCGGCTCGTCTACACCCCTGTCTAAAACCTATAGGACGACGTATTAGGACGTGTTGGTGTTGATTTGGGCGATTGATCGTCTGAGAACGTCTAATTAGTCCTTCGCAATACTCCGGAGGCCGGACTTGCGCTCCTTCGAGCGATACGCGAACTGCTGCTCCGTGCAAGCTCAAACTCGGATCCGTCCCTGCGACTCGGAGAGTTCAGGGCGGGTTTCCTCGACAGTAGCCTATTAATTGCATGCTCTTGCTAATATAGGCTATCGCTCAGGCATGTCGTCCAAAGTTGCTCAATTTCATACTAAAAGTTTCAAGATGCCTTAGCTTTCGCCTTTCGGAACTCCGTCCAGGACCCCGCTATAGCCTATAGGGAGCCTATACAATAGGCAAACAATACAACACAATACAACTGGGGCCCGGTGGTGTAGGGGTATGTTCGGTGCCTTGCAGATGGAGGGTTGCGGGTTCGAATCCACCTCAAAGCCGCCGCGTAGGGACCCTGGGCAAGTCCTTCACTCGCAATTGCTCATGCGCTTCGGCGTGAAACTCCGATTCAGCGTCTGCGCAGTAGTCGGGAGCGCCTCTGAATAGGAATCTGGTCGGGGCGCTATAACAAGTGTTCAAATACAATACAATACACGCTCCCCATATTAAATATGGGGAACGTAAATTTTACTTATTATTTTAGTCGTTACGGGATCTAACGGCCGCGGGGTCTGGGCAACTCCCAGGACGACCACTACCAGCCTCGGGCGTCAGAGGGTACCTTCTGGCAGTCAGCAAGGTAAGGCTTCAGTTGTAGGCTGAAGACTAACCACAAAGGTTTAACGATTAGTTTAGGCTATTCGAAGAAATAGAAACGTCCACCTTTACCCACTATAGGCCTAGGTTCAACACTTAAATTTCCTCATCATTGTTCAGTCCTCATAATTTTTCATATTGGTATAACCGTATCCTTACCTTTATTGTTATACTTTACCTCTATCCCTGTCCTAATCGTTATCTGGAAAACGAAACACGGCACAGAACAAAGAAATTTGCGTTGTTTGATCGAGATCAAATTGATCCTGGATTTTATCTGTCGAATGCTAGATGGCGACCAAAGACTTTTGAAAGTAAAATGTCATCTTGAACTCTATGTACGTGGAATCTTTGCTCCATATATAGCCCATGGTAGCTTCTTGCATAAACAGCATTTCTTGAATAAACATTTAACATTTTATTCCTAAAATGGCTGATTTAGTGGATTTACCTTCTTGGAGATTAAGTGGTACTGGAGATCTGATCCAACAGGTAGTAGAGCATCTATGCTCACCTCGTAGCTATGACTTATTTAATGATCCTAGAGTGGGACAGACCATAATGTAAATGGATGGATGGATGGATCCACAGTTTAACGGCAGCTTATGACAACATAGGCCGTTGCCGCCGACAAAGATTAGTTTTTGGCATATTACAGCTCTATAATGTAAAGGGACAGACTATAACATTTAGTCTAAGGACAATTGCTCAATAATTTCGTATGACATGCTAACAGGGTAATTTCGTATTTTAGCTTATTTTTATTATTTGACCAAAACTAATGAAAGAAACAAGCGTATTTTATTACTTTGACTCGAAGTTGGATTGATGAAAAGAATTCTTTGCTTAAATAGAAGTTGGATTCATGAAAACAATTATTTGCTTAAATAGAAGGTGGATTGATGAAAAGAATTCTTTGCTTAAATAGAAGTTGGATTGATGGAAAGAATTCTTTGCTTAAATAGAAGTTGGATTGATTAAAAGAATTCTTTGCTTAAATAGAAGTTGGATTGATGAAAAGAATTCTTTGCATAAATAGAGTTGGGTTGATTACAGTTATCAGGACATTAGCGGACTGCCTACTTACTGAGGTAAAGTACAGCATTGAAAAATTTGTATTAATTTACCAACGTAAACTGTGGTTTAACCAATGCCATGTATATAATAAAATGTGCTAAAATGCTAACTTACCTGCTATAGGACAAATCGTACCTGGTGACTTATGTGATAATGGACAGTCAGAATTCATTCATTCATTCATATCGAACATTTGTATAGCGCCCCTTCAAGAAAACTACTCAGAGGCGCTCCCGACTCCAGCACGGCCAAAAAGAACAGTTTTAACATGAGAAAAGAACAGAGTAGAGAAGGTCAACAATCAGACACAAAGCACAAAGAACCCGATGGTAAACTAGACTAGACCTAGGCTATATCATCTTGCGTATTATTTACTGTTATAATGGAATAGTGGTGAACTGACTGAGTATTCAGCAGTATGAACCTATAAACAATATGATAACATAGTGTCATGGATAGGATTATCATTCGACTAGTTATTGATAGAGACAAGGAACAGAAGTCGTATGGCCAATCCTGTGATCAAGGATGGTTCAGGACAAGACATCTTTGGCATTACAGATTTATGACTCTGTATGTGATGAAGATAACTATTGTAGGCAGCAAAATTGGATTTTTGAGTACCAATAGTCCACCTAGTGTAGTGTTAAGGAAACAATTGCTGCTATTTATTCAAGGTTAATGGCCCATGCAGAACTAGCTTTCAGATTTTGATAAATTTGTATGAAGTAGCATGTTTGACACAACATACCATATATCTAAAAGCATGCTAGACAGAGCTAAGTGTCTTGCAATTCCTGAATTTAGACCACAAACTGAAGCAATGTGAAAGTTTTATGCTTGTATGCAGAATAACTACTAAATATAGTGAGTGGAAAGCGTAAGAAAAAACATGTACTCGGTAATTTGCTGTGGCATGGAAAAGCAGGCAACCTCATGTATGTTGCTAGCCTCATATCTTGGCAAAACTGTGTATTAAGGTACAAAACTTTCCAGACTGTCATGATGTGTATTTATCTCCATAATGGCGTAAATGATAAATATCTTAAATGGAGAGTTGGGGACACTTTCCAAAGCTGGTTGAGTTAAACACACCAGCCTGGGAATCCTTGTTACTATTTCTATGGTAGCCATCCAGGAGTGCAAACAGATATTACCAGTTACTATTGGGCTTAAAGTCTGAATGATGTCAAGGCATAGGCATTGACAGAATCTCCTGAATAAATATGCAGCACCTTTTCAAACCTACTGGAAGTCATTTTGCCAGTTTCTCTGTTAAATCTTGCCTTATAATTATTATAAAATGCACTGCATAACCTTTTCCTAAATTTTATAATGCATTGTTCACTTCAGATTGCGGCTCTGGTATGGCTTAATAAAGGCGATGAACACAAAGAATTATACCAGAAAATTACTGGTGCTCGTGTCGCATATGAGTTATACAATCGACTTTCGGTGAAGAAAGACATTGAAGTGTTTCAGGTTGATTACATAGGTTTTAGAGTTTTAGGCCTATTGTTTATCAGTTGTGTATTGCTAAAAGTTTTCCTTAACCACAGATTATATTATTAGTGAACTATACACATGTAATTAATTGCTTATTGAATGCTTTGACTCTTTGTTTGCTTCAAGTCAGTAATGGGCTTCCAGGCGTTCTTGGTCACTGGCCCAAGGATCTGACAATTGCCTCTTGTTCCTATCCACATTACAGCCTTTAATGTCATTCAGGACTGAGACCTCATGGATCTTGATTACTTCTATTCAATGGATTGTGATTTAAAATTGCAGCTAAGCTTAAAAGTGGCCAATGATTGATAACTTGTGAATTCTGATACTGGTGCTATAGGAGCTTTCAGACTAAATTTATGGTCACTGCTTAGTACAAGGGAAAAAAGGATAACAGCCCAAGGTGAAATGCATTGTATTGTGTGTGAATGTACATGTGCTATATAAATTGAAATGTTTTTGACAAATTTGGTGTCATAGTTTGATGAATAATAATGTAGTTTTCTTTAAGGATCATGCTCTATATAGTCATAGTTTGATGTATTTTAATAGGCCTATAGTTTTATTTAAGGATATTTATTTGTTGTATATTTTATATTTGATTTGATAAATTTAGAGTCTGTTTATGGCAAGTATTGTGGACTACATCAAGGCACATCCAAAAGCCACTGAAGCGGAACTTACCAAAGAAGTAGAAAAACAAGTTAAACTCTTCAAGGAAAGACTGGAAAGCGTCTAACTATTGTTGATCACTGTTGCAACTGAAAATATCTTAATGGTTAATGTTTTGGATTGTACATTTAAAGTGCACATTAAATGCCAAACATGGAGTTTGTAATAATAAAAGTACATTCCTTATACATCAAGTGTAAGGTGGAATTCTAACTTCCACACAGTTTGATTAAAATATTAAATTTCTAGATGAATATGCTTTATGTTCCTTCAGAAAGTAGACTTTCAATCCTCATGTTAGTAGATTCATGTGTGTAAAGTTTTTCTGCCATACCAGTATTATAAGGCAGTGCTTCCCAAACTTTTCAGTGTCACGGACCGGCAGGAATTAACTTTCAGTGTCACGGACCGGCAGGAATTTTCCCATGCACTGCAGGAGGACCGGTGCCCAATTTAATTATTTCTCTTTTTCGATCACCTAAAATAAATTCCTAAAATATGTATTAAAATTGATTCAAATGCATGTTTAGCCAATAATTGTATGATTCCATTGCCCTTTAAATGCTAGCCTAATAAGTTTTTTTGTAATGACTTTAAAAATATAATAGCCATTGCTTGATTCCGAGACAATTTGACCAGTTTCTTTACTCACTTTGCAGAACGGGAACTGAGGTCTCGCGGACCGGCACCAGTCTGCGGACCACCACTTTGGGAAGCACTGTTATAAGGTATTGCATTCATGCTGGCTTCTCTACCTCTACCACATAATAATTTAAGGTTTTCAATATTTAGATGTTGGGATGGTTCCTAAATCATGGTGGATCAGCTGATTTAAGACGAGCTTGCTCACATGAGATATAACATGTATTCTGAAGCTTTGTTAAGTAATATTTCTTACAGGGCTACTCACCGAGTAATGATAATCAGTTGCAATGGTTGATATTATGATCTGTGGATAAGACAGTTAAATGTTTATGTGTTGTAATTCTCTTTCATGTGCAAAATTGTGAAATCAGAAAGTTTTCTGCAGTGGTGCAAAACGATGGTTTACATAACAAACCAGCAATGACAAAGCTGTTGCCAGACCTTTTTAAAATGTGAAATTAATAACTGAAGGAACATTATAAATTATTAGTATCGTATACATGTGCAAGTCATCCTCACGCGCTGTACTTTTAAAACTCCCAACATTTTTTCAATTTGAGTGTACGTCATTTCTCTGAACTGATGTCATTCAACTGAACACTGACTTATCATGGTCAGCTTAACATTTCTTGAAGCTGCTGATGAAGCATTTGCCAAATGTGAAGCCTTGTTAAGTGTCACTGTCTGGTGTTTTGACTGAGCACTTTTCTTGTAGTCCTTTGAGTCTACCATGTGACAATGGGTCTACCATCTGCGCAATGGACTTAAACACGTTCTTACTGCTCAGTTGCTTACATTGGTAATGTAGACTGCTGCCTTGTGTACAGGATAATGGCTTGATATGTAAATGATACGGCTACATGTGTTTGTGCATTGTATTGGCTTTATGTGTTTTGGCTGTAGTGCTTGTGGCATGTATTTTCCTTACATTAATCATTCAACTTGTCGTTTGTTTTCATGGTTGGATAAGAAACTAAAAACTGGTTGGCTATTTCACATTTCACTGGGATGGAGTACAACATGTGGCTTGTTGGATTATTGTTTGAGCACCAGCTTTGTACATGTGAATGTGTTGGTTTGAGTGTCCATTGTGCATGTTTTGCAGGAACGTTTAGCGAGACCCAGACTTACCATTGCTTAGGACAGTCATCCTTTCAATCCTTGTTAAATAATAACACTGTATAAATCAAAACTTTGTTATATCGAAGTTCAACAGACAACTGTTAGCACAGTTTGATATAATATATCAAGCTGCTAACAATTATTGTCTACCCACGACTCTAATACCTGCCCCAGACCCTGCAAGAGAACTTTCAATGTTTCCCTTAATAATTATTTGCAAGGGGACTTTGCGCCTACCTGTTGTTTTTGATTTGACCTTTGCTGGTGGTACGCCAACATTCGATTTTCTTATATGGTGGTACAATAAAAATAGAGTTTGAAAACCGCTGCTCTAACGGACCAGTGTAGCCGTAGGGCCATTTTCGGTTTTGTGATATTCTATACACCATCTGATAACTGTTAATGCTTTCGAAGCTTCTGCTCCAATTGGTAGTGGTGTCAGTAGCTACAGTCTCCGTAAAAATGCCTCTTCTTTGTCCCCCCACCATTCAGAAGCTGTAAGCTTTAGGTCAATAAAATTAGATTTAAGTCAATAAAATGAGGCTAAGTTACCATGGCGAAAAAAATGAGGCTAAGTTACCATGGCGAAGTTAGATAATGCAATTGACTGAACCCTCTGACTGGCCAGTCATACACATGCATCAGTGTTTGTCTCATTATTACCTGGAGCCATTTTTAAAAGAAAGCTGTGTTATTAGTCCAATAGTTTCGAGTTGCAGAGTGACCCTGTAACTTCGATATACATGTCTCTGCGGCAGAGACTGTGCCAACCGCACAGTAGTGCGATAAGGACCGAAACGAACAAAATTGTGGCGAATATGGTTTGATCTGAATATTCTATCATTTACTTGGTAGGCTGTCATGTGTTTAACGTGTTGAATAAATGTGTTTGCTTATTTTGTGTACGTTACATAACCTTACCTAAATGTCTTGTGTTTAATAACTCAGGATATTATTCTATCATTCCTATGTGTTAAGCATTGTAGGCTAACGTACACATAGGCCTATGTCATTGGCAGTTGAAAAAATTACTTTCTGGTGTGTTGACATTTCCTCAGTTAGTGTGAATGGTAAAAATAATAAACATACACTGACTTGAATGCTCAAAAGCCTCTTTCAAATTGGTAACTTTTTCGCAGAAAGTTTGTAAATTTGCCATTGTAATACATTATTATTGGACATTTCTATAGAGTAAAACACTGCAGTGTTGCCAACGCTAAGCCACTGTAAGATTTACGTGGAATTTAAGCATTGCACAGTATTCCCTAGATGAGGGAAACCTGTGAACTTGTTTACTTACTTCGTCTTGGCAATTTGCAAAGTACCTTCTCATTTAAGGCTGTCAAATAGCTTCCAAGCTATTAGGCCTATCCTTTTGATCATACATGTACTTTAGGTGTGATCAAGTGGACTCTAGTAAGCAGGGTCTGAGATACAGTATTGAGATTGTATAAATCAATGGTCAGGCCACAGTTGGAATACTGCATCCAGGTGTGGAATCCATACAGGTAATATGACATATAGGCCGACAATGGGAGAAAGTACAGAGACCAGGTACCATAATAAATTACGTTTAATTACGTACAGCATACACCATGGGATCGAACTAGGCCTAGTGGCCCGCTCAGTAGCCCAATTTATCAGACTAATTCAATGATTGCACATCTGAAACGTCTCTGTGAACAACTGGAGACTTCCGAACATTAGTAACATGCTATATATATATATATATAGTTTTGCAACTTGGGGCTCGAAAACCTTGTGTCTTCCTTCTAAACGCGCGCACACGCACTCAAACACACGCGCGCCACATAGGTCCCTATAGGAAGCTAAATTATGCCAGCGGCTATAATAATAATAACCCATAATAATTATGAACACTCAGGAACTATTTTGTGTGCTTGCAGAAAATGCATGGTTGTGCGCGCTATATTCACAAATCGTGCGTGCACGGCCCGCGCAGCTTAGGGAGAACATGGACTCTTATTAAGCTCTTAATCCTCTGGCAGGAAACCTAATGATAACAAGCCCAAGACTTATACAGCAGCGACCGGTTCCCGCCAAGGCAGAGACTACAAGCACAGAATAGATAAAGCGTACGCTTTATCTATTCTGTGCTACAAGAGATAAAGCTATAAGGTCACGGATAAAAGATAAAGCTATAAGGTCACGGATTTCCATTTATATACACGCTCGTGTGGTGGGTCAAATCATCGTGCTCTTTAGGATAAACACCACAAATTGAGTTTAAAGACAGTAGTTGGAGTGGCTCTGCTTTTTCCTGGATGGACAGACAAGTATAAAAAATTATTATGGTAGTAGCCATCAGTTGGCTCCCACAACTCGATCGGCCGTTTGGGTAGCCTATACGTCGATAGGCCTACGTCATTATTCGGTTATCCACGGCGCTCAGTTGTCGAACCGCTACTGTAGGCTATAGCACTATTAGCACCTAGGCTACATCTTGTAAAGTTGTAAACGGTCGATCTGAAAACGATCAACTTAGTTCTTGGAGACTAAGTTCACCACTTTGCCAATGACTTATAGCAGTAGGCCTATTCAGCGTGCCATGGCCCGTCTGGTAGGCCTATAGCCTACATTCGCTTGTGTGTCCAAATACGGGCAATACGCATGTGCATATCTGATGTATTTAAATCGTCTATAGGGCCTGTAGTTCTTTTTCATAATGTTTACTTTAGACTTCCGTTTTAAAATTATTTGTTGTTTACTGGAGATGATACCTTTGATGTTGCTGAACAGAAATTTGGAAAGGGTTTACTGCACCTGCATAGCACCATAGCTCGGGCGGCGGGCGCCCTAATCTCGCTGATGTCCTGCTAGTGCCTATACAGGTTTCATGTAAGAGGGCCAATAGCTTATAACAATACAACCTTTTAATTTATTATAATCGACTCTATGCAGGCTTATGTACAGAGGGCTTTATGTCCCTATTAAAACCACGGCAGGCATTAATTTGCTTTGTTTTATTTACGTACGGAACTAGGGAAACACTGCATGCATTAGTCTCTGCGGAAATGCGTTTACTTTAAAGTAGTAGGCCCACGACTATAAAAGGCGTTCGTCAGTAAGCCTACCTCTAGGCTCTACCGCGCTTCAATGCATCCTAATTGGCTTTAAATTTCTTTTGATCTCTTGACACAATGACGAGCGTTTAAAAGGTAAATTAAATGCACATTCGATTCTGGCATTTACTCTCGGCCATTGTCCAAGTCCCGAATCAATAGACAGTGTGCGTGCGTGTATGTGTGCGCGAGTGTGTGCCCTACAAACGCCAGGAAATGGCAAAATAGCAATTTATGGAAAGAAGAAGAGTAATGGCAATAATGACAATCGCTTAAGCGTTGCTATTTGCTGCATTTACCAGCTATAGGCTATCACTATTTGCTGTTGATACGGAAACATCATAGGTCGTGGCTACGTAGCCTATATAAGGCTTTCACTGAATGTTCTCTTGACTACTGCAATTGATTCTTAGGTCCCCTATTTATTGAATTTCGGTGAACGGGCGGGCGCACTCTGTACCTGCAGTGACAGACGTAAGATGTTCTCCACATGGACCACGTCGTTCTTCAAGCGTAGCCTACGCTCGTTCCAGTGCATGAGATCCCGTTACACATGAGTGACGCCAACTGCGGCAGAGCGATCAATTGCCGACAGTCGATGTTCATTGGTTACATGACCACGCTTGTCGTGCAGACGGGAAGATAGACAGACAAAAGGGAGGACAGACGGGCGTACGGAAGGATGGACGGACAGACGGAAGGATGTTAATGGGCAGAACATCGATTAGGCCAATGGTTCGTTTAAATAATGACTGCAGGGAACTAGATCGTCGTGTAGCCTATCCCTCTGTGCTGCACGTAGGAGGAAAGGAAGATTGAAGATCGTACACGAAAATCTTAAAACTATAGTACTGTTGGTGACAAAATTCAGATTAATTCGTCTGACCTAACCCGGAAAGCAATACCAAAATTCGTATGTGTGGATTCTCATTATAGGTCTACACAACTGACGGTATGTACAACAAGGCAGAAGTTTTTGTGTAAAGTTTATAGGCCTATATATGTGTGGACGGGCTTATTGCAGACAGACAGACAGACAGACGACAGGCAGACATGAGACCTTCTATGGCATGAGGCTCTCGGCTCTCTATTCGACACTTGCAAAACATTAAGCTTAAGTCTATCGGGAATAGTTTCTGAGAATCATTTATGTCTGCTGATCGACACCTTTTAAACTCTTCTGGAAGGATAAATGGATGGAAGCAATTAGCTGCCAGCAGACTCCAGTCTATCAAGGTCTGTGCATTCAGAAATAGGCTGCTGCTGAATCAATTCAAAACTATATTCATGGCCGGTACCAGGGCCGTAAATCCCGGGGAGGGAAAGGAGGGAATTCCCTCCCCACTTTTAAGCCTGGGGAGGGAACGTGAAGGAATTCCCTCCCCACAAATTCGTCTAAGCTGTGCCATAAATTTATATTAGGGTCACCAACCAAGATCGACGACTGCCAAATCTTGTAGGATGATTTACTGCGGGAACATAGATAATGCAGGAAACCTTACTCTTTCGACTTGAAAGCTATAACAGGTGTGAATGTGGCTGCTGAAGATAGATTTCTTTTTAATTCAGAGCTGGCAGAACTTATGTTGTGACAAGCGGTCAAGCCCAAAGCATCACCCTACAAGACAGAGCAGAGTGTGTTCGGAGCAGTCTCCAGAGCAGTATATGTATGTATGTATATATATATATATATATATATATATATATATATATATATATATTCAGAGTGTGAACTTTCAGGGTGGGAGGAATCATCGCGCTGGAAACCTCATCTCTGTGCCTGAGTGAAAGCTACCACATGTAGGCCTAAAGTTGGGTGTCGAAAGATAGATTACGGTCCACGGTAAATTCAAAGCGCTAGGAATTTTGAAGTGACATTAGCAATATATTATCTTATCGTCGGATATAGAAATTAGAGACGGGCAGCAAATTCCTAATAGGGGGCCTACAGCTGTGATCATATTATGTGTGTGTGTGTGTGTGTGTGTGTGTGTGTGTGTGTGTGTGTGTGTGTGTGTGTGTGTGTGTGTGTGTGACAGACAGACAGAAATAGCGTATGTATATATATATATGTGTGTGTATATAATATATAATTATATATACATGTATATAGATAGATTTACGTAAATGCATAGTATTCCGTGTGTGGGCTTTTCAGAGTTTTCAGTTAATCTGGAGACCCCATTCGAGTGTAATACAGATCTCAGGATTATAAGTAAATTTTAGATAGGTCTAAATAAAATTGATAAATAAAGCTGTCGTTTTTAAGTCACCATCTGCAAAGTGTGATGGTAAGTACAAGTTCACACTACTCTCACTTCTGAGACTGCATTTCATATTTATAAACAAATTAAGCAATTTGCCATAACCTAAACACCACGGTATGTGCATCAGAAAAATTTATAAACAGCATTATATCTATAGATGCCTAAGTTCCTGTAAACTTATTTTCTTCTACGCAAAAAAATCATTTTGGTCGCAGTTTATACTTGTAATCGCAAATGTCATCCTAATTTATAGATTTCTTTAGAGACCAAAAAAGCTACGTCACGGGAACCAGCTTATTCACAGGCGCTCAGTCAAAATAAAATACATAAACAACATCGATAGGCAGAGGATCAAAATCCACCAGTGGTGGTACAAAATGACAAAAATATTGTTCTACATTATATCGGAATTAATGTATAATTTTATCCGCCTTCGGTCTGTACTTGGTTGAGGTTGGCTGACACAACTTTTAAACACTTTATGGGCCATTGGAGAGCGAGAGAGACAGACAGACAGACAGACAGACAAGACAAGACAAACAGATAGAGAGCGTGTGTGTGCGTGCCTGTGTGTGTGAGAAAGAGAGACAGAGGCAGAGACAGACAGAGACAGAGGGAGACCTGTGTAGTGTATGGAAGCTGGATTGATGACACTTATCATGGACATTTGTAGACGGCCTACTTACAACGTAAAGTACGGCATTGAACAGATTAAAATTATATGGCAACGTAAACTAGGCCTACAGTTTTACCTATACCGGTACATTTTTTAACACTAATCTCAGTCGGTGACTTCTTAAGGAAAGTATACACACTTCCGAAGGGGAATTTTTCCCTCCCCACTTTTCAAAACAGATTTACGGCCCTGGCCGGTACTATAACTATAGCAAAGTGCTTCGAAAGGGTCGCAGCGTGTATGTAAACTCAACGACAGGGTTACGACAAGGCGCAGCCAGGAATGATTGGAAGTGAAGGACAACATATACCTACTAGAGCGCCAAAATATGGACCAACAGAAACTGGTTATAGCATGAAAATCTAAATCAAATAGAGTCATATTGAGTTGGGTGCATATCTTAGAAGCAAATATTAGCATTTTCGAGAGATTACAGTAGGCCCTACTTAACTCTGGTTGAAGGATCAATTATGTGCAATTAAGAAACCTACTTAACTTGCTGCAACCAGTTTCATTGTGCAGTCTATTTGCGCAATTTGTCCCTTACTAAATTCTGATTTTTCAGTCAACATTTTTAGATTTGTGCAGTGACAATTTTGTGAAAGCCTTAGCTAATAGTAATCATGCACCAACTTATTATTCTCAAACAACACTGTCATCAGCATCTCGCATACTTAGGTGTGACGCCAAGGATCAATACAGATGGTCCCCATTGTATGACTTTAGACAACTCAAAGGTGTTGACCAGAGATTTAACAATATTTAGAATTAAGTGCAAATTGTATCAATTTATACATGAAATATCTAGAAAGTTCGTTTGGACAGTCGCTGTGTAGCATAAATTGGGCCTGTATAAATTATTACAGTTGCAGTCCCTCATGTACGTTGGTCAATCAATTCCCATAGGCTACCACGCAAATGGCAATGCACGGCCATGCGTACGCTAATGCCTTAAACTGTATTGCAGAACAATGCATAAATTATTTTATTTTCGCTAACGAACATTTTCGTTACCGTTATCGTTAACGAGAACCACACTGCAGCATATATGGCATACAGCTGTCAGTTAGTTATGCACAGATGAAGAGCGCTAAACAGCGCGAGATGCAGCAGAATGAGCAGCTGCGGCCGCAGAGCCATACGCATCATGAGTCCAGGACAAAGACTGACAGCAGCGGGACAAAGCAGCAGCAGCAGCAGCAGCAGCAGCAGCAGCATCATTCATCTGACGATCGGACACAAGAAGAACCGTGTTCTTCTTCGTCTGCACTGTCGACCAGAAGCGATCACGTGTCCCTTGAAGAGAAGTCGGATCAATTGCCCGGCGATCTAAAGGTAAAATGCTTACGTTTTTTATTCTATAGAGACAGCGACCGTATAATTATGACCTCGAACCTGCTCATTTTTCAAAGAATTGATCGGATCAATCAATTAAACATGTTTATTGGCACCAAAGAACGTTGCAACATAACAGAGTAACAGTCATCTCACAAAACACATCAAATAGGTTAAATCGTAATAGATTCAACTAGACAACTAGGGTGAGATCCTTGACCACCGCTCGCCTGTTTCAATGGATGTCATGCCATTTAACCCTCGGGCTACCAAGGGGGGGGGGGTGGTTGCCACCCCCCCAGGTTTTTTTCATCTCAAACGTTTTCCGTATGGAATACAAATTTGACCTTTTAGGTAGCTGTAGGGGTTCATTTACACACGTTTTGAGGTAAAATGTGAGATGATATCTCACACCATTCAAAAGTTATACCCAATATACCAGAGGTACCAGGGGGTGGATACCACCCCCCCTAGATTTTCGACTATATCTTATCCGTCATTTAATATTAAGAGACACAAATTATACCATTCTATAGAGAGAATGTGGGGCTACATTTCTATGGTCACTGAGTTGACCTGAGACAACCGGAAGTGCTCAAAATAAATAATAATACGCGTAATATGCGTGAAAAATGGCTGAATGGAAGCACTCCCCCTTAGTTTTTTGTCTGTAGCGTATTCATTTGTCTTCCTGGAAGAGAAACAAAGAAACCATTCTTTAGAGGGAATGAAGGGCTTCATTTACATACCTACATCTTTGTCTTTTGAATACCGGAAGTGATCAAAATAAATAATAATACGCGTAATCTGTGTGAAAATGGCTGAATACAGCATTACAACGTAAACCGATATATATGCATGGATAGGCCTATATATGTATGGATGTACATTTATGCTATATAAACATGTGTAGGGATGATTGTGTGTATCTTTTATACATAGATTAGTTTCAAAACACACATAATCTTATATTTGTTTATCCAAAAAGTACAAAATGTACGCAATAATATAAAATATTGCTAATTAATGGGTTCCATTGTTAAAAGTGATGCAATTTCGAGGTGCATTCACATAATGTACAACTAAATATACCATTCTGTGCAGAAATGAATGCTGAATCCATTGCTATATTACAAGTTATGATATGTGAAACCAAACACGAAATCCAGGGGGGTGGTAACCACCCCCCCCTTGGTAGCCGATGTCACAAAAAAAGCTTGGTAGCCCTAGGGTTAAGGTCCACGTGCAAGGACCAGGCCGTTGGGATCACGTGATTTTTGCTGAAGCCTCGGACTGATTGGCTGGCGGCCATGTTGGTATCAGATTGACGAATGATTGCGCATCGATATCTATATTTAGACGCGGATACCATGTACTCTCCGTTTTCTGCTCTATTATCGGCTATCATCGGCTGCTTCAACGTCACTGGGCAGCTCAACACAGGAAGCTCCTCTGTCTAGTTATATATAAGAGGTCGTTGGCAAGGACCGTGCTAGCCAGAGATTTAAATAAACCAGCATCGGGAACTGTGATCCGCGTGCTCTCTTTCACAGAGGCCCATGAGATGTAACCTACGCTCTTACCAATGTATATCTAACTGCCAACTGGGCCAGTAAGGTAAGCCAGGCCTAGGCTAACCATGATTGCTATATATTTTTATTTCGCACCTGTACACTCACCTAAAGAGATCCAGTTAGCTCTAAGACTAAGAGAAGCATTCTTAACTGAAGTTAATTAATAGACCTACGTCAGACCAGATGAAATACTTGGCTTAGTATATAATTAAGTGTGAAACGGTTATCATTCATATATTATATGAATGAATGAGAGTGATATCATTCATATATTATATGAATAATAACCGAAATACCGAATTGCTGTTTAATTAGTACTATAATTGTTTAAATCAGCGATCTTTTCAACGATCGGTTGCTGAGATGTCCTTGCAAGAGAGCGTTGCAATGGTCGACCTGTGGCATCAAACGCGCATCGAACTAGGTGAGCGGATAACATTTTGCCTATTTGATTGGAAGAGAAGGATCACAAGTGAAAGAAGCCACTGTAATTAGAACAGCGTTCCTCGTGCAGATCGTTTAAACCTACTGTTTCGACAGTAGGGCCTGTATTACGTAGGTTAGCAAACAAGTGAACAGATAGCCAGGTATGTATAGGCACTTAGATGAATTTGATACATAGGCACGTAGGCTAGATGATTAGTTGCTGTTCAAGTGCACTAGTCTAATTTTCCAGCTGAGCAAATCACAGTGCTTTGTAGCTATAGGTTGCAAAGAGATAGAATAAACGGTTAAATTCGCTGCAATTTTCATTTTCTCAGAAAACTTTTCTAGAGCCTACTATAGAAATAAAATAATTATTCGTTAGCCTACAGTACAAATTAGAATGATACAGTTAATCAGTTTAAACTGAACTAAAATGTAATATATCGATTGCGTTAATAATTAGACTGCATTATAGTCCTGCAATAGTTTAGGGCTTTAGGCCTACTGTAATCCTGACCAATTAGCTTCAGACCTATAGCCGATATCGTGAGAGTGAATGGGGGCTATAATTATTAGTCTGTAGACGCGAGTAGAACTCTTCTGGTATGAGTTTATGTGCATTCAACAGCTCTTTGTTTTCATGCAGATACCGAAGTAGAGTTAAAGAATAAGGAAGATGCTGCTGCTGGTAAACTGTGTTCCTCTCAAAGCTCACCAAAACTTAACACGGATTACGACAGCGACTACGAAGAGGTAGGCAGTGATGGGCAAAAGTTAACTAAAAAGTTGCAAACTTTTAGTTTAACTAAATTGTTTTAGTTAAGGCAGAAGTTTAACTAAAAAATCAGTTTAGTTAAGACCAAAGTTTAGCAAATATTTTTTAGTTATTAGCTAGAAAGTTTAAGTAACAAAATCAGCAACTGTCTTCTGCAATGATTGTCATGAGTTATGATGAGTAGGCCTAACTGTTTTTATTAGATCTACTCAAGCCAAGTGAACTTCATTGCATTGCACGATTAGCAAATTTCTTCATGATTTTCTTGTAGAACTGTAATAGGACTGTTAGTCTAGTACGCATTAGACAGTTTGAAAGTGAAAATGTCATTGACGCGCTGCATTAATTATTACAGTTCACTTAACCTCTGTCATTGTGAAAATGTTTGTGAAAATAGTTTGTTTAAAAGTTGAAAAAAGTTTAACTAAATAATTATAGTTTAGTTAACTTATTTACAAAATCAGTTGCCAACTTTTAGGTAAACTTTTTTATTTTAGTTGAAAAATAGTTAGGCTATAGTTTAACTGAAAAAATTAGTTAGTGCCCATCACTGGAGGTAGGCCTAAGCCATTGAATTCTGCCAAGAGACCTACGATTATAAATGCAAATGTAAAATGTAAATGTAAATCTTCGAAATTTCTCAGCGCTACATAAAAGCAGCGGTCAGAGAGACCAGCTCATTCGCCGGCGCTATATATATATAGGCTTATCGAATCAAGTCCGCAATAGCCAGACTGCTTTGTCCGTTCCGGTGCCAGGCTAGAATCCGAGAGGTCAAGCCGAGGAAACAGCATGATGCTACGGTGGACGTCGGTGGTAATCGGTGATGATGGTGGTCGTGTGGTGGGCATGCAGGAGTAGAATCAGGAAAAGATCTCTTGAACTTTGAAGAGTTCGGTTTTCAGTCGTGAGTGGAAAATAACAGAGGAGAGTGCAAACGGAGGAGAGGCGAAATTAACATGTGCATTCAATCAGATCTTTAAATTGTTTTCATGGGTAGGCCTATATGGCGACGATTTAAAGCAGAGGCCGTAGGAGAGATTCAAGTTCAATCAGAGGGCAATTCACCTGCGCATAAGATGATATCGGATAGAGGGCGCTGAAGAATTCAGAAGACTGCTATTATGATTGCAAATGTGCTTCAGAGTGTGCTGTCTTATCTTCTTCTTCTTATTTCTCTTCCGTCAGTTTCCCGACGATGAGGCCCTTATGAAGCCTCTCCATTGCTCTCTATTCTGTACTATGCTGCCGATCTTTGTTATGTCTGTACCCCTCTTCTGTAGGTCTTCTTGGATGTTGTCAAGAGTGTGCTGTGCATGTTGTTTAATAGGAAAAGAACGTGATAATGAAACGAATGACTAAGGCGCAATCATGGATGGAATGCGAACGCAGTCGACAGGTGGAGCTACTGCGTCAGAGAAAAGAGATGAAGAAGGCGGGGCAAGACAAGTCACACCAAATGGCGAACAAGCTCGTCGGTCACGTGACAGCCTCTGAAGAACAGTAAGGACATCGTAATCGTAATCGTAAACCCCAACTTTCTAAAGCGTTATTCCAAAGCCAAGCCACTCTGCACATGATCATCGACATAAGTATTAGGCCAAATAGCTACAGTTAAGACCACTATGCCATGACCCTCTTTGCTGAATCAATTTTCCCACACATAGTCCGCTCTTCTTCACTTAAAATTTTGGTCACACTTCCTGTTCTGAACAGGCCGGTGGTATCGCGTGGGTTTTTCTGAAGCAACTCAGGCATCTTGGCAATCAGTTTGGCGGTCCTCTTTTATAGCAGAGAGAGAGAGAGAGAGAGAGAGAGAGAGAGAGAGAGAGAGAGAGAGAGAGAGAGAGAGAGAGAGAGAGACCGGAGTATTGCATAATAATTATAGTCTTCTCTCTCATGGTGTACTTGTTTCCAGCCGCTTCAAAGCCTCTGTTCAGCTAAACGTAGCAAGCACCGTTAGTTTCTATAAAGGTCGCTGGTTCTGACTGAAAAGGTTTAGGTCTACTTAGAATTAGTTGCACTGCAACTATTAAACGGAATAATTTCAGTTACAAGATACATTTTTCCAGTAACTTGAAGTCTCCGGCCATTAAGTTGATATCGTAGGTTGCCCGCTATAGCTGTTAAGTAAAAATGTCATAATTAGAGATGATACAGCAAAATATAGCGTAAAGACCCTTCAAGTTGAGAAACTAGAAATCTAAGAAAAAATCGATAAAATCTAAGAAAGGAAACCAGGCCATGAAAAGTCACAAAACCCATAGAAAAATTCAACCAAAATCAGGAAAAATCTTGAAACTCTAGAATCGGTGTGGGGCCTATAAATCTGTGGACTGGAATAGATCGCAAAAATCTCGGTTAGTTAAAAATGGCGTCAAGCCTTTAAGACCAACGGCTGACTAAACCAAGGATGGTGAAATAGGCGAAGTTAACTACAGGCTAACTTACCTGCCCTTATTTGTAAACATCTGGATCCACAATTTAAATTGGTATATTGCATTAACACTCCTTTCGAATTAAGCTGACATCGCTCAATTGCAATTATTTAGTCAATTTAGGAACTTGAAATGCAGACGCAATCAGACAATGTAGGCTACACGCTATAGCACGCTGATGCAATCTGTAACACAATCTGAATTTCATGCAGTGCGATTTCAACGAACCCCATAAAAATCATAGACAAGACATAGGCCTAAACCGCCTTACCCAATGTAAAGAGTAAGCCATTGACTTCTGCAACACGCCATCGTTTGATTTTGTCAATTGTGTGTGTGTCATTGGCTATGATTATGTTGCAGAAAGATGAAAGAGAAGGAAAGACAGAGGCAGCTGATCAACAACCGGTTAGAGGAACGGCGAAAGCAGAAGTCAAAAACCGACAAAAACTAATTCATGTTATGATGAATTCATCTGTCCGTTTTATTTCTTCACTTGTAAATGACGACCATTCTCAGGAGTCACATGATCAGACCGACATTAAGCACATTGCCTGCTTTGTTCAAATGATCAGACCGATATTAGGCTCATACTTATTGCCTGCTTTATTCACATGATCATGTGCATAAAGTAGGCAATACGTATGGGCCTAATGCCTTATCATGCCCATGCATACGTATTACCTGTTACATTCGCATGACCGACTTTATAAGTATTGCCTGCCTTATTCTCATCATCAGATCGACTTTATAAGTATTGTCTGCCTTATTCTCATCATCAGATCGACTTTATAAGTATTGCCTGCCTTATTCTCATCATCAGATCGACTTTATAAGTATTGCCTGCCTTATTCTCATCATCACATCGACATTGTAAGTATTGCCTGTTTTATTCACATCATCAGATCGACTTTATAAGTATTGCCTGCCTTATTCACATCATCAGATCGACATCATAAGTATTGCCTGCCTTATTCATATATAATATTATGATCAGTCCGATATGAGGCTTATGTGTATTTCCTGCTTTATCCACATGATCAGACCGGCATTGAGCCTATGCGTATTGCCTGCTTTATTGTATTGTATTGTATTGTACGAGCGTATTTGAACACTTGTTATAGCGCCTCTACCAGATTGCCCATTCAGAGGCGCTCCCGACTACTGCGCGGACGCTGAATCGGAGTTTCACGCCGAAGCGCATGAGCAATTGCGAGTGAAGGATTTGCCCAGGGTCCCTACGCGGCGGCTTTTGAGGTGGATTCGAACCCGCAACCCTCCAGCTGCAAGGCACCGAACATACCCCCTATACCACCGCGCCCCAGTTGTATTGTGTTGTGTTGTATTGTATTGTATTGTACTCCACGTTTATATTGCGACCGAGCCACCCGCGGTAAAGATCCGAGAAATTAATCTCTGATAAACCGATCGACCGACCCGGAATCGAACCCGGGCCACCGTCGTGGCGAGCGGGCTACCAACCCACTCGGCCACTCAGGATCTCTGGCATTATTAACATGATCAGAGCGACACTATATGTATTACCTGCTATATATATTCCGTTGACTACGGTACTTTTATTAATTGGAATTGAAACTTTGTTGATTTTGTATTGCTTGCGTATCAGTGATTACATTGCCAGTGAAATGCTGACTTTTTTCTCGACTCCGTAGACTAATCTTTACGACATCATATGAATGATAGTTACAAATTTCTTATGATAGAAAAAAGCAGCTTGAGCTATATAATTGAAAGCAGGCTCAAATCTGTGATTAAGTGTAGGCCTATCTGTTACCACTCTCTCTTTAGTTGATGTATGAAATAATTATTGACAACAGTGTCGTGTCACAAAATCCGATATAGGCTCTATCGTATAAACAAGAACTTGGATAATGAAATTTAAATACTTCACCATTTTTCTTATAAATTAGCATACTCATAGTGGCTTTTAAGTTTTAAGACAGTGCTTTTGAGACTGCTTGAAGCTTAGGCCCATCAATGTGCAGCCATTTATTTAAAATAATGGTTATTTTTGGTCACAAGACCACGCTCTTTGGCTTAGAGATATAGTCTACCATTAAAAGTACTTTCAGCTCGAAGTTCGTTAAAACTTACTACGGTAGGCTAAATTCTGCACTTTCAACTAGGTTTTCAAATGTTATCGGCTGATACTGTGCATTAGATATGGAGTATGGAGTGGACCCAATGCGAATTTTGATATCAGATTAGAATTTAAAAAGAAATTTCACCTTAATAAGGTGTAAATATGATCCGTATTTGATTATTTTCCTATAACAGTGAAACACACCTGGCGCCTGGATATTTAATTTGCCATATTTAATGGAGAGTACCTCAAGACGAACTCCGCTATCTGTTCTAACTTGTAATATCATTATTAATATTAGTTTGAAAACCGAAAATATACACTTTATAAGTGACCTTTTTCTAGCTAACGCATGTCCACAGCCACAGCTAGATAACCAAAATTGCACTATAACAGCTAGATGCATCAATATATCTCCTACCGAGTTGTTGCACTTGTCTGGCGATGCCTTTTTGGCTGCGCTCCATCTTACTTGTCTGATCTTTGTCGACCTGTCTTTGACCTCGCAGAGCGTGGAACTCTGCATTCTTCAGCAAGGGAGGAGCTTTTGGTCCCGCGAGCTCACACTTCTGTTAGACAGCGTCGAGCCTTTTCGATTGCGGGTTCCTCCAGGCCTCCACCTGGAATGGCTTCCCACTAGACTTGCGATTGATGCCTCGATTAAACTCGCCTGCTTTTTAAAGTCCCTCAAATCGCACTTTTTAGCTGTGGCTGGGCTGGAAGCGCCTCTGAGTAGGTCTCCTGAAGAGGCACTATATAAATTCTCGGAATGAATAAATATCTAAAGACAGAGGGTGCATCTTGGAAACAGGTTAATCTCAAGCCCAAAGGTGAATTTTAGGAACTGTAGGGGTGCTTCTTAGGTAGAATTTGTCAGAACACCGACAGAACATCTGCTGGGCATACAAACCGACCAGCAAGCCTACTAGCACTGATGAATTGGGCACATTATGTGAATCCCATATAATTCCATATGGGATCAATATGGTAATGCCGTCAGGGAATAACAATCACCGTCAGTTGTGACATGGACACGCATATTATGCTGTAATTTCAAAACTGTGGCTTAAATTTTCTCAAACGGCTGCTCAAACAACTACAAACCATCAAAGTCAAATTAACAGCACTGGTGACAAACAAATTTAACCTGTCTTGAACAACTATCGATTTTCCAAGCATGCCCGCTCAAGTCATTTCAAACTACCTTCAACAGCGTCGGCATTGCAGCCAGTCATCTCTTGACTATAGGAGTCTCCATATTCTGCACAAAATTCTTTGAGGTAATCGAGTTTTGAGGCTTTCGATTTAGATATAGGCAAGGATCACTTTCAGCATTCCTTGTTTTTATGCCTGTCATACTACTCCTTGGTTTACCTGTCCTTATTGAAGAATCAAAATCAAGGATAGAGAATTCTGGAGACGACAAGTTGAGGACTCATCGTTGGCCTTGGCCTGACGGAGGAGAAGCAAAGAAGAGAAGAAGATTGAAGAATCAACCGGAGCTGAAAAACAGCTGCTCCAGCACCAATTCATAGAGCCCGGAGTTGAGCTGATGCTGATAGCAGCCAGGCAGCAAAAGCTGTAGAGTTTCCAGAGATAGTAGGTACGAGATATATTGGTTGCACACGGTGGATCACTCAAAATGAGTCGTTTGCAACTAGGTCAACAGAAGCTGCAGTGGCAGACTAGCCATGAAAACTCGGTGGCTCGAGAAAGCACGTGTAGGACAGTGTTTGTGCCTTCTTCTGTCAGTAACGAGGGTCTAACGAAAGAGACCATTGATTAAAATATCTGGGTTCAGTGGAAATACTACACAATGTTCGAACCATTTAACGCTAGTGAGGGTTTCCTTCCTATACGATGCTTTGTTTGTCCTTGGCTTGTAAAATATGCCAACGTTCTATCAACCAATATTTAAAATCACCTCAGACCAGTGACATTGGCCATTGTTGCTGTTGCTGTTTTGCTGTTTAACGACACTGTGGTAACAAAGACCGTTAGCGTCGCCATCCTTCTTCATCCAGGTTTAGGACTGGCACTAGCTGGCACTAAGCACAGATGTGCAATGCACAGAGGTCCAGTATGCCCATGCATACTTGGTCGCCGAGCCTCGTCTCCTGTAGGCCAGAAGTCAGAGTCGGCTGGAGCTGCCTCGCCACGACAAGGCGTATAGGCCCTACGCATCAAAATTTACACCGACGAGTGACTTATGAAGTTCTGAGTCAGTCACTCTCGATCGGTGCGTCGAAGGAGACATTGGCCATTACTTATTAATTTTATTTTTTATCTGAACATGATTTTCTTGTTATTTTGCGTAGTTTGTTCTCTGTTCTTGACATATTTCAAACGAATGTTTAACCCTGGGAAACTACGTGTTTGTGTGTTTTGTGGTTCGTCTGTCGCCATGGCTCGAAATTATACGATAGGCCTACCAAGCACTGAAGCATATCCATCCTCAGCATTGACAACATAGCGCGATGTTATTGTCCGAATGAATGCCTGGCTTTCATCGAACGAATGGGTAACGATCCAACGAATTCCACACAATGGAGCAGGCGGATACTTCCACTCGATCGCTCTGTTCTGTGTCACCTAATGGGCCACAGCCTAAAATATTATGCATGTTGTCGGTTGTTAATGGACCGATCGAATCCAGAGCCGACTGGAGAAGAATTGTAACTGGGAAATGTTATCGACATCTCTGTAGTGAAATCCTCTCTGTGACAACTGATGGAATCGATATGGTAGGATTGCAGAGGGATTCATCGCCTGACCTAGGCGAGCAATCAACTGTCATAGTCACGTCTTTCATACAAAGCAAACGAAGACTTAAGTCGTATAAAGATCGAACGCATTACCTGTAACAACAGTTCTAGAAATCTCCTATAGGCCTATACGTGGATAATGTTCAGAGATATATTTTGATTCAGTTTCTGCGTTGTACGCTGGTAGTTTTCTTCTGATGCCTCTGAACGGCGAACATGTATTTAAACATGTTTAATTACGGAAAACCTTAAGGCTACATGCAAGCCGTTGAACATGCAGTAGATGTTTAGATGATCGCTATACCGGTATGCAATCTGTCTGGTAGTTAAGGTAGGTTTAAGAACGTTATATTTTATTCCATGTATGCTTATATACGAGTAAAGGCATGTGAGGTAAAATCAGAAACCCCTAAGTTCTTCATTATTTTACTGCGGCACCGGTGCCAGGATTACTTGGGAGCCACACAGGCTCGGGAATCTTCAGCAGGCCAAGCCCAGACCATTAATAATTTATCATAAGATAAGATCAGAATAGGAGGGATACAGCGGACTGAAAAGAGAAGCAGAGAACAGAGAAAAATGGCGTCGTTGGACATATGAACCTGCCTGAGGGCAGAGAACGTGAAGAAAGAAAATCAGAATAGGATTAGACTCTCTGTGCATTTATTGCACGCACTAATCATCACAGTTTATTAATTCTGGAACTCACTGACCTTCGGCTGATGCGCAAACACAGCACAAAGACTCGAGCAGTTGAACAATCTTTCTTGTGGGGCACAGTGGTATAGGGGTATGTTCGTTGCCTTGCAGCCGGAGGGTTGCAGGTTCGAATCCACCTCAAGGCGTCCGCGTAGGGACCTTGAGCAAGTCCTTCGTGCACAATTGCTCTGCAATATAATTGCTTCTGCGCCGCCGAGGCGTGTGGCACTTCTGAGCTTGGGGCAACCTTAGGAAGAAGGGCGATATCAAAGATCAGTTGTATTGTATTGTATTTAGGGGTGCATGCATGGTATTACAGTGAAGCGTCAATTTCAATTGGTCTAGGCTATATGGATTTGAACCACGACTGAAGAAGAAGCGAACGTCTAAAACGCATTAACAAAATCAGCCATGTGGCCGTGACAGTCCTTGATGACATAAACTACAAATGACGTTCTAATTTGCTTAAGAATCTATAAAAAATAAGGGCCGTCTAAGTGGAAAAATTCGAAAAACAACTGGTGCGACAGTCGGGTGAAAGAAGGGCACCTAAATTTTGATGATTCCTGATTCGCCAAATAAACCGAAAATCATCATCACTTTAGTGATAGGCCTATAACACCATAATTTCTATAGTGATATAACACTACTTTCTACTGACTATGTAAGTTATTGTCTTGACTCTGTAGTGTCGTAATCTTAATGAATAAGACATCAATCAATGATCGCTAAGATCCACTGCACACAACCAGTCCAGAAAAGATCCATGAGGCGCCAAAGGTGGGAAGATATGAATTCTACTGTGGATAAGCATAAGTCGATGGCGCTGAGTAGCATTTGTGCGTATAAAAGACTTGCTCAAGGTCCGTCCATTAGTATACCGCCTAAGGTAGGCTCGTACCAGTAGTTGCAAACTATCTTGTTATCGACTTCAATTACTTGACCTCGAAATATGAGGTTGTGTTGCGATTGTGCTATCTGTATAGATTGTTCTCCGCAGACGTATCCTTCTTGATGACATAAGTTGATGTGCTGTGTTTGAGCGAGATACATATTCACACGTAATGTAAGAGAATATCCGTGTGGCCCCTGTTAACCACAACAATCCATAAGCACTCAATTATCCTAACACGAGGTTTGAATACTTTTAAATATGATGTCGTATCCTTTGTTCTGTTGAGGACTAGGCCAATACTCAATGAACTACCGCTCAGATGTCAGCCGTCTTTCGACAGCGGCTGCAGATCGAATGGTCGCCGGACCATCGAGAATCGCCGAAACAGACGAAATGTTTAAATCTCGTCGACGGAAAAAGTACGAAAAATTAAAGGATCTTTATCAGACGCTGGGTGGAAGTGAAACTGATTTGGAGAGACAAACAAGTGAAATGGGAATTGATCGAGAGCAAGGAGATAGAAATCAGACTAAAGACAAGCCTGCTTCAGATGGAGAAGTACAGAATAGAAAAAATTTGGATCAGCGTGTAAAGGATGAAGAGATTGCCAACAGTCCAAAGGAATACAAAAGAGATGTGAATTTCAGAGATAAGACTCCAACTCTTGAAAATGATGAAAGTAAAGAGGAAGAACCTCATCGTGAAACAGAATCAGATCAGTCAAGTCAACTGGAAGACATTGAGGAAGAAAAGCTGAGCAGAACAAGCACACGAGGAGATCGTGAAAGAGATGACGAAACTAAAGACAAGTACAAAGAAGATTTTGAACCTGAAGAAACGGAAAACTTCAGCGACTTTGAAAGCGAAGACCAAGGTTCATTCAGGACAGACTCCATGATTTCTGAAAGAGATCAGACAATAATTGAAGAAGAAAGCGAAGACGAAGGGCATCAAAACGATGAAAGAAAAGAAGAAACTGTCAGTGACCATGAGAAAGACGAAAAAGAATTAGAGAGATCAAATTCATCGATCTCTAACAAAGCAAATGAAAAGGATCCACAGAAAGCGACAGAAACCGAATCAAACGAACCGACTGAAGAACAGGAGAATGAAATGAAACTGGAAGACTATGAGGAACGAGAATCAGTAAAATCAATCAGTCCAGTTGGAAAGACAGATGAAAATAGTAAAGACCTAGAAGAGACAAAAGCAGGTGAAAACATTGAAGACCTAGAGGAGACAAATGGAGAGGAAAACAGTGAAGATCCAGAAGAGACAAAAGGAGAGGAAAACAGTGAAGATCCAGAAGAGACAAAAGGAGAGGAAAACAGTGAAGATCCAGAAGAGACAAAAGGAGAGGAAAACAATGAAGACCTAGAAGAGACACAAGCAGAGGGGCATAGCACACCAGAAAGTGAGGAAATTCCAGAATTGCTTAACGAAGCCGCAAGTTCAGTAGATAATGAAAACGCAAATGACATGGAAACTGAAAACACGGATGAAATAGAACAACACCAGCAGAACTCCAGTGAAATAATAAACATAAGCACCAACGAAGAAGAAGAAGAACAGGAGTCTACAAGAGTTGAAACCACTAATGTTCCAATGGAAGAAACAAACGAAATACAAAGTTGGCGTGAAATGGATGAAAAGAATCTTGAAAAGAAGAAAAAGAATTTCGACATTGACGAATATTGGGATCGGATGGCAGCAAGAACGAGCGCACTGAGACGCGCTCGGATCGAGCGAAACGAACTCCAAAAGAATCCAAAATCAGAAGATCGTTTCTTACTTAGCGAAGAAGACAGCGACCTTGACGGCTTCTGCGATCTGCCTTCGGTATCTGGAGACAGAAATGTAAGAAACACGTTACAAGCAGAGCAGCATTTCGCAAAGACAGAACCAGAAGGTATCACTCGACCAAACAAATACAGCGGGATTCCTTCTTATGGAGGTCAACGTATTCCAGTTAGAACACGACCAATTTACCGATCACGACAACCAGACTACTCTGATTGGTTTACTAGCAGCGATAAAAACCGGTTAAACGACAATTTTAATGTCTCGACTATAGTAAAAGACGAAATACGGTCGTTTGAGAGTGAAGGGGTACTGTTCAGAGCTTTACGGAAACAGGAACTCGACCGTGAAAATGAGAGATTGGCCAACGCCATGAAAAACAAATCTATCGGAAATCCAGCTTGGAAGAAGACAGACGACGGTGACCTTCAGGAACAGAAAAAGAAAACTAACGATAAACAAGGAACTGATGACAAGAAAGAAATGTAAGCTTTCTTTTATTACATTACCTTTCTGAATATTATGTTTTGTAGGTAGGCCTATGTTTTGTGTTGCTAAGCAATGTGTATCTTTAATTTGTATACAAGTCTAAGTTTTAAAATTTGGTAATCGGTGTCATGCAACTAGTTTATTTCTGCAGGGTATATGAGTTTCGTGACTAAGAACTGGAAATAAACGATCAGTAATGGGCAGTTTGAAGTGTGCGCAACTGCCATAATCTTATACACGTAGCGGACTTCAATTAACCCTAAGATAAGTGATTATTGCATCTGAATGTTTCAGCGCCAACGATTCCCCGCAGAAACGAGGTGATGAATTTCTCGAATCGTGGATGAAGAACATCGACAAGAAACTAGACAGACTCGCCAGATTTCTGCCAGTGCCACCACTTTCGGCAGAAAACAATGAACAGACAACGAGACCGACAGACAAGCGAATATCAACGCTACAAAGAGGAAGGTAGTCTTTTCTGAAGCGACATAATTAGGCTATAGGCTTAGATTTGTTAATGTCTTGCAAATCTTCTCTCTCAACTATCACCAAACAAGCCAGCAAGGGGTCATTAGCGAGGTGATACATGATTAGGCAAACAGTTTAGGGCTACTTTAAAAGTTATATATTCATTGTCTAGACGAATAACTAACGAACGAACGGATAAGCGCATCAACTTGTTAAGTGGACCCTTAATTAGCAAGCGGTTTAATTAAACCAAGCGCATAATAGATGGGTCACCTGTGGACTCAATGAGCCCAGCTGTAGCCTACTCATCTATTGCTGCATTGTCTTCGCTTAGTGCTATATAGTTTGTCCGCACAGCATGCTAGCTTCACAAGATAAGCTATAATTCTTGAGTGTAACTAAAATAAGCGATGTTGTACATGTATATCAATGTACGGTAATTCCTAATTCGAGAACTTTTCGTGGCGCCACCTTTATGGACATCGCATCCTGCAGCAGTCGATCGTTGTTGTTGCTAAGAAGAATCGATCGATGTGCGTTTCGAGATACATGGTGAGTCCAATCGAAAGCCAGAATTAAAAGACAGCAGCTCCCCCACGGACACAGAAAAACCTACAACTAGAAATGATAAATCTGTGTGTAGTTGTTACCTCGACTGTCCTAACAATAGGCCTACTGGCTGACTCTTTCTTATCCCGTGGTTTACAATGTTCAAGCACTACAATATGAAGGTGCAACACAGTTTACAACGTTATCAAAGGTACAACATTAGCATTACGTAGTCCATGTACAACGAAGCACTCTCTAAAAAAACTAGCTCCATGAAATGCAGCAGCGTTCTTCGTGCATTTCTTTCAAGCATTGACTGCCTTAAGAATTAACGGGCTGCGCGGTTGTTTTTTTTATAAAGCGCCTCTTGCAGTATATATATATACTATTCAGAGGCAACCTCAGCAAGGAAGCCCAAGGGGAAAAGAAACGCCGTGAGAGAGCGAGAGGAGCTTAGCCCGTAGAAGAGAAGGGAGGCCATTCCAAGTGGAGGAACCTGTCACAGCAAATGCCGGGAATTGAGCCAAGGCAGACCTAACACGAGGGACAAAGAGATCCAAAGGGTCGGTAGAGCGCAAAGGGCGAGCAGCGGTTGCAGAGAGAGGTTTACGCATAAAGTCAGAGAAATATTTGGGTGCAAGGCCAAGTTGAGATTTGGTGACCAGGAGGAGGATCTTATATTGGATACTTGAGGTGATCGGGAGCCAGCGTAAACTTCAGCCATAAAAGTGGAAATGTGGGTAGCAGAGTCCCGGCTGGTAGCTGAGGCCGTGCTGAACAGTCAACCTAAAGGTATGTTTATTCTAAAGGGATGTTTGTTCTAAAGGTATGTTAATTCTAACCTGTTGTGCTGTTGTGCTGATGTCTTTTGAGTTGTTGAATGAGCATCAAGTGGGAACGTCTGCATTCGGTCGTGTATTTTCAGGGCCGCCTGGGCGAGTAACGAGAGCAAAGAGGAGCCAGAAGAACTACTACATCGGCGAAACAGACACACGTTGCCGGTGACTGAGCTGGAAAGGAGACGACCTCAGCCACCAACAACCGGGACACTTCTACCAAGGAGAGCATCGAGGCAACACAACACTATCAGTCAAACTTCAGCACCCACTAACCATTTTCTTCCAGATCTCAGTCCATCTAGGAAATCCTATGGGAATCCAGGAGGTGCTGCTGGTCAGCACCAAACGATGACCAGATCACGAAATCCGGTAAAGTCTAATGTCGACCAATGGACTTTCGCCGCTGGTCCCAGACCAAGGAATGGGGCTGCTGGACGTGGCAAATCCCAACCACCCCGCATCTTGGTGCCCTGGCGTTAGCAGCTGTAGGTACCATGCTAATCTGCTTTGGATAATAATTATTATTGCAAAAACGTACTGAGTGCCTTTCTCGAACTTCACGTAGGCCTATTTTTCTGACTGCACTATAGAGCATGTACTAAAATTATATAATTAGGGTATTAGTGTCAAACAGGTATTGCACTAACCAAATCTAGCTTGATACTGTAATGACAATGCAACTGAATAGAAACGGTGCCAAGCTGGGACACATGCATTGCTACATCAGGCAAAGGCTCCGCGTTTATGTATCGCGAGGCCACGTTGACAACTGTGAGGGCGTATACCTAATATTACCTATATGTCTTACGGTCTACTTTGTCATGGGGCAGAAATAGGAGATCGACTGGTGTACGGCGTTAGGTTGATCCTCAGTTAGCATTATGGCGAGCTGTGTGAGCGGGGCTTCGGCAGATAGATTTGCTAGGTGGCCTGCTTCTTGAGCAAGTGTGGGTAATGTCCTCGAAATCTTGACGGCCGTTGCCAGATTATTCGTGGCTACAAGACCCTATATATACCAATGGCCGCCAGGTCGGTCAGAGGCTGCCTAGAGTTTAGCATCCATCGTAGCTACCGGTAAGCCTACATGTAATACGCCTTGTTATTCGGCAGCCTTCAGATGATAGAACTGCTCGACCAAAATATTTTTAGAAATTAATTAAGCTTAGCATAAAATAATAAGTCAGCAGGCAATATTGCGCGATATTGGTTTGCAGAGTTTCAGCGTAGGTAATTTAGTTCTTTTAATTCTATAATCTAATCCATGTTTGTATTAAACATGAAACATTGGTTGATTGTACAGGTAGGCCCTATACAAAACAAGTTGCTTTTGGAAACAACGAAACTTCAAATAAGCTTAATGTTTAAAGTTACGCACGGAATAATGTAAAACGACTTCAAAGCAGTACGTGTTAATATAATAAAGAGGTACAAAAGTCTATCGCCACTTTTCCCAAATGAGGATTTGTTGCTAAAATCAGAACCCGCATTGTAGCTCCAGCCACAGAATCGTTCGTCAAAATGATGCGACTGCTCTCACTTTTTTGTTTTTCTCATCGTCTCTGACAAAAATATTGTTTCGCATATCATAATTAATTATTGCTATTATGTTAAAACGATACTTCAAACCACGTCGTATAACTGCCCAGATCATATCACTCGAACAGTATCTCGCGAACGTCGTGTGGGCGGATTCGGACATCACATCTTTACTCCGCGGACACTATATATGTCGTACCACACCGGCATCGTAAAGGACGGACACTGTAGCCTTCCGTCAAGCCTGTATCAACGCTTGATTGCTTTGAAAGTAATAATTATTGTTATGTGAATAATACAACGAATATCGCTTAAACACACGATTTGTTCATATGAAGGTTCAGTGGGCATGGCAACCAATCCTGTAAGGACAGTGAAACGAAACTAGCTTACATAAGAGTGCTTATAGCACTGCAGTAGATTGTCTGCTACTATTATACCTTAGTTCTAGAATCAGCCTCTGCCTGTCATGTAGTACATGAGCATCACGTTAAGTTCTACGTTCACTACGATTGTCGCAACGCCGTCCATTGCAACGTTGAACAGAATCTATCGTTTAGCAAAGTTCAATAAAGCAGCCATAACGTTACCGCAGCAGAACAAATCCCGATCATATCATCTGATGATCATCGTCGTTGAGGAGCAGAGAGACGAGCGACGCCGACCGCAGCCTCGCAAATAAAACGGTCTTAGGCGACGTGCGTAGAACGAAAGATGGGCTGCAGCTGAAGCAGAAGAAGAAGAAGCACTTAGTCCTATACACAGCCATATTCCTATTCTTACTACTGAGGCTATAGACGTCGGCGTCGTTAGCCGTGATTTCCGCATTCGTCATTAGGACGTATATATATATATATATATATATATATATATATTGTTTCTATAGGCAGCGAAGAGCTGAGATCCATTGGGACCGATCGCTCGAATTGGCATTATTTACTGATTATCGGAAAACGATGGAGAGAAGGCCGATGCATCGCCCGACCGATAGGCTTTGCATGCATCGAACCACACTGCAGCAGGGTGGTCCTAGATGATGTTCCGATTAACCAGCCTCGATCACTACTAGGGCACTAATGACCCTTGATTTATTTCGCTGTAATCTTATTCAGTTCGATTCAGCCACAAATTCCGATTGCCAAAGCGTTCGGTCAGTCCTGCGGAGTAGCGTCTGTTGCGTTCAGAAAACTGTTATATGTATATTCGTTTTATTGAGAAAAACAATCTGACAAAAACGCAGAAATGCTAACGTGAGTGATAATGAATAATAAAAGTTAAATTAGAATTTTTTTTAATACACTAGTAAATATTTTTTATATAAGGATCTGGGAATAAATAGAGAGTTGTCCTTGGGTGGGAGAGTATGGTTGTGTGCTCTAGGTCTTAATTGGTGAGAGGAGAGGGGTCGGAGTGGAGGTAGGAGTTGGTGAAGTACATGCTTAGGGCTGTGTAATATGGAGAAGAGGAGGGTTCTAGTCTAAACTCTACAAACTATAAACTCTCTTTCTCTCACAAGCCTTGTCGACACACACACACACACACACACACACACACACACACACACACACACACACACTCACACTCTCTCTCTCTCTCAAACACACACACACACACACGCACACACCCATACACACACACACACACACGCACACACCCATGGTTACACACACACACACACACACACACACACACACACTACGTAGTGCCAGCATGGCAAACTGTGTCGGTCGGTAGCAGGTTAATAACTGGTTATCTTGGACGACGTTCTATAGGCATACGTTTGCATAAACTGAGTAACAATCAATGCGCTGTTAATAAAAGTACAAATGTACTTTGCGTACACACTACACACGCTTGTGAAAATAACCCGCTAGACCCTATAGAGCAGGTTCATCTCTAACAGAAGAGGGTCAACAATTAGGTTATCACTCAAAGTAAACCATCTCCTATAACAGTAGAGAAATTATGTCAATAGTAGATAGCAATTATTCGCAAACATGTTACAGTAGGCCTACTTAGATATTTTATTTGTCGCTTCTAAGAAACTCCTAATAAAGCCTAATGATGCTAAAACCCAATTTATACAGTGCTCTGTAAGCATCAGCTAAGAGTCTAACTGCAACGACACTCCCTGTCTGACAGCACATTACGGCTGTCAGAAATATGCTGATAATATATATATATATATATATATATATATATATATACCAAGATCGTTTATATATACACCAGGATCGTTTTTATTGAGTTCTGGCAAGCTTTTCAAGGATGACTATTTAATACTCAGGAAGGTCGGCGGAATATGAAAAGACTAGAACGGTCGCGTTAGGACGCGCCTCGGGCAATGATTATAGGGCTACAAAAGGCAGTAGGCCTACTCTGCCAGCGACGAACAATGTCAACAAATGCCTAAACGTTCATCATACAATACTGACCTTGTCTTTGAACACGATGATAGCCAGAGAAAGCTCTGAGTACAAAAATACTGTCCTTAGGGCTTTCGATTTCCTGTAATAAACCCTACGGAGATCTAATCTGTATACTGCCTCTCCCACTGGACACTGTCTCCTTTCATTAATCCATCTGAGTGACTGGTCATATATATATATATATATATATATATATATATATATATATATATATATATATATATATATATATATATATATATATATATATATCCTGTAATCACCAATCCTGTAATAAACCTGTAATATATATATATATAAGCCTAGCATATAACAAATAACATATTATAACAAATAGCATATAAGTGCAGCTCATATAACTACATCGCACACAACAAATACTAAACAAAATAATTAGCATATAAATACGTCCTATTATTGGTCTACAGTGAGTCGTAAATCTAAATCCTATTTTTGTATAGCGCCGTTTCGTATTCAGACTAAGTGTAAGCCTATTTGCATATTCAAGCATCGTGCGAAGGTCAGCTGCCGGTATCTATAGTCCACAGCCCATTCCTAGCGAGCCTTACGGCCCTTACCATATATCCAGACATTTTCTCAGTGTAGGGATCGGGACCAATTGGCCTTCACGCACAACTCTGTGTCGTCATAACGTTATGCTCGCCATTTTAATTATACTGATACCGTTCCGAAGTTAACTGAAAATAATCTTCATATTTTACAAAGAGGAGGTGGAGGCTAAGGAAATGTGTAGGGTTTAGGAGAGAGGCGATATCATCTAGAGATCTGGGTGAGCGTCTTAAATTTTCCCAACCATCGACTAATCTACAGCACACAATATCTTATTATTTTCATATTGAAAATCGACTCTTTTATGCCAAAATATGAATGCGAAATTCTTTTATTTTGGAGCACAAGTCTCAGGTTAATTCCATTTATTAAAAGCTTTAATGAATTTATTGACATTTGTCTGTGCCATTTTCCATGCTGCAACTGTACTTTCAATTAATACACATATATTTGAATGCTTATGTATACATCGTATAGACACCCTATTGTTAAATTAAATGAAGTTTAATTTCTGGTTTAACTAAGGTGATGACGACACAAGACATAGGGGATCCTGGTTGTAGCAAGAAGTGGGTTATCAAGTATCTGACCTCGTGGCTCCACTGCATATGCAAATGTATATAGCCCGCAGAGTAGATAATACATAATATAGATGTATATAAATTATAGCGAATAAACATTTCTATACGGGGATCGCTCATTTATTGGGCTAAGAGTATAGGCCCTTAGACTTTATGTAGTCTAGGCCAGGTTGCGAATTTATGAAATTTTAGTAGCAGTCGCCGAAATCAGTCCTGGTGTTGAAATCTTCAACTGTTTGAGAAATCCAGCTCTCTCTCTCTATTTACTGTTGTTTTCTGCAGATAATGCGTTTTAGAATATGTAAATTTACGGAACTGTATACGCTGATTACAGCTTCCATGTCATAAAAAACTCGATGAATCAACCACACTGAAAACTTGCTATGCTAGTCTCCTCCTATCAGACACTTGCAATTTGACCTCAGTGCAGTGCATTTGTCACTTTAGAATATATATATATATATATATATACCCAGCTATAGCTAACGTGAATGAACTTCGGGTCACATGGAGATTAAACCTAATCACAGCTGGGTTCCAACGTTTAGTCTATGGATACATTGCAAATCCAACCCTGTTTAGCCTTATAGGCCTATATGTATATACTGTATATAAGCATTATAGGCATATATATATATATATATATATATACAGGGATGGGCAGTAATTTAATTGATGTAATTGAAATTACGTAATTTGAATTACAATTGTAATTGGTAATTTGTAATTTGTTGCTCTGGATCAATGTAATTTGTAATTTGTAATTGAATTACATTTTTCATGTAATTTGTAATTTCAAATTACATCTGTAAAATCAATTACTTTGAAAAGAAAACTAGAACCAGAGACTCCACAACCAGAGCAGTTTTGAAAGCATCTTTCCTGATCTTGATCACCATCACTATAGTATCTCTGGAATGAAGCAACACTGAACTCTTTGAATGCTTTCACAAAATTGGAGCCATTGTCAGAAATGGTAGCAGCAATTTTGTCAAGTGTTAGACCGAACTCATTATGTATTACAGTTGCGCTACTCCATCGTGCATGTATGCTCCAACAAAACATCTGCTTGCTACTTAAGGCAACTGAGATCGCTCAAATGTATTATGTAGATGCATCGATCCAGTGAGAAATAACTCCCATATAGCCTATAACTTCTATGTTTTGTAGACCACACATAGATAACTGTAAAGATATTGGTTATACTATATATTTAATGCTGCACTTCCTTCATCTGCACTGGTAGATAGACTCATTATGGTTTTGCAAGCATGATTGTAAGGTAAAAAGACGCCGGTTATCGATAACTTGTTCAAACAGTTGCTACTTCTTAGAGAAAATTAAATAGTTTCAAGCAGTGTAGCCTAATACATAGGCTATATATGAACAATGGAAATAAAGCATATGTTTCCCGACTGAATTTCTTTATCACAATTATGTATGTAATTTGTAATTTGATGTAATTGAAATTACGTAATTTGTAATTTGTAATTTCCAGCAAATTTCTAAAGTAATTTGTAATTTGTAATTCAATTACATTTTCCCAAGTAATTTGTAATTTGTAATTCAATTACATTTTACCATGTAATTTGCCCATCCCTGTATATATATATATATAATAGCCTACTCCAATCAAAACCCCACAAAATTATTTGCAAATCCATGCAGTGTTCTGCAGAGAGCATGACAGCTGAACATGAAAACACAATTCTACGCGACTCTTGTAGTTTGTAGCAGAATAAAATAACGAGATTTTTCATGCAGTATTTAACAGATCGTGGTTCGTGTTTCCTTGAGCCATCGGTGAGCAATACGAGCGATGTCTTGAGGAGTTGATTTCGCCACCAATCGGAGAAATGGCTGCGGGCGACCACTGAATACCTTCGCAGAATCTGGGTTGTTTTCGTTTGATTATCTTGACTTGTCTTTTTAGTCGTTTCCCTTTCATGTGCACAAAGAATAGAAACAGATTTAGCCGTCAATTATTAAAGAACAAATTTGCTAAAAAATATTAGAGCAATTAGTGAATTTAACGATCGAGTGAAAGAAACATCAAATGAACAAAGTATAGCGAAATGAACGAATGCGTGAATAAAGGTACGAACGAAAGAACGACTGAGCGAATGAATGATGACTGAGTAGATGGCCTAAGTGAGGAGAGTGACGAGGGTGGAAAAGGACATTATTTCATTCTAAATTTGGATTCTGGAATCCTGGACACTAAATGCTATACAGATGGGAATAGAAACGAGCGAATGGCGCATTTCTTTCGCTTGCGTTCTCTGGAATTCGTACATCCACGCTCTTACTGAAAGACATGGATATGACGCTTGGATATAAGTAAGTAAGCAAGCAAGCAAGTAAGTAAGTAGTCTGTGGATCATGAAAACTGAGCAGAGCACTGTCTACCAAACGAACTTGAAGAATGAACAGTTCAATGATGGCGAAAACAGGTTTGATCAGCCATCCAGAGTGAAGTAGGTTTTCTGAAACGACGTCACGTTGATTCGCTCTCGTTCTGGCGTGATATGTTCGATGTACGGTTGGTTATCATTTCAACAAACCAAATATCAAACATATCAGGCTTTAGATGGAGCGCGTCTGTTGAATGGAGGATAGACAATTCCACACCTGGCTGGACAGATGTGCAGTCATAATCGCTCTTCTTTTCGATGCATCCGAAACTTTAACTGTAATTCTTTCTGTGTCGAAGCTGTGACTCGTAGCAAATACGGAACCAACCGGTAACATCAACTCAAGTGCAGAGTACACGATCAGGACAGACGTCGTTTAGTCATCATTCCCCCGTTCAGCCCTTCGTTCCTTCGTTTGTCTGTCCATTCGTCGTTCTGTCCCTATGTCCGTCTGCCCTATTCTCCGTCTGTCCCTACATCAGTCTGACCATTCCTCCATCTGTCTCTACGTCAGTCTGACCATTCCTCCATCTGTCTCTACGTCAGTCTGACCATTCCTCCATCTGTCTCTACGTCAGTCTGACCATTCCTCCATCTGTCTCTACGTCAGTCTGACCATTCCTCCATCTGTCTCTACGTCAGTCTGACCATTCCTCCATCTGTCTCTACGTCAGTCTGACCATTCCTCCATCTGTCTCTACGTCAGTCTGACCATTCCTCCATCTGTCTCTACGTCAGTCTGACCATTCCTCCATCTGTCTCTACGTCAGTCTGACCATTCCTCCGTCTGTCTGACCATTCCTCCGTCTGACCATTCCTGACCCATCTGTCGTCTGTCCCTTCGTCAGTCTGACCATTCCTCCGTCTGTCCCTTCGTCAGTCTGACCATTCCTCCGTCTGTCCCTTCGTCAGTCTGACCATTCCTCCGTCTGTCCCTTCGTCAGTCTGACCATTCCTCCGTCTGTCCCTTCGTCAGTCTGACCATTCCTCCGTCTGTCCCTTCGTCAGTTTGACCATTCCTCCGTCTGTCCCTTCGTCAGTTTGACCATTCCTACGTCTGTCCCTTCGTCAGTTTGACCATTCCTCCGTCTGTCCTGACCATTCGTCAGTCTGACCATTCCTCCGTCTGTCCCTTCGTCAGTTTGACCATTCCTCCGTCTGTCCCTTCGTCAGTTTGACCATTCCTACGTCTGTCCCTTCGTCAGTCTGACCATTCCTCCGTCTGTCCCTTCGTCAGTCTGACCATTCCTCCGTCTGTCCCTTCGTCAGTTTGACCATTCCTCCGTCTGTCCCTTCGTCAGTTTGACCATTCCTACGTCTGTCCCTTCGTCAGTTTGACCATTCCTCCGTCTGTCCCTTCGTCAGTTTGACCATTCCTACGTCTGTCCCTTCGTCAGTCTGACCATTCCTCCGTCTGTCCCTTCGTCAGTCTGACCATTCCTCCGTCTGTCCCTTCGTCAGTCTGACCATTCCTCCATCTGTCTCTACGTCAGTCTGACCATTCCTCCATCTGTCTCTACGTCAGTCTGACCATTCCTCCGTCTGTCCCTTCGTCAGTCTGACCATTCCTCCGTCTGTCCCTTCGTCAGTTTGACCATTCCTCCGTCTGTCCCTTCGTCAGTCTGACCATTCCTCCATCTGTCTCTACGTCAGTCTGACCATTCCTCCGTCTGTCCCTTCGTCAGTCTGACCATTCCTCCGTCTGTCCCTTCGTCAGTTTGACCATTCCTCCGTCTGTCCCTTCGTCAGTTTGACCATTCCTACGTCTGTCCCTTCGTCAGTCTGACCATTCCTCCGTCTGTCCCTTCGTCAGTCTGACCATTCCTCCATCTGTCTCTACGTCAGTCTGACCATTCCTCCGTCTGTCCCTTCGTCAGTCTGACCATTCCTCCGTCTGTCCCTTCGTCAGTCTGACCATTCCTCCGTCTGTCCCTTCGTCAGTCTGACCATTCCTCCGTCTGTCCCTTCGTCAGTCTGACCATTCCTCCGTCTGTCCCTTCGTCAGTCTGACCATTCCTCCATCTGTCTCTACGTCAGTCTGACCATTCCTCCGTCTGTCCCTTCGTCAGTCTGACCATTCCTCCGTCTGTCCCTTCGTCAGTCTGACCATTCCTCCATCTGTCTCTACATCAGTCTGACCATTCCTCCGTCTGTCCCTTCGTCAGTCTGACCATTCCTCCGTCTGTCCCTTCGTCAGTCTGACCATTCCTCCATCTGTCTCTACGTCAGTCTGACCATTCCTCCGTCTGTCCCTTCGTCAGTCTGACCATTCCTCCGTCTGTCCCTTCGTCAGTCTGACCATTCCTCCGTCTGTCCCTTCGTCAGTCTGACCATTCCTCCATCTGTCTCTACGTCAGTCTGACCATTCCTCCGTCTGTCCCTTCGTCAGTCTGACCATTCCTCCGTCTGTCCCTTCGTCAGTCTGACCATTCCTCCGTCTGTCCCTTCGTCAGTCTGACCATTCCTCCGTCTGTCCCTTCGTCAGTCTGACCATTCCTCCGTCTGTCCCTTCGTCAGTTTGACCATTCCTACGTCTGTCCCTTCGTCAGTCTGACCATTCCTACGTCTGTCCCTTCGTCAGTTTGACCATTCCTACGTCTGTCCCTTCGTCAGTCTGACCATTCCTCCGTCTGTCCCTTCGTCAGTCTGACCATTCCTCCGTCTGTCCCTTCGTCCGTCTGTCCCTTTGTCCGTCTGTCCATTTGTCTGTCTGTCCTTTCGTCCGTCTGTCCCTTCGTCCGTCTGTCCTTTCGTCCGTCTGTCCTTTCGTCCGTCTGTCCTCTGTCCCTTCATCCGTCTGTCCATTCCTCCGTCTGTCCTTACGTCCGTCTGTCCCTTTGTCCGTCTGTCCCTTTGTCCGTCTGTCCTTACGTCCGTCTGTCCCTTCATCCGTCTGTCCATTCCTCCGTCTGTCCTTACGTCCGTCTGTCCCTTCGTCCGTTTGTCCCTTTGTTCATCTGTCCCTTCATCCGTCTGTCCATTCCTCCGTATGTCCCTTCGTCCGTCTGTCACTTCGTCCTCTCTGTCCTTTCGTCCGTCTGGCCTTTCGTCCTCTCTGTCCTTTCGTCCGTCTGTCCTTACGTCCGTCCATCCTTTCATCCGTCTGTCCATTCCTCCGTCTGTCCTTACGTCCGTCTGTCCCTTTGTCCGTCTGTCCCTTTGTCCGTCTGTCCTTACGTCCGTCTGTCCCTTCATCCGTCTGTCCATTCCTCCGTCTGTCCTTACGTCCGTCTGTCCCTTCGTCCGTTTGTCCCTTTGTTCATCTGTCCCTTCATCCGTCTGTCCATTCCTCCGTCTGTCCCTTCGTCCGTCTGTCACTTCGTCCTCTCTGTCCTTTCGTCCGTCTGGCCTTTCGTACTCTCTGTCCTTTCGTCCGTCTGTCCTTACGTCCGTCCATCCCTTCATCCGTCTGTCCATTCCTCCGTCTTTCCTTTCGTCCGTCTGTCTCTTTATTCGCCTGTCCCTTCATCCGTCTGTCCCTTCATCCGTCTGTCCCTACGTCCGTCTGCCCCTATGTCCCTCTGTCCCTTTGTCCGTCTGTCCTTTCGTCCGTCTGTGCGTTCCTTGTTGGTCCTGTGTCGGATCCTCTCTTGTAGGTCGCGTGATGGTCATTCTGGTGACGAGTGGAGACATAGAGTCGTCGTCTGCGACATGTGACATCGTCCAGCGCTTAGAGAAGAAGAACCATTTCATAGTTAGATTTAAGGGACCGCTGGGGCCAGATACAGTCCCTATCATTACCCGGCGACCGAGGGGGTAGAGCCGGCGGCGGTCAGGGCGTCGTCTCCATACCCTACTCCTACTCCGTCCTATAAGGAAGGAAGGAAGGAGAGACGGCGCGGCGGCGGCGGCTGGCCTCGACGAGTCAGCAGTCGATCGTGTATGGCTGCCGGTCTGTTTGGTTGTCTGTCTGCTCTGAGGCGTGCCTCTGTCTGCTTCCCCTCTTCCCTTCTCCTGTCGCCGTCGCTCCAATTTGATCGGATAATAGATCCATGACAGCAACAACTGGATGCCAGTGTTTTCTGTACTAAAGCTCCATGGCTTGATACTAATAAAATGATACATATATAATTATATATATCTGAATAAATGTATTTATATATTTATATATGAGTATAGGCCTATAATATATATATATATATATATATATATACCATCAGCATCAAGGGGTCTACATGTATGTATACATATCTAAATGCATATGAAGGCCAGACATGTATACATCATTATTGACAGATGCAAGCCCCGTCTAAGCCTATAAGAGACAAACTGTATGAACTGTCTGCAGCTAAACAAGGCCTCTAAGTGTGAAATCACTGTTCTCTTTATCCGCATTATCTGCTTGGTCCTTCCGTCCGTCCGTCCGTCCATCTGTCCTTGCACTGATTATTAGGTTCCGGGATCAGTACTATAGCATAGGACGACATCATTATATTTTATGGCCTAACACTAACAGACCAATGAGGTTTGTGCATCGATTAAAACGTTTCAGGCACCAGAAAAATCGCATTATTATCGGCTTCTTGCTCACACTCTGTGAACTTGACCTTTGACCGCATTACAATACAATACAACTTGCATTTCTAACGCGCCTTAATAAAACAAAGTCTTACTCAAAGGACGCGTTACAATGTACTTACTAATCATAGAACTTAGAGAAGAGATAAGTTTTAAGTTTAGATTTAAAAATATTAATTGAGGATGATCTTCGGATTAGTTCTGGTAAAGAGTTCCATTCAACTGGACCAGCATTAACCATCTTCCATTCATTCTCACATTTCTGCTGAAGTTGCTGTTGTGGCCGATGTTTGCAGGATCTGTATAATTTGCCAGTGGTACAGTTGATGGCATAAGAGGGACAACCTGTGTAGCCCTTCCAGGCAGCCTATATAGAATAGAATGAGTGCCTGCTCTTAAGGAAGCAGGAGCGACCTCTCAGCTTCACGTATTGATGTGACCGACACCGGTCTGTCAGACCATCGACTCATCAAATGGTCCACACAGGTCTATAGAGCAACCACTACCGCTCTACGTCACAGAAACTTCGGTTGTCTCTCCAGATGATGCATCTATGCAACATGGATTACATCGATTCGTCAAAACCAGATCTTAGCAATATTTGCACAGTGTATATAATATTATCTGGTCGGCATGTTTAACGAAGCACGGACTGGTAGGATACAAACCATGACCTCCATACCGTCCATGTATTGTATACTAGGTGTCTTCGCCGTCGTAAAGTCAACTGGTTGCCCGTCTGTTCATTAGCCAACTATTACCTTTTTCAGAAGGGAAAGACACGGTCGGAATTAAGCGGTCGATCAGTCGGTCTGAACATCCAGTTCCTGTCACCAGTTTCGGGTCAGAGCTGAGGACCCGGTTTTCGCCGCCGTCGCCTTGGCTCCCCTTCTGACCCACCGCCGCCGCCGCCGCCTCAGCCTCAGCCTCAGCCCCAGCCCCCTTGGAGAGCCATGCCCCTTCTGCTTCTTCTTCTGCTGCTGCTGCTGCTGCTGGTTGATGGGTTTCGTCATCGACGCTTCGTTGTTAGCAGCTGACAGGGAATTAACATCGATCGCTGGAGATGGGCTGCCATACATCTGCAGCAGAAGCCCAGCAGTTGATCATCTACGACTCAGATCGAAAGGGGAAAAGGGACGGACGGAGGGTCGGAGAGAGGAATGGAGGGAGAGTTGCAGGGTCGGAGGGTGGTGGCAGAGAGATGGAGCGGTTTCGAGTGAGGTTAGGGAGGGAGAGGTGGTGGCAGGGAGACAGTTACATGGGAAGGAAGGGAGGGATGTGGGGGGGGCGTGTGTTATACTTTCCTGTTCGCCATTCATCAAGGGCTCTGTCCAGTGTCAATGATGAGACCCCGATCGACCAAATGACCGCTTCATCTTCTGAACTTAGGTCACACTGCAGCCAACAGGGCAGATGAGTCGTCGCAGTGTGGCTGCTGCACCAGTCATTCCTCTGTTGCCGTGCAGACAGCAGGAAAAACGACAACGACAACCGTAAGAATGACAACAGCAGCAACAATAAAGAGAGAGACGACCGACGTCGACTTGATCAGTTTAAAATTGATTTTCGCCTTTTATTTGGCCGACGACCGTTGGCTGAATGCAGAACAGTCGTCACCAGAACATTCACGTCTATCATATTCGTCCCATATCCACAATAATTGTATCTATAGTAATGCCTTTAAAGGATATTCAGTAACATATAATATGCCCTGCATTAACCATCTCGACTACAAATACTATTATAGGATTTAGTAGCAAAGCACAGCTTCCTGAAGGACAATGTTGGGTTGAGGTCACTCTGACAGACAGAAATTAGCATCATGCCCTCTGGTGTTACTCACCTTCCGGACCTGACTGTGACAACGGTTCAATTCTAGGATCCTGGGTCCTTCCTGTTGAAGTCCACCAGGGCAATCTAAGCAGATAAGAGACAGCCCGCAGAGGAAATACGATCAACGAAACATATTTGTTTTATTCGCGATCTGAATGCCAACACAGAAGAGAGGCTCTCACCCGGAAGAAAGTACCAGAATTCAGAACCATCCAGTGGAAATGTTCTTGCCTCAACTGACATCGTCTTGTATAATTATGGGCGGTGACTTAATTTCGTTTAGAAATGATTATCGACTGGTACGTCGTAGTCAATGATAACGGCGCTATATGAGTCGCTCATTGATCAGTAGATGCTATTATAGGAAGGCAGAAGAACGGTTACTTTAAATGGTGCTTTCTATGTCTTTGTTTCTCTATAGTCAGTGCCTCGTTCCTAGTTGACTTTGTTTAAACTCACAAGTCACAAAGACACATTGCAAAAGTATCAAATGGCTGCATGATTGAGATAGCCAATGATAGAATAATGACTTCTAATCAAGAAGATAATATATTTCTAATCAAGAAGATAATATACCGCATTTCAACATCTAGACTACATGGTATCCTATGGAACTAAGAGTCCGGTTATATATCCTGTGCTTGATGGAGGCAGAAATGGTCTGTTGCGGGTTATTGCAAATGCATCGGTTTCGCAGCTAAGACAGACTCTGCTTCAGTTGGTTCAGCCTAATGACGTGGCCCTCTATAGATAAGCAGCAGCCTTCGATGCTATGTAGTCTGGGTTTCAAATCCCGTTAAGTCATTGGAAATTAATAGCTGTAGTTCAATGAAAACGACCTTTGCAAAAGTTAATCAAGTTCTTGACGTATCTCTCAGCCACTGTACCTGCGTCTTCGATAGGTAAGTCTAGCATGCTTTTGAAGACAACTATTATCCAGTTATACCTGGTCAACGAATACAACTGCATGCTTGTTGACTAGACGAAGGCGCGATTGTCTAGCTGTGGACTCACAGTCATTAGAAAACAAAAGCACTGCAAGCACTTTCTCTCTGAAAGCCAATCCCGCCTATAGACTATAGATTGTGAAAGTTGTGCATCAGATGAGTCATTTAACAAGTCGACATCATATACTGTATGAAAACGACTCAATTCGTAAATTTGACCCAATGTACACAAGCACAGCTTATTGTATGGTCTATTATAGCCTACAGAGACCTGCATGCACATGACTAAAATGTTCACATACAACTCAATGTATCCGCATACAACTCTACACTTGATGAACGCTGCAGTTGATAGTTAGATAGAGAGGAAATAAAGCAGACGTATTTAGGAGTTGCAACGAAGCTTCCTATTCACTCTAAAAGTAATGTGGTCATACTAGTCAAGGACACAACTTGTCTAGTAAAAAAGCGCAGTGTTGGTGTTTTTAGACAGACAGTTTAGTGTGGCTTTTCTCAGAGAAGAACCCATTTCCGCCTAGCTATATAGCTACAAAGATTTCATCTGTTGCCAGACACTTCCTGCCTGTGAGCGACCGATCCGTTCTGACAAGACAATGCTAAGTAAACATACCGGATGCTAAGAGACATTACTTTAAGGATTGTATAATTCATCGAGTGTATACGTACGTACGGCTCTTAATTCGATAAAGTGTTGCGTTCTGTTGTGTCGTGGATGATGAGGAGAGGATGCATCGCCGACGCCGCTGTCTCTGTCTCTATTCCGGGCATCGACTTCTCTCGATCGCTCCTTCTTTCTCTCTCCGTCTCGCTTCGACCTATTCACCAAATCAACTGCAGCAGCCGAAGACAAATCCACCCTTCGTCCGTCCGTCCCCTCATCCGTCCGTCCGTCCATCGGTCGGTCGGTCGTTCAGCCGCCGCAGTCGCCGCCGTTGAGTCTACTGCTATTGGCGTCGTTGGGCTCCCGGATACTTGGTCTGTAGATCAGGATGCTGGGAGTTAATTGAAGTCACTCTCATCATCCGCCGCTATATCCGTCCCGTCACTCGACGCGTCGCGAGATGGCGCGCAGCTCGCTCTCTCTCCTCCTACGGCTGCTGAGGCTGAGGCTGCTGCATGTGACGCCTATATATGCACACATCACGACCCGCAGCATCAGCAACCGCCTTCCCACCCCACCGTGCATCATTACGATCCCGGACCTATTCATATATATATATATATATATATATATATATATATATATACAAATATATATACATATATATATGCATATGTATATATATATACATATCAGTCGTTTAATATACATAGGCCCTATATATATATTAAGCGAGTGATATAGAAACATAAAAGAGAGTCACTGCTGCTGTCATATCCGTGGCTAGTAAATTATATCCTCTATCATGTGAACGCGCTGAGAGAGGGAGAGAGAGAGAGAGAGAGAGAGAGAGAGAGAGAGAGAGAGAGAGAGAGAGAGAGAGACAGAGACAGAGACAGAGACAGAGACAGAGACAGAGACAGAGACAGAGACAGAGACAGAGACAGAGACAGAGACAGAGACAGAGACAGAGACAGAGACAGAGACAGAGACAGAGACAGAGACAGAGACAGAGACAGAGACAGAGACAGAGACAGAGACAGAGACAGAGACAGAGACAGAGACAGAGACAGAGACAGAGACAGAGACAGAGACAGAGACAGAGACAGAGACAGAGACAGACAGAGAGACGTACATACGCAAGTACACCCACAGTCGTGTACACATGCATGCAAACTTGCAAACACATCGCATCGCAGAGTGCAGTCAATATAAAGGGTCTTTACGTAGGCGTCCTATAATGTTGACCGTACATTGGCATCAGCAGCACAGCAGCAGCAGCAGCAGCTATCCCAGGGCGAAGCAACAAGGCGGACGCCCGCACCGAGGCCGCACAGCTAGCGGATGCGACCGACAGAAATAATAGGATTAATTAGGGCTACAGCGGCTGACTCAAACTACCTGTTCACGGCCGTTCAAAGTTCCACCGTCATTGCCAGCAGGAAAAGTGAGGGATCTAAATTATTACCTGTGGGTGCAATTTGCAGGGAGATGAGGAGGATCATATTGTCCCAGTTAAATACATTTTCGCGTTTTCAGACTTTTCCCCACACAGTTTTATCTTGCACACAGGTCTTTTCGCCAATCACAAATCCTACCATGATGAACTCAGCCGAACTCGAGTTTTCCTGAGCATCAAATTCCTTGAAAAAAGTAAAACTTAGACTCCTACATAACATAATAAGGATTTCAGATGATAACATTATACCCAGAATAAAGGGATAAATTGTTCCGCTAATTTGAACCAATTTTTTATGAAACCTAGACATTTCACCAATATTATAGTAGGCTACAAGAGCATGAACACAACAATGTCAGTTTTTCTGAAAGTGCAGAACGTTACATATGTTTAAATGCTTTAAGTATCTATAATGTATGTAAGATGTATGTATGTATGCATGTACGTACGTAGGCCCATGTAGGCCTACGTGTGCATGAATAGAGACAGAATTACAGTCTGTTGTTTGAATTAAAGACAGTGATAATGATGATGATGACGGTCACTATAAGGAAACCCATGACTCTGCGTCGAATATAATACAAGGCGGACTGTTTTGAAGGAGGTGAACGTCAGAAGACATTACGAGAGAGACAGAGAGGCAGAGAGACATAGACAGAGACAGACAGACAGACAGAGAGAGACACAGAGAGAGAGAGACAGTGAGAGGGACAAAGAGACAGAGAGAGACAGAGAGACAGAGAGAGACAGAGAGACAGAGAGAGACAGAGACAGAGAGAGTCAGAGACAGACAGACAGAGACAGACAGACAGACAGAGACAGACAGCGACAGATAGACAGAGACAGACAGAGAGAGATACACACAGACACAGTCAGACAGACACAGACAGACAGACAGACAGAGGAATTGGTCGACTGAGGTGGGAGTTTGTCGATGTCAGCTCAACGTTTTGAATTGAATATAAACTCTGTCAATGAGTTCGTTGCATAGCTATACACTGCATGGATATTATAGTTGGATGTGGACAATAAATATATTATTGTCAACAGGATTCTTATTCGCCTACGATCAAAGGATCAACATTCGAAACTGTTATTCGGATCTGATATAATCGAAGCTGCGTATACAACTCAGCCGATCTACACCTGTACAACATAGTCATAAGGAATGGAAACGATGACCTTCGCATCTTTTCCGAATTCCAAATCTAAAGATCGACCTTGCGTCTGAATTTACTTAGTTCCTGCCACATCAGAGTTTCTCAAACAACGGAGTTCTCAACTCCTGGTTTTCAACTCCTGGTTTTCAGCATGTTTGACTTTTGGTAAAGCAACTACAAGCGAGTTTCAGTAGGCACAGTCAGTGCGACTTGAAGGCATGATATAGGCCTATAACACAAAGCCTAATTCTGCGTCTGTCACGGATGTACATATATTTATGACGACTTAAAAATATATTCACTTATTTGGCAAGAGATATAATAGTAAGATCAATGTAGATAAATATATTTGATATTTAATAAATGGCTTTCAGTCGCGAGTGGAAAGGTGCAGGAGAGAGAGCAAGCGGAGAAGAGGTGAGGTTGACAGACGAGAGAGGATGATGAGTGAACTGGTAGAGATCTTTCTTGAGTTCCTTCCAAAGAACTGGTGCAGCATAGACTAAGGAACGGTTGCAGAATTTAAGGAGCAGACTATAGACTATAGAGGCTGATATAGAGAAAGATGTGATGAGGAATGAGTAGATCTGAGTGGTTGGATGGTGAATAGCTGGCTAATGTAAGAGGTCTGAGAGATTTCAAAGGCGTTGTAATGTATGCAGGTCATGCAACGAGAGATTTTTAGCCAACGAAGTGATTTGAGAAGTGGCGTTATGTGGTTAAAGAGAGTAGGAAGTCCTCATGCTTTTCTTCTTTTTAAGTCTTTTTACTTTTGCCGTGGCTGGGCTGGGAGCGCCTCTGAGTAGATTTCTTGAAGGGGCGCTATATAAATTTCCAGAATGAATGAATGAATGAATGAATGCTACCAGTTTCCCAGGCAGGTTCTGGCTCGTCTGCCAGAGCATAATTATTTTAACTGTTTAAGTGGTGGGACAAATGTCTGGTGGACGCTATACAGCATGTCTGCTGTACGACTGGTGCTAGTAAGAAAGAGAACCCTGCTAACTTAAGGTAAAAAAACTTTACCTATAAAGATATTGTTGTAGACGGATGGGTTGTTTCCTTATCTCTGGATTTGAGTATAGGCCTATATTTCTTCTGCGTGTAGCGAACGCAGCGGGAACAGACTCGAATTCCGAACAGTCGTGCAATGTTGCCTTTCTTTAGTAGTCGCCAATCCTGGACTTGTTTCGAAGAGAACAGACGCTGCCATGAGGGAAGTGGGAAGCCGAACGGTATTAGCCAATGCACAGTTACTGGAGATGTTACAGAATTAGCTTTGTGATGGGTGGCGAATTACAACGTCGAGATTTGGGTCAGTCAATTATGAATACAGAACAAAATCCGCTACAATTTAATATTATAAGCGGTGTTAGCCTACTAGGCTACTAGCGGTTTAGTCCCGTCGACAACCGCACCAGTAGGCCTATTACATCATAATTATCATATAATTTAAACTAAGATTTGTATTAGGCTATGCCTGATAGTCCTAACCGGCAATAACCGCATATATATATATACATATATATGTATATACTATAGGAGTATAGGTACTATACTATGTTATGTTATATACTATAGGGATCCTGAGTGGCCGAGTGGGTTGGTAGCCCGCTCGCCACGCCGGCGCCCCGGGTTCGATTCCCGGTCGGTCGGTTTATCAGAGATTAATTTCTCGGATCTTTACTGCGGGTGGCTCGGTCGCAATATAAACGTGGAGTACAATACAATACAACACATTACAATACAACTGGGGCGCGGTGGTTTAGGGGTATGTTCGGTGCCTTGCAGCTGGTGGGTTGCGGGTTCGAATCCACCTCAAAGTCGCCGCGTAGGGACCCTGGGCAAGTCCTTCACTCGCAATTGCTCATGCGCTTCGGCGTGAAACTCCGATTCAGCGTCCGCGCAGTAGTCGGGAGCGCCTCTGAATGGGAAATCTGGTAGGGGCGCTATAACAAGTGTTCAAATACAATACAATACAATACATATATATACATACATACACATAGATGTTTGTGTGTGCGTGTGTGCGCTTGTGTGTGTGTTGGTCAATGGTTCATTTTAGTCGTTAATTAAAATCAGTTCTGGCATCTTGGTAGCAGCATATGACCTAAAGTATGTCTACCATCGGTTACAAAGGCAGACCAGAAAGGACAAGAGTCCCGCTTCATGTAGCCGCCTAAAACGTAATACAAAATCTACAATGACGATTGAACTTACGACAGTCTAAATGAAGCATAAAGTTTAATTAAAACACTGAAAACTGAAAACACAATCAAGGGAACTAATAGAACATTAATCCAAAATCAAGACTGACCTTTTCTAATGGATTTCTTTCCAAATATGCATGCATATAGTATTTAAATGATTATAAACTAAGTATATTTAACGAATATTAATAGGCAAACCTTTTTGCAAGGAAGGAACAGCAAATTTAATAGAAACAAGGGCCTAACATTTGTGCGGGTTGATCATATCTAGTACTTATTTTCTGATTTAGTGAAATAGATATGGCGCTGAAGATAGGTTGGAAAATAACCACCAATGCAGAATGGTAGTTGATGGCACTCATAATGACACGTAAATTCATAATTTGTAATTTTTAATATGATCTACTTTGAGAATGTTCAGTTCAATGAAATATGGCTCAGTACTACAGAATCCTTCAATTACGTGTACAGCGCTTTTCTGGAGTATATAATTATAAACTATATCCAACCTCTTTAGCCGGGATGGATAATTTGATGACCATGTTACGATTATGACAAATTACACTATTACAGTATGTTGCAATACGACAAATATGGATAAATTAAAGAAAAATTCAAACTAAAGCGTTCTTGATGAGGTGGAGCCTAATTATAGTGTATAGGTCCTATGATCGCACTCCAATGGCTTTGAAATTTATTTGATACTTATCATCATCATCATCATCATCATCGTCGTCGTCGTCGTCGTCATCATCATCATCATCATCACTAGAAATAGTAGGCTATTGCTGCTACTACTACTGCTGCTGCTACTTGTATTGTGTTGTATTATATTTACGGATTTCTAAAGCGCCTCTCACAGTATACGACCTAATCAGAGGCGCTCCCAGTACGAAAAACCCCCGGAGAAAAGAAACTCTAGTGGTTAGGAGAATCTCACAGGGGACCTATGTCCTAGAAGGACCTAGAGCCTAAATAGGTCTATTAAGATCTTCCAAGTTAGCTTCAGCTGCTTTAGTCGTCACAGAGGAAGAAGCGGCTGGAAACCCGTTTCATCTCCTGAATCTTCCATGACAATGCCGTTAAAAATCCTTTTCTTCAAGTACATTTTCATTTCCATTTCGACGATTGTATCTACAGTAATTTCTTTATCCCACCAGATCGGACGATGTAGATAATTAGTCTATTGGACATTTTTTCTCTCTTTTTGTACTAAGTTGCGGTTTGTCAACTTAATGTTTCAATAAAGGAATATACATGTATATATAATCGCTGGCCACAATGCGTAGGCTATAGTCCACCATTATATCCATGATTGTGGACCTATATATAGGCCTAGGCCAAATAGGCCCACAGTCACATTTTATTACAGACCTATATGAATCAGCGGGAGCTTTTGTCCGTCACATAAAGGGATGTTGAGTGTATCAAGTGTTCAACATAATAATTATTATACTGAGAATTCCACCTCTATTGTATCACGAAATCATATGATCGGCAACGAAAGACAAAAGGCTCTCGTGCAATCATCGAAATGCAACACGGACTTCATTTAATTAGAATGGTTAATGTTATAGATCTATAGGCCTACATAGGCCTACTAGTATACTATGGTAGTATACTTTATCTACTCTGTTATATGCCCAAAATGCCTTATATAGGCATATATATATAGCCTATAACATAGGCATGTGATATTAGAGAAATCCTTAATTTAATACATTGCTTCTACGGTAGTTCTTATTATAGATATGTGAGCCGCAGTGAGCGTTCACATTTAACTGCGAACAGACAGGCTCAATTTACATTCTGTGTTCTGAATATGTTTTTGCATGAAGGCACCGAATTTACAGAAGCATTTACTAAGCATTTACTCTAGGAGTGGAACTGCAGTGATCCCATTAAAAGGATCATGATTTCGGAATGTGGATTTAGTTAAACAACCATTGAGTGAATCCTGTATACGATATACGGGCACATTTTTTTTATATTTTCCTACTTTTTGACCTGAAATTATGTCAATCTAAACAGCTACTACATGCCTATTTCAAAGCTAAATCTGCGAAACACAAACCTTCTATAATCATTTAACTAAGATTGTGTCCCTATAGCCTATAGATCTATAACATTAACCATTCTAATGTACACTTTCTGTACATTAACCCCTTAGCTGCCGTATTGACGAGCGGTGCTCGTCATGCATTATCTGTATGCTGTGTGCCCTTATGACGAGCGCCGCTCGTCATACATTCAGTCGCCTCTATGCTTAGTGTGGCACTGTAGGCACTCCATATTATTCAAAGCCTAGGCAGATGAAAGTAAGTACAGTATATTCCGCAATGTTTGGAATACTATTGGGCGACTTTTGTGCTCTGTTTGTAAAGGTGCTGTTAGTGCCAGAAGTGCTAAATGTATTGTGCGTTTTTAGGTGTACATGTAGTTGCTTTATCACAGATGTTTTGCAGTAAAGGCAAGCAAGCTGAAAGCCGTTTCTACTGCATCAAAACCTGCTCTTTGCACCAGTGATTGCTTTGCTGCATATCATACTAATAAAAAGTACTGGATATATCATCTGGGTGAAATAGTTACCCAGTCAGCAGCAGTTGCTCTGAACATTCAGTTCCAAGTACACTCATATCTTTCTAGCTTACTAGGTATTCATTAGCCTATCTATTGAAAATAAATGAGCAAGAACAGCATTGCTCACCTAAACATGATAGTTTTATTCATATTATAACGAATTATAATAATTGCAACAGTGAATGTTGCACAGAAACTACGATTGCAACAATAAAAAACTTTTACATCTGCATGTTAGCTGTTGGCACACGAGGCTTTGCTAGCCCTATGACCACTCGGCAGCTAAAGGGTTAAGCCTAAAAGCTGTATGATCATCAGTAAAGGCGGCCTTTAGGCAGGGTGAGAATTGCCGCGGGGTTGGGGGTTCAACCTCCCTAGTCTTTCTTAGGATCCCATAGTAAAGTATACATTTCACGCCCAAACTGCATATAACGTCTAACCCCCCAGTTTTTTTTACAATTCTCATACTGCCTTTAGGTCAGCCATATAAATTGTTTAGAATTATTGCATAAGATATGACGGTGGCATTGATCTTAAAAGTACTTGAAGAATGTTCTTACTTCTACAGGCGCGGTGAGTTTATAGAATGGTGGGGTACTGCTTCGACGCTGGTTCAGTTGACTCAGTTGATTCAGTTGAATTTGGGATTCATATGTGTGTGATACGGGGTATTATTTTGAGCGATTGCCCGTAACGCGACCATGCAGCGCAGGATTTGAGTCTTCTTCGCTACGTCAGGAGTCAGGACTTGGGCAAGTAGGCTACAATCGGCTGCCAAGTAGCGCCATCGATAAATGCTTAGTCGGTCTGAAATAAGGTTTGTGTTGGGAGACTGGGAGAGAGACTCAGAGAGTGCGTGTGTGCATGTGTATGTGCTTTTCAAGGCTAACCTGTTTACCGTAATATGCAGCGTTCACTTCGCTGATCTAACGTATACCACAATTTCCTGCAACAGATCACACCATGCTTACGACATTGTTGGCCAGGCATTGGCAGCGCTATACGTCTATCTGTGTGTTTAGGCCCATCTGCCTATCTGTGCGTTTAGGCCCATCTGCCTATCTATGCGTTTAGGCCCATCTGCCTATCTATGCGTTTAGGCCCATCTGCCTATCTATGCGTTTAGGCCCATCTGTGCGTTTAGGCCCATCTGCCTATCTGTGCGTTTAGGCCCATTTGCCTATCTATGCGTTTAGGCCCATCTGCCTATCTATGCGTTTAGGCCCATCTGCCTATCTGTGCGTTTAGGCCCATCTGCCTATCTATGCGTTTAGGCCCATCTGCCTATCTATACGTTTAGGCCCATCTGCCTATCTGTGCGTTTAGGCCCATCTGCCTATCTGTGCGTTTAGGCCCATTTGCCTATCTATGCGTTTAGGCCCATCTGCCTATCTATGCGTTTAGGCCCATCTGCCTATCTGTGCGTTTAGGCCCATCTGCCTATCTATGCGTTTAGGCCCATCTGCCTATCTATACGTTTAGGCCCATCTGCCTATCTGTGCGTTTAGGCCCATTTGCCTATCTATGCGTTTAGGCCCATCTGCCTATCTATGCGTTTAGGCCCATCTGCCTATCTGTGCGTTTAGGCCCATCTGCCTATCTATGCGTTTAGGCCCATCTGCCTATCTATACGTTTAGGCCCATCTGCCTATCTGTGCGTTTAGGCAATGCCCATCTCGGGCCATCCGGACATAGACCCATGTGTCTCTGTAGGCTTCTAATTCGAGACTTGCGATTGCCAATAACACTGTCCGGCGCTTCTGCCAGATTTTAATAACACAGTTCTGTGATATGTGGACATAATAAGAGTGACTGCTTCATGCAATAACATGCCTATAATATCTGTTGCATTAATGTGCACTGATCGATATATGCATTTATACATATATATGATATGAGTGTCACATATTACGTAAATAAATATTTATTGACCTGTCCACATCAACGCGGTCTTTGATGTAACAGATATTGAAAAATAAATTTGATATAAACATCTCTTTATCTGCAATATGTAGATTTTTTCGCCCAAACTACGGGGGAGAGAGGGGAGAGGCGAGAGGGAGGAGAGGCGAGAGAGAGAGAGAGAGAGAGAGAGAGAGAGAGAGAGAGAGAGAGAGAGAGAGAGAGTGAGTGAGTGAGTGAGAGTGAGAGAGAGAGAGAGTCAGTCAGTCAGTCAGTCAGTCAGTCAGTCAGTCAGTCAGTCAGTCAGTCAGTCAGTCAGTCAGTGCGTGAGTGAGTGAGTGAATATATTCAATATATTCGTTTATTGAAACCTGAGTGACAAACCGCATTCAAGTGACAATTGAGGTAATAACAGTGTCGAGAAGTTAACATAAAATTGAGTTATCGTCTAAATAGTATCCTAGGTATAAAGTTAGTGTCATCTTTGTCAGGGAGAGTGAAGTGGTGCGATATAGGGCGCAGGTCATAACAGCGCTGAACAATGGGTGGGAACAAACTCCGTAGGACGTGCAAGTCATGACTGACTGAGTGAGTGAGTGAGTGAGTGAGTGAATAACGTATAAATAAATAACCGGGCTCAAACAGCTAGATATGAGCAATTATGCCTTCATTGTATTTTTGCTCTAGGAATTTATGGTGACACAGCTGCATGTGGATAAGCGATTGGAAAGAGTTCCCTTGGCATAGATACACAAAGAAACGACTTATACATGGATCACGCATGTTGTGTGCGATGCATGCATGCACGTAGGCCTAATATATACAAGTCCTGTGACGTCCTACCTTGTACAGGATTCTTTCATTCCGAAGATACGCCGTAAATTCCTCTGTCGTCGTCGTCGTCATCGTATTCTTCTTCTTCTTCCCGTTCTTGACCCGCTTTGACCGACGGATGAGAGAGGGAGAGAGAGAGAGAGGCTGTGGGTCGTTGTAATCTGGGTGAAAGCGTCGCCACTAAAACACAGAACTCGAATTATCAGTCACGCATTTGGCACACACACACACAGACACTGCGCAGTTAGTGGGCAGCTTTTCCACGCTCACTTGCTCGTCGCCTCCTCCTCCTCCTTCTCCTCCTCCTCCTCCTCCTCCTCCTCCTCTTCCTCCTCCTCCTTTATCCACCTGTCCTTCTCTGTCATTCTCTGCATGCAGTCAATGATTGCAACGTCCGTTGGTCGTTTGCGGTCGTAATTGTGGAGATTTAACCCAATTTCTCGGCAGCTGCATGGTCTCCTGCCCTCCTCCTGCCTCCTGCCTTTCTCCTTCTGTTCCTCCTCCTGTTCCTCCTCCTCCTGTTTCTCCTCCTCCTCTTCCTGCCTGCCTCCTGCCTTCCATCTCCTGTTCCTCCTCCCGTTGTTCATCTTCCTGTTCATCCTCCTGCTTCGACTGCAGCGACTAAGACGAAAGGCTAGCTGGCTGTGCCTTGCCATTCCGATGCATGCCGCTTCTCTTATCCAAGGGACAGAAAAGGGAGCTTGACTCAGCTTGTGGGCCGTCAATTAAACATCAGGGCGTGTAACGCCGACGTCTTCCTCGGTGAGACATCTGCATCCACAGAATACGACAGCTGCAGTCCACCGCTGCAGACAACGGCTCCAAGTGTACTATGAGACAACACCGTGTCTTCTTCTCCATAGCGTCGAAGGCACTGCTTCTGTCTGAGGTGTCTGAGACACAGTCTATTTCTGTTAAGGCAGAACTATGGGACGTAGCGAATACATTCGACGTGGAAGATGAACTGATACAATACAGATGACATGAAGACACCCAAGACACCTAAGACAAGCACACACACGCACGCACAGAGGAAGAGATGCATGGTCTTATCGATAAGCAGACGAAACGTGAGACAGATGGACAGACACGCAGATTAGCCAGACTGACACAATGTCATATAGCGAAGAAAACAGAGCAGACAGCCAAATGGTCGTGAGATATAAGACAGACATACATGTAGCAGCAGCAGATTAAGTCCTGGCTTTACGCATCCAACTGATGCACCGTCCGGCCAGCAGTCGTCATGCGCTCTGGACGTAATTCATGACAACCTGATTGCATTATCCTCCTTTTATTGACTGGACTGGGCTGGACTGGATGCTTGGACTCGTCTGTCTGCCTGCCTGACTGTCTGTCTGCCTGCCTGCCTGTCTGTCTGTCTGTGTGTCTGTCTGCGGGTCGCCTCTATAGCGCCGCTCTGCGACGTTTATTTGTCAAGTAGGACGCATCGCAAAGAGCTTAGGGGATGCTGAGGATGAAGGGATCGACTATAATATTGAGATCTAACGATATTAGTCCAACCTTGACGAATGATCTTAAATGGATCTAGATGACTCGTTTTGTGCGTAGTGGTCCGGCGAGTACGACTGGCCTTAGAGTTAGGGTTCATAGCTCGATAGCCAGGATGCGATTGTGTTTGGAAGCAGTGTGGATAGACAAGAATTTGTAGAAGTAGGCCTGTAGCAACCTCCCGTAAAGTTTTCATACTACTTAGGCCATTCAGCAGTATTTCCAGTTGGTATTTTGATGTATCAACCGAACAACGGGTCTCTGACGACCAAATAGTATAATATGTATACCTTGTATATCTCACCAATGCAGAACAACGGTGTAGGCTTGAGAAGGTCCTTGTCAGAGCTCGGTTGGCTGGTTAGAATCTCTTTAAATATTCGTTTTCGAAATATCTGGTCATTGCCGGTCTTGCGCTGCACTGCATATGATTATATGTTATGCACAAGTATCCGTTCGACGCCGTTTTATAAATCTCTAAATATAATACAATACAATACAATACAATACAAGTGCTTGTATATTCTTTATCGATGTTGTTTCTTCTTTCCCACATTCGGTCGAGCACGGTACCCAGCTGTATGATGGACCGCGATGAAAGTTGAAACCACGTGGACTAGAAGGATCGAAACTGGTTTGAAACGACACGTGCTTAGGCTTCACATTGCCTACACATTGCCTACACATTGTAGTCTAGGCGCGCAGAGCTGAAAAGTCCTCAAAAAAGCGATGCAAGCGGCAAGTCATGTTCATTTTTGGCAACATACTTTTTATACTAATTCGACCCTGCTGATTACGAAAATCGCTGTTGCCAGGCTGGATTTTTGACCTGAAGGTCATTTGAAGGTCATAAAAAATGAAATCTGGCAAAAATCAGAGAAAAATGGCCAGATCTCAGCCAATAATTGTTGAATTCGGTTAATTCTTTCTTGCTTTTTCTCGACTTGATAAGGGCTACCTGTGGTAAGAAACAAGGTTACGAAATGTAAGACGATCCAAGGTTATTTTAAGGTCAAAAAGGGCAATTTCAGAGGGAAATCTGGGGAAATGGCCATAACTCAGTCAAATATGTTTTTAGTTGGGAGATTCTTTTACTTTTTTGCACGGGCCGATAACAGCTACAGTTGAGAATTCAGAGTACGTAAAGGCTAACATGTCCCAAGGTCAATTCAAGGTCAAAAGGTCAAAATCAAGTGGAAAAGGCCATAACTCAGCCAAATATTGTTCTATTTAGGTGAATCTTTCACCTTTTTTGCTCGGGCCGATAGGAACTACATTTACATAGTACTTAAAGGCTTATGACCCAAGGTCAATTCAAATTCAAAAGGTCAATTCAAGGTCAAAAGGTCAAAATCAAGGGTAAAAGGCCACAACTCAGCCAAACATTGTTCCATTTGGGTGATTCTTTTGCCTGTTTTCTCAGACCGATAAAGTTAACCCAAGGTCATTTCAAGGTCAAAGGTCAAAATCAAGGAAAATGAACATTACACAGACTCACCCAAATGAAACAACATTTGACTGAGCCATGGCTGTTTTCTATAGATTTAGGCGATATAATATCTCAGCTGCCATAATGAAGCACTTTTAATGATGTAAAATATTTAATGTTCGGAGCAACATTAACATCATTTTTTGCAATTGTATAGCACAATGAATTAACTGAAAAATGATGATGATTGATCAATTCATGTTTATGCACCATGAGCTTGGCACCCACAGAAAGAACAACACATTAAGTTTGATTTCCTGAAATTGCACACACGAGACTTGCATAGGTTTAGTTCTTTCTTGCAGTTGCAAGAAACAGTGTCCTTTTGCAACCATACGCTTCCGCATCTAAAAGATCAGGCATGCTACAGCACGCCTGCTCCCACACTGTCGCTTGATAGTGGAATCGCTTGAAATATTGCTGCGGTGCATCACTTGTCCGTGGAAGACAATCAGGTTGGCTGTTTTTTTAGAAGAGCATCGTCATCAGCTTTAACTTTGTAGACATATCAGAAAAACCTTTCTGCGTCATTGATAGTTTCTTGAATAAGTGGACCTCTTCCCAGATTTCGTAATAGTTTTGTGCCTTGAATGTCATTTTGGGGATTCTGTCCTCCGAAATGCATGGGCTAGATTGGCAAATCGGCACCCAAGAAATGATGATTTTGGGTCGCCAGGACTTTGGATGCATTAATTTATACATAACATGGGTGTCATTTTGAAACAGCATCTCATGAGAAATGTGAGGAGTCATTGGGTAAAACGACATCTCATGGGAAATTCGGCTATAAAAGGTGGAGGTTGGCCATGGAAGAGTCAACCTGGAAAAGACAGTCTTGAGAGTCAGCCGCGAGCGAAGCATAGGCCTAGAAGTCTCGACTGGTGAAGAGGACCTGCCATCGATCTACGGATCAGCCATCCGAGAAGCAGTCGCTAGAGGGCCTGCTCGACAATAGGACGGGAAAGCAGCTGAGCAGTTCTCTCGATGTCAAGTTGCCTGTAGATGTGACATTGTCGATCGTCTGTGTAAAGAACGAATAAAGCGGTGTTCTACGACTAAGTGTATGCGTGTGTCGCTGATGAGTGGTGACCTATTCAAGCCTCTCGATATACCACGAGAGCCGGACTAAGGACAACCCTTTGTTGAGATCCGGGGTTTCGAGCATCCTGGGAGACCTCTGAACCACTCGGCAAAGGAGAGGAACTGAGAAGAACCCGGGTTTTTTGCGACAATATGATAAAAATTTACTACTTTCTGTCGACTCTGCCCATATTTACACACAAGGAATAACCAAAAGTTCATATTATTGTTCTTTGCCAAGTTCTTCACATGGTACATGATGCACATTATTGGGATACGCAATAGCCTGCCTCATAATAGTCTTGGCTCAAAAATGAAAAATATTGTTTGAGTGGCAAATCATGTTCATTTTTTGAAAAATCCTTTTCCCACTAATTCGACCCTGCTGTTGCCAAGCTGGATTTTTGGCCTTAAGAGTCATCCAAGGTCACTTTAAGGTCAGAAAAATGAAATCTAGCAAAAAGGTAGAATCAACCAAATTGAACAATATTTGGCTGAGTTATGGCCTTTTACCCTTGATTTTGACCTTTTGACCTTGAATTGACCTTTTGACCTTGAATTGACCTTAGGACATGTTAGCCTTTAAGTACTATGTAAATGTAGTTCCTATCGGCCCGAGCAAAAAAGGTAAAAGAATCACCTAAATAGAACAATATTTGGCTGAGTTATGGCCTTTTCCCATTGCTTTAAACCTTTTGACCTTGAATTGACCTTGGATCATGTTAGCCTTTACGTACTCTGAATTCTCAAATGTAGCTCTTATCGGCCCGAGCAAAAAGTAAAAGAATCACCCAACTAGAAACATATTTGACTGAGTTATGGCCATTTCCCCAGATTTTCCTTTGAAATTGCTCTTTTTGACCTTAAAATAACCTTGGATCGTCTTACATTTGGTAACCTTGTTTCTTACCACAGGTAACCCTTATCAAGTCGAGAAAAAGCAAGAAAGAATTAACCGAATTCAACAATCATTGGCTGAGATCTGGCCATTTTTCTCTGATTTTTGCAAGATTTCATTTTTTATGACCTTCAAATGACCTTCAGGTCAAAAATCCAGCCTGGCAACAGCGATTTTCGTAATCAGCAGGGTCGAATTAGTATAAAAAAGTATGTTGCCAAAAATGAACATGACTTGCCGCTTGCACGAAAATTTCAGTTTTTTGCGCCTAGACTATTGCCTACACATTGCTTGATCGACGGTAACAATTATTTCTTGCGTAAATTGTGGCCGCCGATCAAGCAAACTCGCTACTCCCTGCGGCCCCGTTCTCATAACCGTGAGCTCCCCAGGTTTGACAACCTGGCTCAGAAATGCTTCCTTACCAGGATGCTATACAAATAGTCTAAAGTCTAAACAAAGGTTTCCCTAGATCTGGCTATGTGAACTCCTCATTTCCCCCTACGAATAGCCCTAACAGTTAGGGCCGGGCCAACTTTTCCTCCCCCCTATGTTATCCTTGATATACAATAACTTCTCTCATTCAATTCTTGGTTTGTATATATATAAATTTTTGTTTGTTTGTTTGAATGTATTAAGCTTGCCGTGTACAGTGCTATACGCGTTTGCTAGTGCTTATCATTACAGAATATACTTACCTATTTACTTACAAAGAGAGGCTTAGGTCAGACTGGCTCCACGTCATGCACATACGGCTACGCTCACTTGAATTCGCCGTCGGACATAGAGACAGACGAGACAGAGAGAGAGAGAGAGAGAGAGAGAGAGAGAGAGAGAGAGAGAGAGAGAGAGAGGCCTACATGAAAGTCGCTGCGTGACCCAATGTGTAATAATCGATCTCGCAGAAGTTGATACATGAGGAAAATGTACAGAAGTTGAAGATTTGAGAAAATAGGAGGCCGAGGGGAAATGACTGAGACAGTGATGAGGAGAGTGTAAAGTAGGACTGGAGAATGAAGCAAAGAGTTGAAGCAAATGGGAAGATGAAGAGGAAGAGGAAGATGGATGAGATTGTGCTCGCCTGATCACGCTATCTACCTTTGCATAGCAGGTCAAATTAATTCAATTTAAATTTCAACTTTTTAACGCCGTGAGTGTACGAAAAGCAACTGTCAAACCATTGCAGCTCGTCTTTATATAATTACAGTGTTCAACGTTATCCATAATAATTATAGTCTGCATGATAATTAACTGACTGCGTTCGTCATTTTCGTATTGTCTACTTTTTATTGCTTTACTGCATTAAATGAGATATAAAATTAACTCATAGCCTACTCTTCTAAATTAAACAATTCGCCTGTAATGTACTCAGTACCACCCAGAATAAAACCGGTCTAACAACCTTTGAGGATTTGTCCCAACTCCCAAGGATACGTCATTAGCGAAGTAGTTTCATTTGTCGAAATATTCAGTTTTCCTGTGATTTACTGTCGTTGGTGATTCAGTAAAAGGCTCAAACAGTTAAGTTTAGCGAGTTTGGCTCTAGGCAAACAACGGAGTCATGCAAAGACGTATACAAAGGACGTGCCTATATATACATGTGTGAGCTAACTAATACCTAGACCAGGTAAAGGAAAACGTAGATGTAGAATGTGCCGTGAGTTAACTTTGCTAACTATGGTACCTAGACCACGGTACTTATGGTAGGCCCTACTTATGCAGTGGTTCCGCCACCTAAACTATGAGATCCGCCAGCTAAAAAAGAAGATCCATCACATAAATGTGCTTTTGTTACAGTAACCGACCCTATAATTCTTCTTTCATAGGCCTACATTTAGTATGATATTCGAAATTCGAATAGAGAATAGCGAATATCGTTTATAGATTCGTCAGATAGGTTTAGGCTTGAGATTTGCAAACATTCGGAGATGCGCCACCTCTGGGTGAGCAGTTTAACCACTGAGTAGGTCTACTTATGACCATAATTTTCAACTAATCAAGAGAGAAAACTGCAGAGTCGAGGTCCTATATATAGACAGGCTTATATAGGGGTTGCAGGCGTGCCAAATTGCCAATGTGCAAGCTAACTAAATACTAATACTAGTAACACGGCCGATTATATTATATAGCCATTACTTGAAGCCAGCTATAAGAGGGAATGAAAGTATGGCGAACTTGACAAAATAATAAGCACTGTAGGCATAGCTTATGGAGTTGAACAACATGAAAAGCAGTTATACGAAGCAGTGGCTGCAGTGATATTATATGCCTACACTTCACTCGAAACTCAAAGGCCCTATAATTCTTCTTTCATACATTTAGTATGATATTCGAAATTCGAATAGAGAATAGCGAATATCGTTTATAGATTCGTCAGATAGGTTTAGGCTTGAGATTTGCAAACTTCGGAGATGCGCCACCTCTGGGTGAGCAGTTTAACCACTGAGTAGGTCTACTTATGACCATAATTTTCAACTAATCAAGAGAGAAACTGCAGAGTCGAGGTCCTATATATAGACAGGCTTATATAGGGGTTGCAGGCGTGCCAAATTGCCAATGTGCAAGCTAACTAAATACTAATACTAGTAACACGGCCGATTATATTATATAGCCATTACTTGAAGCCAGCTATAAGAGGGAATGAAAGTATGGCGAACTTGACAAAATAATAAGCACTGCAGGCATAGCTTATGGAGTTGAACAACATGAAAAGCAGTTATACGAAGCAGTGATATTATATGCCTACACTTCACTCGAAACTCAAAGGAAAGAAGAGCCGGAAAACGTTGACCCTTTACATAATTATTATATAGCCTTAAATGACTCATAATGGGGCTGTGGCCACCATCATGTGCACGAAAACTGTCTAATACCACGGATACATTTTAGCGGCCTACCATTGCGTCGACACAATCGCATCATGCTCATAATTATAGCCTATAAATTATATTTAGCATTCTATGCATGAATATACCGAAAATATTCTAATATATAACAGTCTAGTATACAGGGTGCATGTGACAATTACGGGCTACTTAATTATATATATATAGTCATATATACCTACATATATGGATATATACTTATACATGGATATGTATACATATATCCTACAGTAGCTGCGTACGTGTGTGCGATGTGTAGGCGGATGTAAGATTAGAATGTAAGGCGTGTTTTCCGACGAGTGCATGACAATTAAGCTGTATGGACAAATGACTGATTGTACATTAATCATACTATACCGACAATATCTCACACGGGCAGATCGAGGCAGACAGAAAGACAGACATTTGGCGACAGAGACAGATACCTCGGCAGAGACTAATTGCGACGAGTAAGCTATAAGCGCCAGAGAAAAAGACAGACAGAAATATGGCCGGATATAACCATGCAGAGATAGAAGTCATGTGAAAGAGAGCAATCCGATGCACGGAAAAAAAGACACAGAATACACTAAATAAACAGAGAGAGACACTCCAGAACACACACACACACACACACACACACACACACACACACACACACACACACACACACACACACACACACACACACACACACACACACACACACACACACACACACACACACACACACACACCAGGTAACACAGCATTCTCAAGTAGAGGTAACGAAACACTTAATTAGCGTGGATGCAGCATGTGAGGGACCATCTGCGTGGCTTACATGTAGGCCTCGAAAGCCATACAGAGACAGCCATACAGATACAGAAGGAGAAAGAACGAGAGGGAAAAGGAGTGATTTATAAACAGATAGACATACGAAGAATGGGACAGACACAGACAGACTTAAACAGACGGGGGAAAACAGAGAAACGACGTAGCTGTAGAGAGAAGCAGACAAGAGAACAGACAGACAACATATCAAAATGATACATAATTATTCTATGAGGTCATGCGCACAAGGATATAGGTGCAACATGTCACGTGTGGCATGGTCATCATCATTATCATCATATTTGTCATCATCATCATCATCATCATCATCATCATCATCATCATCATCATCATCATCATCATCATCATCATCATCATCATCATCATCATCATCATCATCATCATCATCATCATCATCATTAACAACAACAACAACAACAGCAACAACATCATCATCATTCACGCACTTCTATGATGCAATAGCGGACCTTCTCGGTCGTGAGACCGAATGTCTGGAATGGGCTTCCTCTAGCGCACCGTCTCCTACCTAGGAACTCTTTACCTGCATTTTATACATCTCTGAAAGCTACTCGTTTCAGCCGTTGTTGGACCGGGAGCGCCTTTGCGTAGATATCTTGAAGGGGCGCTATATCAAGTTTCTTTGATTGATTGTTTGATTGATGACGCTATCCTTGATCGTCGGACAGTAATATACGATATATATCTATAATGTGTACGTCTATATGTACCCACAGCCTATCTACCCACATTCTCCCAACAAAGCTACCGAATACCTACGTGTACTAGCCTACTAGGTCTGTAATTCTTGGCAATGTTTAGAAGTTGTGCTAAGACGTCGGCCATTTTGGAAAGAACGAACTGTATGTAAGCTTCGAACACCATAATCTAAATGAACCTGGCTGGTAGGTTAATTTGGGCTTTTGGGCTTTTGTCGGACGAGATCCTGTTTTCTGTTTTCAATACAGGTGACTCCTCTTAGATTTGAACGTCGTGATGTCTGTCTCGCGTCTAATACGACCGACAGAAGAAGAGCAGCTGTCCCTTAACCCAGTCCTGAGACAGCCATGGGTATGAAGCGTTAGCAACTTAATTTTCTTAGCCTCTTAGCCTCGGCATATGAGGGCGAGTGGCCAGTCCTCTCCCTCGCCGTCTCATCTTACCACCAACGGTGTATAGGCCCTACGGTCAGGGTATACTCATTATAGCTGAGTTGACTTATAGGAGCGCAGGTGGAACAGAAATCTTTAACTAAATGTCTGACCTGGCAGGAATCTGAAAACCTGACATCTCTACTGTATGTGTGTACGACTCATAAAAAGGAGCATAGCTATCAAGTGTACAAAAACTGCCTCATTCCAGTGCTACATGTCGGATTATCAGAGATTAATTTCTCGGATCTGCGGGTGGCTCGGTCGCATTATAAACGTGGAGTACAATACAACACACAATACAACACATCACAATACAACTGGGGCGCGGTGGTGTAGGGGTATGTTCGGTGCCTTGCAGCTGGAGGGTTGCGGGTTCGGATCCACCTCAAAGTCGCCGCGTAGGGACCCTGGGCAAGTCCTTCACTCGCAATTGCACATGCGCTTCGGCGTGAAACTCCGATTCAGCGTTCGCGCAGTAGTCGGGAGCGCCTCTGAATGGGAAATCTGGTTGGAGCGCTATAACAAGTGTTCAAATACAATACAATACAATACATGAATACGCATCATAACGCGTATAATAATCGGTTCTTAAGAAGGTAACGTGCGTTAATCTCTGGCATGGGAAACCCATAAGCACCGTCCAATATTTATGGTTGAAAGCATAATTATTAAGATTCTCTTTATTTATAGCCTTATTTCAGTATTTTTCGTTCAAGAAGCAGCTCAGTCAGACGCGCTGAATAGGTCTCTTGATAAACAATAAAACTCAAAACACAACTTCACATCTGCTACACTTATAAAAGTGCAAGTTGCAAATTGGCTTAGGTAAAGCTAGACCCTAAACGAATTTTTTAGATGAGTTAAAATCTCGTAATGTACCGTACAGAATTTAAGAACTAGCGGTAAAAATTCGACAGCGCTCATGTTAATCAGCCTTCTATAATAGGCCTATAGATAGTATAATATTCTGTGGTCGATAGTTTCAGCAATATTTATGTTTACATAAGGACCAGCAAATAGTCTACCTAAGCTTTATTTCGAAAGTGTTAGTCGATGGTGGCGTGTAGCTGAGGGTTGGGAATTGTCAGAATCGCTCGGCTATTGCGCGACGTTCATCTGACCAATTGAGAAAACGAGAACTGGCCATGGTAGTGCACTTTTATAAGTTGCTCATGCATTAATGAAAAAGTAAACATCACCGGCCAAGTTGGATTAGAGTAGACCTATAGCATTATTATGCCACATAGTTGCATTCTTTGAATATCTTTTCACTCAATTGCTCTTGCTCCAGCATAGTGATCTGCATCAAGGAGTTATAGGCCTACGAGTTCCTGTCTTGAGTCAACTTGGTCGGCGATCACTGCGATCTGGAGATGTGCATGAGCCGCGTTTCAGCACTTGAGCTCGAGCCCATCGTGTCATCTCGTAATATTGCATACCGTTCTCCTGGATAGTCATAATGTGCAGCGTCTTTACAAAATAATAATATTAGAAGGCACCAGATTCAGTGTACAGGTACATGCATACTTAGGCCTACATTGGAAGGAAATTGCAAACTGTATATCCAACAGCAGATCACCAAAACAACGTAGGCCTATATCCGCTACTGATGATTGTATTCAATGCCTGTCAAAGCTCAGTCTGTAGATGAGTCAGTGACGCTCTGTAATTCATACACTAAGGAGTCTAAGGCACTAACCATATCTCAACTGGTGCATAATTATCAGAATAAGTATTTTAATGCATCCACTAAGAAGCTTATTAAAGATCTGTCCAGATCACTTTTACATGCAATCTGTCTAAACAAATAATAATAATTATCGATCGAAGGCCTGATGCAAAAGCGCACGTATATAATAAGAACTGAACGCAAATGTTCTCTTATATATACGGACCTTGGGCAGCTGACCGAAAGTGACTCTGAATGCCAGCACATAACGGCTGAACTCTGCCATCTCTTCCACCCCAATTTCAAATTCCGGAAATGCCTCCGAATTTCCGAAATGCCTAGTCAGTAGACTATATACGGAAAGGCCGAAGATACCCGAGGGACGGCGGCGCGCATCTCTCGAAATAGTGGGTTCAGAGGTTCCCTACAGATATAAATATACGCAGCATTAGCGGCCTGCCTTGGAATAACGCCCGTCGCTGCAGTCTGATGGCATAAGCCCACACACTACAATAGGCTTACATGTACTATATAGGGATATCTCTGTGTATGTACGAATGTCTCTATGTTTTATAGGAATGTCTCATACGAATCCATCGGTGAATTTATATCCGCTGCAGTCGCACGCCGTTGTTCTTCTAGACGCACTTCCAATTAAGGTCAGGCGACTTCACAAAATTACCATCTATTCAAGCCAACGACCTCCACGACTCCCCCTCGCCATACCAAACTCCGTCTGCATCCATGATCCACCCGTCCCTCCATGCCTCTCCGCCTGTCCGTCCCTCCATGCCTCTCCATCCGTCCGTCCGTCCCTCCATGCCTCTCCGCCCGTCCGTCCGTCCCTCCATGCCTCTCCGTCCGTCCGTCCGTCCATGCCTCTCCGCTCGTCCGTCCGTCACTCTATGCCTCTCCGTCCGTCCGTCCCTCCATGCCTCTCCGTCCGTCCGTCCGTCCCTCCATGCCTCTCCGTCCGTCCGTCCGTCCCTCCATGCCTCTCCGTCCGTCCGTCCGTCCCTCCATGCCTCTCCGTCCGTCCGTCCGTCCCTCCATGCCTCTCCGTCCGTCCGTCCGTCCCTCCATGCCTCTCCGTCCGTCCGTCCGTCCCTCCATGCCTCTCCGTCCTCTGTTCCGTCCGTCCCTCTGCATGCCTCTCCGTCGGTCCGTCCCTCCATGCCTCTCCGCCCGTCCGTCCTCTCCGTCCGTCCGTCCCTCCATGCGTCTCCGTCCGCCCGTCCCTCCATGCCTCTCCATCCGTCCGTCCGTCCCTCCATGCCTCTCCGCCCGTCCGTCCGTCACTCTATGCCTCTCCGTCCGTCCGTCCCTCCATGCCTCTCCATCCGTCCGTCCGTCCCTCCATGCCTCTCCGTCCGTCCGTCCGTCCCTCCATGCCTCTCCGTCCGTCCGTCCCTCCATGCCTCTCCGACCGTCCCTCCATGCCTCTCCGCCCGTCCTCTCCCGTCCGTCCCTCCATGCCTCTCCGTCCGTCCGTCCGTCCCTACATGCCTCTCCGTCCGTACGTCCCTTTGTCGGTCCACCCTCTGTATGCATGCTGCAGGCAGACACAGCAGAGAAGGACCAGCAACGTGAATAATAAAGACGACGCCAACGGTCAGCTAATGGTCACCGAATCACCCAACCAATCTTCATGCATACATCTAATATATATATATATATAGTATGTATTTAAACTGTATATATATAATAATATAATGTATAAAAACTACACACATACATGTATATACTTGGTATAGGCAGACAGCTAAAGGGCAAACAGAAACGACAAAGATGAGGCACGAAGTGACAGAGAGACAGAGAGAGAGACGAACCCCCGCATGATTTGTGTGCTTATATCTAATCCCTATTTGTACTTTATATACACGGACTTTATCTTCGGCGTGTATAGCATAATACGGACTGTCTATATAAGAGATTGACAATTTCTGGTTTGTTTTATTACAGATTGCATGCGAAAGGCCAGCAATTCGGGTCACATACAATTCCAACGACGACGATGACGACGACGACGACGGCGAGGCTGGACCGTCGTCGTCGTCCGCTTCGCCTTCAGCGAGCGAGCGATGCACCGCTGCCCGCAATAAAAGGTCGCGATATTAGCCGTCCTCTCTGAGATATTACAAGTGCAACAGAAACCCTGCAGTCACTGCAGCCAGCCACAGACCATCGCTAGTTGCCCTCCCCCCTCTGGCCAAGACCCATTGTTTCTATCGACAATTTTGAGGGGTCTACGTTCTCACGAAACTGCGTTATAGGCTTACACATGATTGGATTGGCTGCAAGTCTCTAGTGGCTTCTGTAGCGTCAAGCATTCTTAATAATCGTCTCTGATCGTGAGCTGAAACCCCGTAGGTATAGGTGTCCACTTTTGTCGTGTCGCGAACTATGCTGAACTGGTCGAGACATAAGCCTGTGTTGTTTTGAATAGACTTTCTTCACAGATCAGCTCTATAGTCACCGATCCGTAAAACACATAATATTAGTCCTACTTCAGATTTTTTTAAAGAATTCCAATAAAGAAAATTAATCTGAAAGTTGACATCGTTCGAACGCCTATTCTTTGCTTTAAAAGAATTCCAATAAAGAAAATTAATTTGAAAGTTGACATCGTACGCCTATTCTTTGCTTTAAAAGAATTCCAATAAAGAAAATTAATTTGAGTTGATATCGTAGGCTACGCCTATTCTTTGCTGTTTCTAAAATCGTAAGACAATCGTAAGACCTTCACTTTCAAGGGCGTTTGACCTTTATTGTTAAATATTAATATCTCCGTGTCACTGTATCTGTTAGGCGCAAAGAGAAACTCTCGATCCAAAATTGCTTCGCCGAGGTTGTGGAAATCCAACAAAGTCATAATGAATATCGTATGACCATTGGACGACCTTACAGTTCAAGGTCATTTGACCTGCTGCGGTCAACTTTTGGTTTCGCAGAAACTACAAGTGTTATAATGGTGTTCTTTGTGTTCTTTGTGTCACCGTATCCAAAAGAGGTATTATAATCAACATTGTAAAACCATCATATGACCTTGTAGTACAAGTTCACTTGACCTGCTATGGTTAACCTATGGTTTCGTAGGAGGTATGAAATGCTTTGGATATGACGCTGACAAAGTGTGTTGAAGTTGAGCGATGTTGAATGTAGCCTATAGTTGGTACCTGTCCGTATGGTGCCACTTTATGGTATACCTCTGAGCCTTCAAATTAGTTCAGAAGCAATCTTGGAAACGTTGAGAAGTGAACTAACCATAGCGTAGCTTCTGTGCTGCACTGTGGAAGTTCGAGCTGGGGAGCAACTGTATACAGTCACTCTTTACAGGAGGGATTGATGATAACCAAGACATGACTCGTTGAAACGTGATGGAGCACAGCCTAAGGGAATTATGCATAGCGTTAAGATAAGCCACCTTCGAGAATCGAACCCGCGATCCTCACGCTCTCTAACACAGAGACGCATGAGACGCAGCCTATACGCTCTAACCAACGTCCATGTAGCTAACTGGACCAAAACGAAGTAGCAGAGGAGATTGCAAGCGGAGGAGAAGTGAAGTAATAAACAGGCGAGATTCGGAGATGAGCAAACTGACGGAGATATTTTGGGAGTTCATGGCAAAGAGCTGGTGCAGCATAGACTATAGCGGTTGCCGAATTTGAGAGAGGAGGAGAAAAAGATATGATGATGATGAGCGTTTAGACCTTCCTGATGGTTGAATGGTGCACGAATAGCTGGCGAATGTAAGAGATTTGAAGGACGTTAACTGTCGGTACGAGCTAGGACTTCCATATTAGTCCTAGGTACGAGATACAATTTTGTAATGGATGCGCCGAGGGACTTTTTCAAAGAAGTGATTTGAGAACAGGGTTAGGCGGCTTAGGCCCATGGCCCCATGCAGTGATCCCGTCCTTAATTAAAAAAAGAATCGGAACGCCAGCTATACATGCTCTATGCTAAACTAGCTAAATACTGGATGAAAATAATGTAACGAAATGTTCCTGCCACAAAAAAGACGGAACGCCGTTAGGTTAAGCCTATGTACGTGGTGGTATTTGGAAGTTTTAGTGATTGCGCAGGCGAGAGCGATCTGTACTGCTAGCAGGCGATTAATTTGAGAAGAGTGGATGTTGTAGAGAAGGGAATTACAGTAGGCGAGTTTGGAACAGACTTGCATACGAGACATCAGACTTCGAGACCGAGACCGAGACAGTGTGTGTGGTCCGAGACCAAGACGAGACACAAGGTCCGAGACAGTAACTCAAGACAGTTCAAAATGAGTGAAATGCACATTGGACACAAATCCCGAAACAATTTTTCTCTCAACTTTTGAAGTCTTAGGCTATAGCCTACCTGAAACAATTAAGTCACTGAAATCAGCCGATCACCTGAATTGCATAAACTATAAAGAAATTAAATATTTCAGCCATTCTGAAATCTTCTAAATGATTCTAAAGTTTAAACCAGCAAAATTCTATATGCTATATATAGGCCTAATTATTAGCGAAGTCACCTCACTCACCTAGGCTTGAGAAACTCCAAGCATTTCGCTAAAGTTGACTTTATACCAGCGGCCATTTATTTTGTTTTTCATTGATTTCAAATTGCGTGAATGAAAATTTCACTATTTGAGGTTCTTTATGAGACATTTTCAGATATTTTCACTGATAGAAATTAGAAAATTGAAATAATTAAGCAATAAAATACAAACTTAAAACTGCTTTTTTCAATATCTGTTAATACCAGAAACACAGCGTTTCTAAAGTTCTGCTTTGTTTAGTTAGGCCTATATCCGTTCGGCACAGGACAACTTTTAAACGCGATATATTGTCAGAAGCTCAGAACTAAAGACAGTTTGCCCTAGAACTATTTGGAGACCGCTTCTACAAGAGAACAAGACTTTCGCTTCGAGACAGTTTCCAAAAAGTGAAGAAATAGGCCTAACCTTGAGTCCGAGACCGAGACAGTGGGGTCCGAGACCGAGACATCAAAAAACCTATCTCGAGACGTCTTGAGACCGAGACAGTGTCCTGAGACAATCCAAGTCTGGTTTGGAACGAACAGTTGAGGTGGCTATACTCTACAAGCGGTCTTGGAATCAAGTTTTGGGCCCTTTGGGCGCACGTCAACGATTCGAAGTTCACGAATGTGCGTTGAACTATCGCAGGTGCGAGATAGTTGGGTGATGCGGTCGATAAAGGTATCGGCTAGACCGGGCTATCCTTCGATGATTCCAAGATTGAGGGCAGGAGAAGAGTAAATCAACTGTCATATACATGCAGTTGGTAACGTGGGTATTCGAGCATGTGGGGCCTATTTAATATGATGCTTTATTCCGCATAATCTTTTACTCTGAAAATATAATTATTCGTCGATTTCTTCTAGGATATCTAAACTGCAATGCATTTAGTTATGCATACAAGATGTGGTAATTCCTGACCGCTAGGGGTTGGGGTTCATAGGCACTTCAACCCGTCATACAACATTAAGTAGGGCATGTAGTTTCTGTGGAATGTTGGTCCTTGCGGTTACGAACACATGTGAACCGGAACTCCTTTGTTTTACTCTGATTCTTAGATCATTGTTTTGTTTTCTTAAGAAAAACTGATCATTCAACCAAAAATCGTAAATAAACTTTTCACAGTGTACACGAGGTACGGACTAATGTATTGTGTCAAGTTACGATGCATTTGATGTGTGTTTTTACTTGGGGGTTTAAAATATTATATGATGAGGATGGACAAGACGTCAGGTTCTCTCTGCATCAGTACCACAACCTCGGTGGCTGTAGGGTGGGCGTGACAAATCGTAGTCCAACTTCGGAAGTTATATTGCACTCCATTTCAGTCTGTAGGTGGGCATTCTTTCATTTTCACCGCCTACTCGACTAACATTACATTAAACAGTGCCAGAGGCGTAGACTCTGGAGGTCCAGCCAGGGCACGTGCCCCAATAATTTAGGAGGAAGCATTGCCCCAAACCCCAAATCCAGAGGAGAATTTCTTGAAACATTAAAAACTTCAGAAACAGAGACAAAGAACTGAAATATTTTCAGAAATTCATAGTGAAAACAAAGATTTATTTATGTCTTCAAGTCTTCAGAACTTCAACACAAATTCAAATGCCCCAAAGATCGCTTCAGACAAGTAAACATTCAGGCTCTTGGTGAGTGTCTAGGAGCAGCTGATGCTTGCTTTAACTGTGGAGCATACAAAGTTGCTAATAACACTGAGAAAGTTGTTGTTGATGCAGCAGAAGGGAGGGCGTTTGGTCTCTCTGACGTTTCGCAACATGTTGGAGATGATCTGGACAGACAAGAGATGACTAGAACTTCACCTAACAATGCTAAGTGACTTAATCACCTCTAAGATGTCTGTCCAACAGTTTGAGCAGGAATTTGCTGTCTCTGATGTCGTTAAGCACTTGAAAGAAAACCATACCTGAAAGACTCTGCTGCCAGAAGTAACTTACCCTATACTTCTGTAACCCGGTTACATTGATCGTGCACAGCCGAACGAAGCTTTTCGTCATTGTGCAGGCTTACAATGTACCTGCGAAGTACTGTGTCACAGGAACATCTGAATCATGAGCTGCAGTTCTCCACATTCATAAAGACTTGACTGACCAACTTGATCTGGAAGCTGTGTATAATGATTTCGTACAAAGGAATGACATGCATTGAAAGGTCTTTGCTTTGTTTCCTGTCCTGGACTGGAAGCTGCGTTTAAATAGGATCGGATGAATAAGAATGATGACAATCAAGTCTAGCTCTTACTCTTAGACTCACGGATTGTCCAGACTCCCATGCCCCCCCCCCCTTCATTATTTTGGACAAGTTTATGCCACTGAACAGTGACAAATGTAGCCCATACTGGTACAGAAATGAAGCGCTGCCCCTATATTGTAAACGCAACCGACCTGCGACCAATCTACGTCAGAAATAAGATCTCCAAGTACGCTGACGATACATACTTAATCATAGGAGCAGCGCTGAGAGACACGGTACGAGAAGAGCTAGACGGAGTGAGGATATGGGCGGAAAGAAATAACTTACGGCTAAACACTTGCAAATCCAGAGAGATGCTCATAGCCCGCCGGGGAAAGTGGACAGTTACTCCACCGGAGCATCTCGACATGGTCAGAGTTACTTCCATGAACATCTTAGGAGTCACAATCAGGGACGATCTTCGTGTAACGAATCATGTTGATGGAGTGTTGGCCACCTGCTCTGGGTCGCTTCATGCGCTCAGAGTGCTCAGAGCACACGGCCTCCCACCAGTAGCATTACACGAGGTGACAAGGGCTACTACAATGGCCCGCCTTTTGTATGCTGCACCAGCCTGGTGGGGTTTCGCGAAAGCTGATGAACGTTCCAGAATCGAGCGTTTTCAGAAGAAAATGCAGCGAATGGGTTATCTCCCTCAGACTGCCAAAAGCGTCACTGAGACAATTGAAGTGATCGAGAGAAGACTTCTGCAGGCAGTTATACGGAACGAATGCCACGAGTTACGAAGCCTATTCCCAGAGACCGTGAAAAGTCACTATAAGCTTCGACCAAGGCAACATAACTTTCAGCTCCCACCTAAAGACGATAAAAACTATATACCTCGAATACTCTATAGAAAATAGCAACCCATGACATTCAATCATTCGATAGAAATCAAAACTTTAAATTTCTTAAATTCTCAATGCCTGTACCTCGTTGCAGTATGACAACTTGTTTTTTTTTTTTTCAATAAACGAAAAAAAAAATATATATATAGGGTATCTGTAGCAAGTAACTGAGTATGTTTATTCTTATAGAGTAATACAGACTAATACAATAATTTTGAGACATACTAGTTCAAGATATTTCTGACAAAACATTGCTTTAATTTGTGCAATTTCTTAAATGATGTCAGTTGAAACAACATAATATTATTTGAAATTATGTGGCAATGACTTGTGCTGTGCCATACGTACTCATGCTTATTAGACCTTCTTTCCATGTAACATAGACATGTAGCAGCTAACTCGATATACTACACAGCCGTTTGACCAGCTATCATCTCGGTCAATGATGAGAAAAGTGATAATGTCAGTGACACTTTATATGTGCTATATATGAGTTTTCCTTCCACACCTGTGCATAATTACTTTTTGAGATTGATGGCTGTGACGATGTTATATTTGAATTTGCGTTATATTGATGCATCTGTTAGCCAGGGTCCAGTTTTTATTCTAGACATGGCTCTTCTTTAACCCTTTATAAGCAATAAAGTGGCAATATATTTGCCGTTACATGCGGTATACTAAACAACTAATGTACAGTATTTTTCCACTAACCTAATGCATGTGGATTCACAAGATGTCACTACCAGATACTGTTTAACACAAAAACTTTATATAATGTTATATCATTTTTTACATAATGAATACTTCAGCGATGTCTAGTGTGGTATGAACAGCTAGTGGCAAGTATGTTGCCACGTCATGTGTAACCCAAACAGCTAGTGGCATATATATTGCCACCACTGGTGGCAATATATGTGCCACTAGCTGTTTGGGCCCAGTGGCCCACCACTTACTTTTTTACTGATTTCAATTCAACAATATTATACGCTTGATTACTTTCTCTTACCTATACATAATATGTATTTATATTAACTGTGCCTGCTTATAAAGGGTTAAAAAATTGTGCTTGTTTTTCTTATAGAAATGAGAGATTGGTTTGCTGTTGTGGTGACTGTGAAGTATTCCTGATGTCTGTTCAATGATTGTCCACTGGTGCAATGGAAGGTTGGTCTCCGCACCCTCATGCAAAGCCACTGGTGCCAAAGCGAGCTTGGACATTGCTTCATCCGGGAAGACAGCATGTGCGACAGAATCCCGGTCGAAGGAGACAGGTTCTTGTGTTCCTACTGCAGGTTTGTTTGGATGATTTTATGCTTTGGAGAATTTGTTGTATTTGTTATGATATGAAAGATTATATGATGTCATTGTTAGGTCCAATATGTATTACATGCCTGTAGTTTTAATCTTATCTAAACATTGCCTTAATCAGATCTTTAAACATCCAATAGGACCTTAGTTTGTTGTAAATGTATAAGTTGCGTACTTTACTTGTCAGCTTATTTTTAATAAACGGAAATTTATTGATTGATTGATTGCTACATTATATTGTGATACTACTATTCACTGATGTAAGTTACAATTCTAAGCATTAATAAACGAGTGTTGTATTGTATTTCTTTCCTAAATCAGTTTGGCTGATACGCTGTAATAAAGGATGCTTCCTATTGACCCCTTCTGGTGCTTAGGTGCAAAATGAAAGTTGACTATAATATATGTATGTGTGTATGTTTCTGACTATGTACGTTATGTCTATGCATATACGCCAATTTTACCCGGAAATCTCGGTAGCGCAGGACTAAATTGGCGTGGTACGGAAAGGGTTAAATGCAGTTCTATTGCTTTATTTGTTGCTATTGCATTTTAATTGAAGTTGTTTGATACTGCTTTTTCAGAGTTGTCTGGTGGTCGTGTTGATGGTCACAGTTGTTATCAACATTGCATTCATTCTCAACACTAGTCGCAAGTTACAGCTGCAGTCCTCAAAGTCAGGTACCACAAGACGTAATATATTTATTAACCTGTAAATATGCAAGTACAGTCCTAATAGTCAGGTGCCACAAAATGTAAAATATATAAGAGCTGTGAAATATTGCATAGAAAGTTGGGACATGAGGAGTAGTGGCAGATCACAAAATATTCATGTTTTAAGTTTCCTTTTGGTTGTCTTTAGAAGCACAGTTCTGGTGTGGAAGTTCTGTTGGCTCAAACATAAAGAGAATGGCCGCATACCAACAACCACTGAATTGCATACACAATGCCGTCAGCTGGATGATGTAGTGAAAGACCAATGCCAAACTTGCTGTTCATCTTCTTGACTTGCAGCTAACCATATATATATATATATATATATATATATATATATATATATATATATATATATATATATATATATATATATATATATATATATATATTAGGGTGATTCAAAATAAATTTTTTGGGAAAGTTAATGAGCATAGTTGCTAATTTTGTTCCTTTTGTGTACAGAATAAATTCTGTATAAAAATTTTCAAGATCAAATGCATTTTAGAGGTTGCTCAACGAGCCTAAAGGTTTCCATACAGTCGTATTCAGGTTACAAATTAAGGCGATAGCCATATGATAGATCACACATAATAAAGTTGAATAGCAAGAATCATAGATTGACTAGTAACTCACAGTAGCCATGAAAAACAGATATTCATTCATAACATATTATTGAATAAAAAAATTCTACAATTCTATTCTTTTATTGTAGAATTATTCATTAGCAATCCTCCACTGCCTGATCTGCTTGTTCAACTGCAAGTCGTTAACTGGCGTGTCAGATGCCACCTGACCAGCTATCCATGCTCTCACATTTATAAATATTATGATTTGCAAATAAACAGAATGCAGTGACATTTCTTCTCTGAGAGGCTGTCAATTGAGATTGATCTCTAAAAAGATTGGTCTCCGAGCAATAGATGACCTTTGTCATCCATGTGGCCAAATGCACGTGGTTGTCTGAAACGATGCATCCCATCACATCTCTCCTAAAATTACACAATTTCATCACTTCCTTGTAATTGTCTCTTGGAATATTATCTAGTCGTGATGTCAAGTGATTGCTTGCAATGAACAGTTGAAAATTACAACGGGCCTACGTCCTCATTTTAATAGTTTGCTTAAGAGATGGCAGCTACCAAGATAGGGACAAGTTTATGTGATCCGATGCAGATTCTTCTTTGAACAATGCAAGGTTTCTTGTCTGCTGTATCCTCTTGTAAACCTTCAGGAGGGGTATTCAACTGTTTTGCCCTACAAAGGGATCTTGACTTCATAGCCAAATTCATGTTTCCATCGTTGTCGTCAACATTCAGTTTGCTGCTCTTGCAATCTTTAGTTGCCCGGTTACTTGAACCACAGGCTTCGACTGATTTTCGTAGCATTTCATGTTTCTACCTGGTTTCAAGTCTCATTTTTGTTCTGCAACTCTTGCATCCTTCTTACTAAGACCCTTGTCAACATCAGAAATGTTCATCTCTCTCACTGATCTGGCAAAAACCGCTTATACTCATCAATTTTAAGAACATGCTCAGTTTGCTGATTGGCAATATCAAAAATGAAATGCACTTTTCAACATATGCTTCTCGCTTTTTCTGTGACTCAGAGTCCTTGTTTTTGCTTTTCTTTATCAAATTAAACTCCTCCATTAGACCCTTCGCTTTTACACTATATTCGACTGAAATGCTGTAAGAATTCTAGCCTTGACCAAAATTCAGATTAACTTGATAGTCATGGCATTCAAACTCTCTGACACAGTCTTCTTCAAAACCTTGTGATTATAAAAAAAGGAAACAGGTTTATAGTGTGTAGCCTCCTGTAGGCAACACATTAATAGGAAGGGTTGCTTCTGGTTTCCCAATAATTGAGAAATCTGGTTAATTATTAATCAGATTTCTGTCTTCAACCTTGTCACAGAAGTGCAAAAGTTTTCTTCCATTTTACACTGCTATCTGTAATGCAGTAAATAAAGCCATTATTTATATTCTGTTGCAGTTAGGCCTGTAAGAATGAAGCATAAACAAATAAACTACTGAAAGCCAGTTTTCATTATCTTGTTACTTATACTTAAAAAATGTACAAATTGACATTTTATTAAATTAAAATTTAAACAACTTCAATTTTATAATAAAGTGCCTTTAATTATCTTTTTCACACTGTTTGAAACAATGTCTATACAGCTAAAAACTATGCATTTGTAGGGCCTACTTTTTCATATAAATATGTGAAATTATTGCTACTTTTTAACAACGACGTCACAGCTCAGAATAAATATTAAAATTCAAAAGGCTTCATAATAATATACAACAAAGTAAGAATTAATTGTTTATGTATGGCTTATGACTATGTACATAATTCTTACCTACAGGATTGATGCCCAATCTAATTAGGATTTTTGCATTCCAGTGTCTCGTAAATGGCAATTGCATTGCTTTCTTCATCCCTATCTGAGATTCCAGGGCATTGAGCAACCAGTAAACATTAATAAATTACAGTAAAATTTTGCTGTATTGTTCAGAAAGACCAAAGGAACAAAATTATCTACTATGTCGGTCAATCAGGAAAAATAATTTTTTCCCATGGTGACGTGAATCACCCTAATATATATATATATATATATATATATATATATATATATATATATATATATATAGATATGATCCATATCTATAGTATGAGTCTGTAAAATTTAGCAGGATATGGACTGTGAATGGTTATTATGATATTAAGTACACTCATTTATACTATATCATTTTCAAAACTCGTACATTGCAGGGATGTAATACAATTAAGATCAATTTGCCATTTTGGCTGTAACAACACATTGCCAAATCAACACTTTGTTATTACTGGTAGTTATTGATGATTAGTTGCCATGTTTGGTGGCTTTGCTGGTTACATGGTACAACAACTTTTACATTTAAATTAATTTGTACTGAGAACAGTTTGTTATATTTGTGCTGCAGGTGGAAAGGGCCTCCTGGCTCAGCTGCTTCCTGGAAAGAGTCTACACATTGAAGTCCTATCCAGCAAATCCAAGGTCCTTGTAACAGTTGATGGCACAACAGTAAGTTTCGACTTTTGCATTTAACCATTTGAATCAGTTGTATAATATTGTAGGTGCATTTTATTTTATGTATTTAGAGCTATATGTGCATAAACGTCTGACAACCAAGATGGCCATTTTTATATTACATATTTATTTTGATACATTAGTTCACGAGCTGAATATGCTAGATAATTCTCATGTTTCTAGGTTTAGACTGTATCTGCATTTAAGTTTTTGGGTTATTCCTTAAGTCTGCTGAGGATTTTGTGTGCTTTTGGATGGTAGCTGATGGCATTTCATTATAGCCTTAACACCCTTTTGAACCCATTGACCTATGACAGGCAGACTAGTTCCCATTTGGCAATATACAGCCCCAGATGCATCAGTTGACTATGAACAAACAGGACTATCTAAACAGATGCAAAGACCGTGCAATGCATTAAATTTTAATGCACAAGAATCTTTGAACTTTTTGTGGGAGGTGATTATGTTATTCTAGAATGCTAAATAAAGAAGTTAACACAGCTGTTGTGTTATCAAAAGATTGTTCTAGTTTTTTTGTCATGCTGTGGTAGATTTTGGATGATGCTGTGCCTGATGTCAATCGCGGAATACATATTATTGTTCTCAATCAAGCAACGGTTTGTATCATATTTAGAGTTGACATTTCTTGGACTTTAGGTTTTTGCACCTTTTTATGCGATAGAATTTGTATTTAGATTACTAAGCCATTTGTTTCTAATGTTAGAAGAAATATTTAAAATGTAATAGTAAATTTGTAAATCTTGAACTAAGAAAAATGTTTAACTCTTTGGCAGCTACGTTAATTTTGATGAATTTAACCAGTATAAGTTCATATGAATGTGAACAATTGATATATTTATATTCATTTCAGATATTTATATAGCGCCCCTTCAAGATTTCTACTCAGAGGCGCTCCCGACTACAGCGCGGACACTGAATCGGGAGTTTCACGCCGAAGCGCATGAGCAATTGCGAGTGAAGGACTTGCCCAGGGTCCCTACGCGGCGGCTTGAGGTGGATTCGAACCCGCAACCCTCCGGCTGCAAGGCACCAAATATACCCTCTTGAGGTGGATTCGAACTTGCAACCCTCCGGCTGCAAGGCACCGAACATACCTCTACACCACCGCGCCTCACAATATATATATATATATATATAGATACATTATAATCAATTTGTTTTTCTTTTATTCCTTAACTGTATCCTTTTATGAAAATGTTGATTGGTGCATGTGTTTACTTCAAAGTTGATAAAAAATATGAAAAATTCCAAATAATCAGAATTATATATTTGAAAATCCATAAAAAATTCATGAACTGTGTGAATTGTAATAAAACACTGCTAAATATTGCCACTGGTAAATTTATAAGTAACAGGTGAAAAGCTATAAAAATTTAGTCCAAAAATGAGATCAAGTTCATTTTATTCAGTGATGTATATATGCCATTCATGAAATTTGTTGCCTTCACTGTCTTTAAATTGTTTTTCTCAACGGTACAAACCACCGTCGCTGTGATAAGAGTTAATATATTGTAATTTAAGTGGACATTTTTATAGTTGAAGAGATCCTCAGAAAGTAAACATATATATAATTTATAGTGATGTCTGCTGTCATTATATTTAGGCAATGGTCAAATTTCTGACAAATTTCATGACAACTTATGTTTTATCATGCAGTCATAACTCCGTGCAATTCATATTTATGACCACTTCAGTTGTGTGGCATTTTCGGTTGCTTTACAGGGAAGCGTTATGGCACAACGTGTTTTTGACACATACTCAAGCCACGAGGATGAAGCAATGCTTCTATTTATCAACATGGTCTCAGATGGTCGTATTCTTATCTTTACCATCAAGGTAAGATCAGGCACAGACCATTTATATATTCAACTGTCAAAAACCTCTAAAATATCATTTGTGGTATAAGCAATGCAGTGTTGGATTTTGAGATGAAAGTAGTTTGGTTGTATGTTAACGATGGTCAATGAAAACACATCCATGGTTGACAGTGGATTTGCTTTCTTTGTAAGCCCTTCACTATTGCATGAGAGTCGTTTTGATAATGTAAGGCTTGACCAACAACATCAGTATTAGTTTAGGTGCTTTTCAGGAGTAAATTATGTTAACATAATGAAATCAAGTAATTATGTCAATGTCAGTTTGTTAAATTTACTACATGATAAGATCGTTCTGAGAGTAAAAATTGTCTTGGCAAGTGGATTATGGGCCACATATTTAACTCCTTTTTTAGTTTGTTCTCAGCTAATAGGTAATTAAGTAAGTAGTCTCTGCAACCCAGTCAATGCAAATGTAGCAACATCTGTTCAGATTGTTAGCGAAATATGAGAATCAATGTGGCTGCCTGTGAGGATGGCCAATACAGCGAGTTCTGTGCAAGGAAAGAGCTCGAGGACTTTACTGATTCATTGTCTCTCAGAGTTCAACTTTTCCGATAGACCAGTCCATTGTAAGCTTCATTTGTTGCCATCTGATTGTTGGCCTTCTGAGCAATGTTTTAGGCTGTATTTTATACCCATTTATAGTGGATGTAGGCGTGAGTAATTGATTGCATGATGATGTATGTTGTATTTCATGGACTACTTCATAATGTAAAAATTATTTCTTGTAATTTGCGCATTTTAGGATGAGGGTTCATTCCAGTTGAAGCAGGATGCTCGTCGTCTGCTCTCTCGTCTAGGTAGCGATAAAGCTCTTGAGTTGAACTGGAGAGACACGTGGGCCATGATTACAGTTAAAGGAGGTACGGTGGACAACGAGTTTCTCAAATTTTATTTTAGATATATAAGAAAAGTAGCTTCTTACCTTCATATAAGTAATGGAGATATGATATTCATATAAAGCGTTTTGTGATAATATATTTATTGAATTGCTGATTTGGGCTTCTTTTAACATGAATCAGTAAAATATGGAAGCAGCAATACCAAGTTTATTGGAATGGTGTAAGGAAAGCTGATATGTTGAACCTTTAACAATGAGTGTGTACTAAAATGCATGGGAAACCAATGTCGTTAAAGGGTTAACTTCTGACTAGTTTGACAGTGAATTAATTTGTTATGATGTCGTGTTTTTCAATGATGTTTAATTCTGATTACATTCTGAGTTACAAAGAATTTGTTTCAAACTCTTTGCCAATGACTTGTACCCTGAATATGAACATGAATAATCTTTTGTAATATTGTTGAAGTTAGTAATTCATTTAAGGTTGAATTGCTTTGCTAATTATTGTTTTATTGTGTTCTAGGTCAGAAGTATGGTGAGTTGCTAAATAAGTCACCTGACCTGGGCAGTTGGGGAGAGCTGGTGCTACTCAGTGTTGAAATACCACTCAGGCCATTGGCAGGTTAGCACTGATTTCATAATCACTAAAGAGTTTTATAACAGAGCTTCTGTTTTTACTGTAAACATGACACACATTGCCTTTGTTAACAACACACTACTGTGAGAGTGCTCAGATCCATTTCCTATGAAGTTGTGAATGTATACAAGATCTGTTTATCTATGTACGTATCAAGATACTTGATATGTCAAGACATTTAATAATAATTGCTGCTTGTAATTGGGAATTTATGTAGCTCCTTGAAAGGAATTCTATGCACTGTCGAAATTCTTGCAGAGAACCAGTGCAGCTGGCCAGAAACATCTGAAAATGAACGACGTCATGTGTTCTGTAATCGATTGGAGGGCTATGGCAGTGTCTGCAGCTGTAGTGATCCAGCGCCTCTCTCATTTGGATCAGAGATGGTGAGCTATCAAACACAGTGTACTCTGCCTTAAATTGATGTTTTTCTTTCAGGGCTAAATAATTTTTTTTAATTAGGCTGTAGGCTAAATACTTTTGGTGCCGGGGGAGGGGGGTAATGTTTTTTCCTGAATGATGTCAAAACTTTTTTCTCTAATCATGTAAAAATGTACATCTAGCAAATGTTTTATAATGTATGCACCACATTGCACACTGGATTTCACTATACGTGATAATTTGGAACCGTATGATATCAAAGCTTGTATTTTCATATCCTCCTATCTGGTTGAAAATGACATTTGTTTAGCCTACTATGCATGGAGGAGATGCCTGGCTTGAGGTCTATTGAGCCATGCAAAAGTTTCTGATCAAATTTTGAACGCTCTTCACCGAACTACCAAAAACCACATCATTGCCCTGTGCCCATCCTAAACAACCATACGCAAAGTTCAACCACTCCTGCGTAATATCGATGACCATTGGTGATTTGCCTATCGCTCAGATTGTGAAGTGATTGTTGAAAGGTGCCATGGTGCTTGCTTCTGTACTGTTTAACGGCTAGCTGTGTGGTAACAAAGACCATTAGCGTCGCCCTCCTCCTTTATCCAGGCTTTGGACTGGCACTGTAAGAATGCAAACAGTGGAGGAGTTATGCCATCGTGCATTCAAAATGATGGTTTATATACCAAAGTAGCAATTGCAGAGACAGTCGCCTGACTGTGTAGTTTCAAATGTGGCCTAATGATCTGAGGAAACTCTATAGAGCCTGTATTAGTAGCATATGTATTTATATTACATTTATTACCAGTAGGAACATGTACTTATTTAAAACATAGGAAGAATGTAGAAAGACAATGTAATGACTCGTATATTGTAATTGTACTCGAAATTTATGAAGCGCCGCTGAGGAAATTACTGATCCAGGCCAGTGTCATCACTGACAAAAGTTTCAGGCACTTGTTGTTTGGAAGGAATATTAAACTATTTTGATGATATGTGAATTACACTGACCAATTTAAGTCTTTAGTTAAATGTGAATTATTTAATTAATGTTCATTTGTTTTCATCAGATGCCAGACAACAAGGTGTTTGAGGTACCTGTAGCTGTGATAGCCAGTGATAGACCACACTACCTTTACAGGTGAGCTTAACTATGTTTACATGAGCCCATGAGTATGATGACTAACTCAGTTCAGCACTGCAGTTCTACAAGGATATTAGTTTTCAGCACGTAATAAGGGCTACTTAGAAATGTGAAATGTTTCATAAACAAATTAGCTGCTTGTGCCTGAATGGAAAGAATTAGTCCTGAAACGTTTGAATTTAGAAACAAAAATCAAGAAATATTTCCAAATTGGTTATTCTCCAAGTGAATATATCAAATATATATTCCATATTAAACATCCTGATCCTTTTAGGCTGATTTTATTGACAGTCTGTTTGCTTGTATTATGTAAGTTCTTGATCGTTTCAATGCAAGAAATGAAGATTCATTTGCAGTCAAAGTTGATTAGTTCAGAAAGAGTAAAGTTATGTAGTTGGAAAGAATTAGATTAAAATAATAAGAACATGGTTAGCAAAGATATTTGTCATAAAAACTCCTTAATTTCTGTTCAGGGTATGTATGTTTTCTTGTAGAATGCTTCAGTCACTGCTTTCTGCTGATGGTGTCAATCCTGCCATGGTTACTGTTTTTATTGACGGCTATTTTGAGGTAAGTCAGCTTCACGATAGTTTTAGCTGTGCAGATCCATCATCCAGATCAAGACTGCTGAGACTAGCAGCTTGTTTTTTAAAGCATTTTACATGCACAGATCCATCCACTTATTCGCTCACCATTCTGCTGCAGTTTAGTTACAAAAGTTTACTTCCTTTGTGTTGACATTAGATATTTATGCTGTGAGTTCAGTTTATGGCCTGCTTATTTATATACAACTTAAGATTGATCTCATTTCCTACCAATAGGGCTCTCCAGATGAAGGTCAGGCATATATTATTGTCTTTGAGTAATTAGGTGAAGATCATTTTTGTGCAACAGAAGGTAGTTAAGTCATGATTTTTTAAAAACAAGGTTATTGAAAATTTCATCAGTACAAAAGTTTAATGGCTGTGTAGCCTTCCTGTCACTATCCTAATCTCACCTTTTATAATCAACAATTTGACCAAATGCATAATGGCTTGTGATAAATTTGTCATTTTGGTGAGGGGTCATGCATGTTATGTCGTCCACGTTTCAGGCTCCACTGGAAGTGTGCAAGTTGTTCGGCATTCGTGGAATACAGCACACACCACTTGGAACGAAAAATGCAAGAATTTCTCAGCATTACAAAGCCAGCTTAACAGCAACATTCAACCTGTTTACGGTAATTTTGATTATCATTGACAAAGACTTAATTAGTTTACCTTGACGTGAATACATGTACGTACTTTTAGGTTTAACCCTTTAACGACGAGCGTGTACTAAAATGTATGGGAAACCAGAAGCAGCTCGTCGTTAAAGGGTTAACACATTTCTGTAATTAAATAGTGTTTCCAATCGATTGAATGAGTCATATTGCATATATAAAGTACTTAACTTAGCTAGGCAGCATTTCTTGCAAATGTCACAGTTAACAAATGTTTGTCAGAAGTGAGTTTTTTTCAGTATTGGTTGATGTATCCATGAATGATTAATTTTGATTTTCTTCTTGCTTGTTGACCCTTTAGGAAGCAAAGTATGCAATAGTTGTTGAGGAAGACTTGGACATTTCTAAGGATTTCTTCAGGTATGTGAAAGTTTTTTCTTTTCAAAAACATTTTAATATTATTTACATGGTGTCAGAGGATATTAAACAATGCAAATTGTAATTGGTAGATCTTTAAGTGATTTTTAAAATTCTTGTTTTTTTAAAATTCGTATAATATAAATATTGGTTTACTGAATAATAGTTTGTGACTAGAGATGGCTCATTAGGTGAAAAGTTGGAATTGTAAAATCAAGATTTAAAGTTTTAAATAAATGTAAAATCAAGATTTAAAATATTTAAATAAATGTAAAATCAAGATTTAAAGTTTTTTTAAATTAAAGAAAGAGAAACACAAAGGAAACAAACTGGATTTGATAAAATGGTTGCTTTAAATATTTCTAAATCTCTTTTTTTCCTACAGTTACTTCAGTCAGACTGTTCATCTGTTGGATCACGATGACAGCATTTACTGCATCAGCGCTTGGAATGATCAGGTCGGTGATTGTCTGGAGTATTGTGAGTAGATAATTGAATGTCATCTGCAGCCAATTATCTACTCATTTGCATATCCTGCTAGATAAATTGAGTACAGTACAATGGCATAATCAGGCCCCATAAAGGTGTCATGGGAATAAATGCTAATACCTTCATTTCTGTTGAGAGATTTGATTCACAAACTGTACTTTAAGGGCCTGACTACTTGCAACTAGATTTCCATAACTGTATTTTCTATGAATAATTAGATTTTTAGCTGAATGCAATTGACTAATAGTATATAACCATTTCCTGCATGTGCAGGGACCGCAAAAAGCCCTTCTTGCACAGATAATTGACATTATTGATTGACGATAAGTGACATTATAATTATGAATACAAGAAATACAAATACATGTTGCATTGTTTAACTTGATTTGCTGGCTTCATTTGACATGGTATTAGAACCATACTACAGCAGTGTAATGCACAATGTAGCTTTGTGCTTTGCACTGTTACATTGCAAAAGTCAATCTTAATGGAGTACTTGCATTTCTTTGTGGTGTTCCCAAGAAAACTAGCATTACTGTCTGTGTTGGTTTTCCTAATGATTGTGTGTACCACTTGAAAATTGAATTCACTCTTTTTATCCTAGGGTTATGATCACTCGTGTAAAGATCCGGCCCTACTGTATCGTGTTGAAACGATGCCTGGTCTTGGTTGGCTGCTCAGGCGTTCTCTCTATAAACAGGAGCTGGAGCCAAACTGGCCAACCCCTGAAAAGGTACTTGTTATTGGAAAGCAGATCAATTGAGTAGTCACATTTTGACGCTTTTATATGGCTTAATCTTTTCATGATTCACAATGAATGAGGTATAAACAAGTGCTTGTTCATATTCTCTTGAGCGATTAAAGATTTAGGAAACAGGATCTATGTAGTCAAAGACTTTGAATGTTTATTGCCGTAGTCAACTGTGTTCCCAACAAGAAATTCTAAAGCTCAGTGTCTTGGTATGTATGTATGTATGAAGGCATTTAAAGGAGCGTTTTTTTACGACACCCTCACAAAAGCATGTAGTTAACAGTATATATTAGCACTCTCTTTTCACTAATAAATTACTCAGCAGTGTGTGTACAGTGTACACTGTATGTATTATCCAAAAGGTCCTTTTGACAGTACACTTCAAATTCCAAATCACAATATATAATAATAGAAATGTTTAGTAGTAAAGTAAAGAGGTTTAGTGCAGTTTATCTGTGGTGTAATCAAAGTGTTTCATTATCCATATGCAGCAGTGGGACTGGGATATGTGGATGCGCATGAACTCCGTCCGTAAAGATCGAGAGTGTATAGTGCCAGATGTCTCACGGGCATATCACTTTGGCTCACGTGGTGTCAACATGAACTCCTACTTTCAAGAAGTCTACTTCAAAAAGCATACACTCAACACAGTGCGGCACGTGAAGCTAAAAGATGTAGACAGGTATGATTGAAAGATTTCTAAATTCATTATCCATTAAAACATTATATTGTATGTATCTATATACTGTTTAATCCTTAAATAACAAGCGTGCACTGAAGTGTACTATAGGGTGATGATGAGCATGTACCAAAGTGTACTGCCCGTGTACTAGTATAATGACATCTGTTGATCTATCAAGAGCATTATATTTTGGTAACTTTACGTCATCCAGGCCAAGATAATATAATTAATATATACAGCATATTTTGTCTATTAACACTATTTTAATATCTAAACAATAGATATACTGTTTAAAAGACTGATGCATGTGTACTAGATTTGTTATTAGAGAGCGATTTACCTTGGGTGCACCCATAGAAGAAAGCTATTTTGTCATGCAATAGATTTCATTACAACTGAAATTAAATACATACCAATATTGCCTGCAATAGGTTTTTACGTATGATTTCAAAGTGAGTGGAGAGTTTGTTTAGGTGTCCCTATTTAACGGGATCCATGATCCCTTCTGGGCCTCCTTGTAGCCAGTACATGTCAAACCGTTGCCTTACTGTTTCATTGTGCGTTTTTCTCTTCTGATGGTTACAGAAATAAATGATTGATTGATTTAATTTCGTGTTTGCTCTTTTCGTCAACTAATTTTTCTAACTTGTCCTTGCATGTTTTAGTCTACAGAAAGACAAGTATGAAGAAGTCATGAACAGTCTTATCCAATCTGCTCGGCCGCTTAATCACAGCTCAGATCCCTGTGACAATTCTTTTGTACCTGATACTCAGGTAAATGGTTTCATAAGCATTTTCATGGACTACAGTATTAATTCAATGATATTATTGTTACTGAGTACATGCAATTCTGTATTGCAAACTCAATCAGAGTCATGCTAATATTAATGTGCTGTTTACCAGGAAGTTAAGTGTAATGTAATATTTAGTAATGTATATTTGCTGTGATAATAATAGATTCTTAAAGGCACTGTTACTTGCAGAGCAAAACCTGATTGTAGATCTGGGTAGAAGATCAATTGGTTTAGTTTTCGTGAATTGCTTTATTGCTTTAATGGTCATGAAAAATGAAGAATAAATCTCTGACAACATGGAGATCACTATTTCCCACACCTCTGACATTCTGCAGTTTTTGTTAAACAAGGCTGAAAACTTACATTTTTACTTGCAAGATCACCATCAAATTGTAAGATAAATTCAGCCTGTAAAAAGATCTTTGCTTTCTTTGTATTTACTGCTGTGAAACTCATGTGATAAGGTTTCAGGTTCTTTTCCAGGATGAGGAGGAAATGTAATTTTAGAAAAATTCTTGCTATTATCATCTCATTTTTGACACTGAGTTACTGGTGTATTAAATCCTGATTAATTATCACTGTTACTGTTCTAGTAAGGTTTGCTCAGTCTTCAATTTTAATATTGCTATTTTGACAGCATTAGTTTAGTTAGTGTAGTGTAGTAGCAAAAACCATAGATTTGATCAGTCTCCAGACTTGTATACGAGACATAAAACTTGAGACCGAGACAGTGGAGACCGAGACAGTGGGGTCTGAGACCGAGACGAGACACCAGGTCCGAGACAGTTCGAGACAGTTCAAAACGTGTGAAATGCACATTGGACCCAATTCCAGAAACAATTTTTCTCAACTTTTGATGTCTAATACAAGGGTAAAGTCACTGAAATCAGCCGATCACCTGAATTGTATAAACTATAAAGAAATTAAATATTTCAGCCATTCTGAAATCTTCTAAATGATTCTAAAATTTAAAACAACAAAATTCCATATAGGCCCTAGGCCTATTAGCGATTTAGCGACATAAGTCACATCACTCACCTTGAGAAACTAGATGTTGTTCCAAGCGTTTCGCTTATGTTGGCTTTACACAAACGACGAACGCCATGCCATTTATTTTGTTTTTTATTGATTTCAAACTGCGTGAATGCAAATTTCACGATTTCAGGTTCTTTTTGAGACATTTTAAGATATTTGGAAATTTTGGACTGAAAGTGCAAACTTAAGACTGCTTTTTTCAATACTCTTAAATATTAATACCAGAAACACCGCTTTTTTAAAACTTCCTGTCTATTTGGCACTTCCGATTAACTAGGTATCCGTTCGGCACAAGACAATTTTATAGCGCAATACTGTACGAAGTTCCGAACAAAATACAGTTTGTACGAGAACTTTGGAGACCGCTTCTACAAGAGAACAAGACTTTAGCTTCGAGACAGTTTCCAAAAAGGACAAGACTTTCGCTTCGAGACAGTTTCCAAAAAGTCAAGAAATGATACCGAGACCGAGACAGTGGGGTCCGAGACCGAGACATCAAAAAACCTGTCTCGAGACCGAGACAGTGTCTCGAGACAATACAACTCTTCAGTCTCTACATGTTGGTATCACCATTATTGAAATTAATTAATGTTTTTGTTTACCAAAACTCACTGTGGTTTGAATCAGGCCACTGAAAGGCAAAGTGCTAGACTGAAATCGAGAGATGGGCAAATTAGAAACAGTGCAGATGGTCTCACAAGAATTCATTGGTTGAACCAGTGAATGTCCATGGACAGTTCTCAGGGAAATCTGTTAGGCCTTCATTTCGCTTCCTAGCTTAAAAGTCTTTTCTATGATTTCTCTTTTAGGATGAAACTTACGTACTTTACATACAGATGAATCATCCGTCAGATTTTGCCAACTGGAAACATATAGCTAAAGTTTGTTTGCATTTATTTCTTATTTATTGATTAGACATTGCTCTTAACATGACTTGAATAGATTATAGTATTTTTAATCCTGTTAAGTGACTACAATGCTGTAATGCTTCGAATTTTGTCTTAGATGATTTTCACGATTGAACTGGGCAATGCCACGTGTTTAACTTTTAAAAACTAGATGAATTTTTGACACTTAGGCCCATATAAGGAGCGAAACAGGTATGCATGATTTAACCCTTTAATGACAAGAGTGTTCTTAAAGCAAGTGGGAAACCAATGCAGCTCATCGTTTAAGTGTAAAATTTTATGAATACTTTAACTGTTATAATGTTTGTTTTTCAGTGTTTTCATATTTGGGATTTGGATGTGAGAGGAGTTCACAAGGTACATTTTCTTGTTTGTTGCTAGTTTTTCACATTCATCAGTATTACTGTTTTATGTTCACTGATTGATCATGCTTAATCTTGTTATGATTAGAAGAGAGACTGGATTACAGAATGCAAGACATGACAGAATTGCATTGTTTCTAGTTAGGTCTCAGCCTTTAGTCTCTCTTGTGCAGGTCTGCATGTTGGACAACAAAGCACCTTATCAGTTGATCTCATTGTTCATTGCCATTGTTCACTGCTTCATCCCATGACATCTCCAGCCATTAATGTGGCAAAAAACACATATATTGTCGGGTATTAAATCACTTTTGCACATATCGGGCAGCAATGTGACTCTACAATGTAATTGGACAAAATCATGTGACCGCAAGCTATAGTGCAAGTGCCTTCACGTCAGACAGCCTATGCCTTTGAGCTTTCTAACCACACTCAAACTTACTTAAATCAGATACTTACTGTGTTTCAGTATAACCCTTTTCACCCACAGTCCATTACCACATGGTAGTCTTAGACCATGCTTAAATGAGTCTGCACTGTACTTAGACAACCTTTTCCTGCAAGTGATTATGCTGCACCTATTCTTCATATCTCTATTGTGTGTATTTGTTGTATTCACATTCTGGAGAAACAGGAGTTTGTAGAAAAAAATTATCTTGCCCTACTCTGTATTTACAGAGTTCGTGGCGAATATTTCTGAAAGGAAATCATGTTGCAATAGTTGGAGTTCCTGCTTCACCGTATTCGTAAGTAACATCATTTGGATAACGTTATTTGGTTGGGCTTCAAATGTTATGACCATTTTACTTCAAGTGGTTAGTTGGGAGAACCTCAATTACTACTACTACTGCAACTACTACTACCACCACCCCACCACTACTACTACCACCGTATTATTATTATTATTATTATTATTATTATTATTGCAAACATTTTTAACGCATGCAAGGTCACATAGAAACGCGAATCTGCATTGGTCTCGAGTCGCCTTGATCACTGTAACTCACTTCTTGGTATGACAAAGTCAAATGCTGAAACTTTAAAATATCAAAACTCATTGATTTAACTAATACATCAAAATATGAACATATAACCTGTTTTCTGCACTGATCTTCTGGATATTGAACGGACTTATAACATGATGCCATTTTGGTCCCAGATCCCCAAATGATGTACTACTGGTGTAATTTGTCTAGTGTAATTTTTTTATATCTTTTGTAGTAGGCTTATTTCACTTTACTTTTTGTTGTTGTTACAGTGCATACATGCCCACGGGATTCAACCCTCTTCATGTAGAAACCTCAACACCATCATCATCACAGTCTAAATAAGAGCACTACATGAAAAAGACCAGAATTGTCCAGAAAGTCTTATACCTTGGGAACCGACAGCCAGCAGTCATTTGTTATGGCTCATGGTTTCAGACAAAACCAACAGTGGATGTGTCTGCATTATACGTGTGCTGGAACCTGCTTATAATGCTACATTGGGGAACCATATCAAATAATGCATTCTATCGAGTTTGCAATGCAACGAGGTTGTGTGTCGGAGATTAATTAAATTCGGGATCCATATCCCTGACGATGTGTTACGTAAGAAGTCTCGTCATAACGATGTTTGTTTATAATATGAGGAGGTTCGCATGTGTTTGTGTAACAGACAATGCTTCTTTATTTACATGATTTTTATCTATTATATCAATTTCAGACTTGGCAATCTTTCACTGCTTGTATTTGAGTCTGGTGATTTATGGAACTGTTGCAGATGTAACAGTATTTTGCATCTGATGTGAATTTGTAGTTATTTTTAGTCGTACGAAAATGGACAGATTTTACAGAAAATTAGGCTATTGATTCGCTTTTTAGTTGCTAAACTAGCCAGCAGGTTAGTGTATTTATTTAGCAAATGTTTTGATAAACTGCATATTTTGAATGCTGTTTTATTTTCAGTGTATTTGCCTCGTATCTTGACTGCCTGCCAAAGTATTGATAACAGATGATGATGTGCAGTTTCTGCAGTAGGGAAATGATTTCTGTTGCTGTTAGACTGGCATTATTATTCGAGGAACAATTTTGCTCAGATCAGCAAGTGCTTTGAAGAATTGATTCTCATAAATATTTAGCTTTATTTCATTACTTACTGGTACTGTCTGCAAAAAGATTTTGTTTCGTAGTAGTCTACAATTGTGGTAACACCATTGTGATATGGTTAATTCAGACAGTCTTGTGATCTTTTATCAAGCGGTATAGAATTTGACGTACTTACTGTCTGTCTGGGAGATAAACTGAAAATTAATTAAATCGGTTTAAAGGAATGGAGGCTAGGATGGAAAGAAATTATTTTAATGGTTCAAATGTTTCTGTAAATGACCCTATGAATAACAGCAACACAACAGGTTCTGTTGGATGAGTTACAGTGAGTGAGGCTTAATCTAAGTGAGTTAATTTCAGTTTTATTAACTGAAATTTAAGAATTTTGAATTAAAATCTGTTAACACTGTAATGACAAAAGTATACAAAGAGCGACTGGGATACCAGTGCAGCTCGTTAAAGTGGTGACACTTGGTCAGATGAGTTAAATGTGGTGTGGTGTATAAGATAAGATAAGAATATTCTTTAATTGACCAATTGCTATCTGCATTTTGGTATACAGACATCGTAATGTTCATATATACAGCATAAAGCTGATGAAGGCAGTCAGATCCTCGTAATTCCCACGTATTATGCTAAATCCCATAAATCATCCTAATGATGAAAGTTTAAACTTCAAGGAAGGTGAAAAATCTTGACAAAATTCCATTAACTACAAATTAATTGCAGTATATGAATTTTTGGGTATTCTTAGAAATAAAAAGAGAATTTTGCTCATCTCAGTGGTTGAATGACTGAATGACTTCATCTTCTTACTGTTGGGTCAGAATTTTAGGAAGGCAAGAATCTTATCGGTTTTTAATTAATAGGGTACTGGACATTCTAGATAAAGCTCAGAAATTATGTTTTTTTTAAATTATTGCCTTGTAAAAGTACTAGATAATGTGTGTTTGTGTGTCTTCTGTTTTCTTTTGTTTGATTTTGTTTTTTTGCAATATATGTCATGTGCTGGATGCCTTTCTGCGAGTGTTTATTTATGGTCTTAAAACTGTCGCATGATTTTGTCATTTTGCTTAGAAATCCAGTTTACTCCATTTTAAGATTCTTATCATTCTGGGAGGGTTCACAGCTTAATTTAAGCAAAGTATATTGTTCTGAATAATTTTAGTCAGAAATGAATGTATTTATGGTCAACTTAATTTAGTTGCATGTTAAACTAATTAAATTGATTAAATTATCAACTAATCAGTTTATTTTTAGGATTCAATTCAGTTTTTGATAGACCACTTGGCTATGTTCTACACTCTTAAATGATTCTTAGTTTAATTACTTGTTTAATGCAGTGTGGACTCGTTAACAACAACTCGTCAGGGGACATGCCCGATGATACAATGTGTAAATCAGGCCACATGTTAAAAGGAATAATGCTGAAATATCAATAGGTAGCTAGCTGTACACTACAATTCTTGTTTGGCTTATTAACCAGTAAGTTATATTAGCTTTGGGGTACATAAGATCCACTTTGCGTGGAGCAGAATGGCGCATAAGCCAGGAATGCGTATATGAATCCACACTGTAATGTCTCCTGTAGTTGTCAGTTGTGTCTAGACATCAGGATCTCATGCATGTTACTAGTTCTTCAACTTACACAGTTTAGATTTGCATGACTGTTGCGTCTTTAATCGCATGACACTTTTAACGAGTGATAGTTTGCATTTTGTTTCCGTTTTTCATAATTATCTGATTTCATCAACAGGATTCGACAACTTGTAAGGTATTTGCACTTATGCTGTCCGAATTAACTTGTAAAAAATGCTAATCAATTTCAAAAGTGATTTCTGTTATTTATTACGAGTGTACATGAATATTTCTCGATCCTTGATACTAGGAATTTTGATGTAATCTGTGATGTGCATAATGGTAATCATGGTGACATTGGTCAATGGGCTATTGAGAAATGGAGCAACACATTAAGATTCTCTTGGTTATTAAACCTGCTCTGTCTTCCTATGTTTTTCTAAACTATCTGCCATATGATAAAACCTGTGCTATTTAAAACAATTGTGATGCTTATCTGTGAAATCTGTGCAATACGCACAAACTTTGTTGTTGTTACTGTTCTATTTTATTTCTGGAAGTAAAGCATTGATTCTTTGTCCGTTTTGGCAAATCTCTGACACTCTGATGTAATTGACTTATTCACAGTGTCGTACGTGTTTTGGCTATTGTACCTTCATCCTTTTTATTTCTAACTATAATCATTGATAGATTTGTACTGCACAGTACCTCAACACTGCAGACCTCAAATCCTGTGCGTGATGATGTAAACTAATAATGTTTTACTGATTATGTAATAATGTGATTTCTACTGTGAGCACAGTCCTGATTGAGTTCATTTGCAATTCATTTTCAGTACCGTAACTCTTGCTATTATGCTAAAAGAATCCGGTTGAGAATTGGAAGTGTTTTTGCTTGTCTGCAGTTTATTTAAATGCGATGCCAATTTGCGAATTTTGAAAGTTTGATCCAGTTTTTCTTGCAAAAGTTTATTCTTTGGAATAAATTTTATTTCCTTTATGATGACACTTTTAATTTTTGATGACAGTGTTAATGATCATACAATTAAGTTTGGTTTTGGTTGAAATATTTGGTATTCAATAATTGTGGTACTGGATGATATTTGAATTGCTCACAATGGGTGTTGGTGGATCTGTGATACACATTAAAGACTTGGCCAAGAAGGAACCCTTGGTGCACTGTGATAGCATCTAAGAGTTAGTGTGTTAAATGGCACTATCACAAACAGGCTTTACTGACTCATCTTGGTGAGAATTGAAAACTGGTTTACCATAGCACATATTCTAATGCATGGACCAGATTTTGCCAACTTTTATTTTAAGTTGGTGTGTATACTTTCACTATAAACCATTCATGTTTACTGGTACTGTATTATTAAAAATAAGTTTATATTTCACATTTTATTCATATATGTATATATACTGATTAATTTAGTGTACATGCCTAATTTGTACAGTATATTATTTCAGCATTGTAGGTGTGCTTTTGATTTATAAAGTGAAACAAATTTATGTTATCAAATTCTTTTACGTTTCTGGTTATTGACGTAAGTCTTTTACTTTTCATTGAAATCCATGCAGTGCTATCACATTGGAATCAGATATGCTAAAATTGGTCATAAGGTTAACAGCATCATTATATTTCAATGTTATTGTTCTTTGAGAATTTTTTATATTTAATTTCTGTTGGCTATTCGTCAATTGCTATGCAGCATATAAGAAGTGCAGTATTTGAAATTTAAGCTGCTTGCCTGGTTACTATTTCACAGAGTATTTCAAGCTGCTTTTGTGTCACTTTCAAATGTTTTGACGTAGATTGATTTTTGAACGTGTAGTTTAGGCAGATTGCTTGTATTATGTTGAATGCCCAAGTCATGCTATTTATTTGTCTTTTTTCTCGATCTGAATGTCTGAGTGCTGTTTTGAACCATTTCTTTAACACTTTAATGATGAGAGTGTACTAAAAGCAACTGAGAAACCAATGCAGCTCATCGTTAACGTGTTAACCTTTAGTTAATTCTGTACAAATAGTTGGAGACCATTTGAGTCAGAGAGAAGAGCAGTCCGTTAAGCTAACCCCCATAACTAGCCATGAGTATCAAGTTTTGGAAACCTCCTTTTTCATACGTAGTCTTAGCATGAAGGTGAGTGGCCGGACTTCTCCCTCACCACCTGATCTTTTTACTGACTATGAGTCAGTGTACCAGTACTCAGTGTATATTTGAATTCCCTATGAGGAGCAAGTGGGTTAGAGATCCCAACACACATTTATGCCCTAGCAGGGATTTGAACTCTCAATATCTAGATTGACAGTCAAGCATGCTAACCTCCTGCACCACCCAAATCATGATTTACCCAAAAACTTTGTCCAGGATGGAAAATTGATGTTACTGAAGTCATTTACTGAAATGCAGTGGAATAAGTAGCGTAGCTGAACAATTATATTGTGATGGTCAGTATGTGCATTGAGTCAGTTTAACAGTGCTTTTGTGTCTGTTCTCATGGTTAATTTGATGTTTCTGTATTACTTTGTGCATTTTCACTTTTAATCTTTATGTACTTGAGATTTTGGGGTAATATCATACAGAGATGGGTAACTAATCGATTACATTCTAATCGATTAGCTAATCGATCAATTCTAATTTATTAGCTGTTGCCCTTATCCTAATTGATTAGCAATTTTTAACTACAGTAATTCTAATCGATTAGATTTTTTGAAATTATGTTAAGAACGAGTTAACAACTGCTGCGTCAGACTACTTGATTCAGTCAATGCGACCAATTTCTGAAGTGGAAAATGAAGGTTTTGTAATCTATTGAGAGTTGCAGCTACACGATATCGTATGCCAACAAGGCAAACCATGCGAGCTAAAGAGACAACAGTAACTTGCTGCTGTAACTTACTATGCTTTGATTAAAATTTGACAAATTCATGAAACAAATATATGTATGAATTATCGAATTCTAATTGCTAATTGATTAGCTGCTGCTAATTCTAAACAATTAACTACAAGATTTTTCAAATTCTAATTGATTGGCAAATTTCAGTAGCTAATTCTAATTGATTAGCAATTTAATTATGGTAATCATGCTCATCTCTGATATCATAATGGGGTCACTATGTATTTTAAACATGAAATACAGCAAATGGAGGTTGACATCGTTTAGCCATAACTATGTAATGAGTTTCAGGGAATTTCCAGAGATGTTGTCATTTAATTTGGTACTGCAGAACTTGGGGTCTTCTCTTTCTTGCATTGTTGGTGAACTTGATCTTCTGTTTGATTCTTTTATGTACTACCGGTGCGTCTTGTTAAATTTACAATTTGTTTTGGAAACATTTAACCTATGGGGGTTGGATTGTTCCATAGGCACTGACTTTCTGGAAGCCTTGGTTGCGAATGCACCCAAAAAGTTCAGTGGGTGCGTTGCACCCAGAATTCGGACCTTAAATTCAAATTCGTTGCCCTTACCGTACCAGACAGGATACATACACAAATTTCGGAACATGTGAGCAGTATGATTGCACAACTATGCCAATCACGATCACATGAGTTTCAAATACTGTTTCTAACCATGTAACCCTTGACAAGAAAACAATTTTCTTTCTCCGAAAATGCTCTAAAACTCGCCTACAGCAATGTAGAGTATAAAATATTTTCCTAGGGTAGAACCCATGCAGATAAAAGCAAAAGTCAGTGCCTATAGGTTGTTCAGTGGGTGGCTTGCAGTTATGGTTTCCCTTCACCACTAAGGTCCTTCAAACTTTAGGTCGACACTTCCAGATAAACGTGGAAAGGGTTTGCAACAGTGGTGTAGTGGTGGGGGACGCCGTTCCCCCCACTTTTTTTCTCACACTATGCAAAATTCTTGCAAGATGGCACTTTTGCTTACTTCAATATACAGGCGTTCCCCCACTTCATTTTTTAGGACTACACTACTGGTTTGCAATAGACAATTTATTACCTAATCATACTGCAGTTACTACTGATGCTTAGTCAACTTCTAACCTTGTGTGCATCAGGTATAATAGATTGGCAAATGGAAACCTGAATGTTGAATTAAACTTTGAAGTTGAAAGGGCAGATTGAAATATGACTATGGTACATAAATGAGTTGTCTTGAGTCTTAACTGCTTAAATATAACCCAATCATTCTAGATAAGCAGCCTACCTACAGGCTTTGTCAATGAACAGTTTGTTTTCAAGTGTCATAATTGTAGCTTTGTGTGTGCTAATGATCCTGATCACTCGATCAGTAAGTAGTTTATGCAAACTTGTGTTATGACTTCATTGATCACAATTAGGGAATGCAAACCCGGGGTCTTTTTTCGAAACCCGGGTTTCGGGTTTGACCGCCATGAAAACCCGGGTTTGGACGGGTTAACAAATTTTACATGATAAATATTATTACTGCATTATTTCTTGCGTAAGAACAACGTCGTCGTATGCAGCTACAAGTCCAGCGTTCTCCAACAGTCAAGAATTTAGCATAAAAAGAAAACTTTAAGATAATCGCGATATTTTTTTATATAAGCAGTGTTTTTCAATTAAAAAATGTTCCGGAACTGAACAATTCCAGAACAGTTATGGAAGACATTGCAAGGGTTCCGAAGGCCTAAACCTGAGCCTCTAATTTTATAGCATCTTGAATACCAATAAACACTGAAAACGCTTAAATTAAATTAACTAAATAATTTTTTATTAAAAATGTAAGTAAACAAAATAATTTTTAGCAGCTTGGAAAAATTCGCGGAATGCCGTTCCGGAGCGTTCTGTCTGAAAGAAACATTGCATAGGCCTATAAAAATAATTGTCAAATGACAGCTTAATCGTCTACATCTCAGCTTTAGGCCATTCCAGTGCCTGCCCATTTGCTTTCAGAAGATAATTTAGGTCATCGTTACTCTGCAACCCAATTTGGCAGAGCCAGAACTTACTAAAGTAGATGCTGCTTTGGAGACATATCGCTGTCTGTGATTGTGCTTGGACTAAGAGGCCTATCGTCATTGGCTTCGTAAGAACGACAAGGGTCACCAACGTCCTTGTGTTTCAGCAGGTTTATCTTATGCTTGGACCCGAGATGAATAGCCTATGCATATTTCTTGTAGCACCGCTGGCAATTGTTGCTGCGAGTTACATAACTGACATTGAGCCGTCTGGCCCTCAGAATCGTGAACGAAATGATCCCAAACACCACCCTTTACATTTGCTGATTTAGACATTGCTTAGATTTGTGTCTGAAATCACTAAATTAAAATAAAAACAGTTTACTGCTATTATTTACGAATTCGAAGCTACGACGCCGACGTGTCAAAACACTCAACATTAGTCACTGGTCGTGTGATATGGGAAGCCACACTCATACGAAGTCACCAATAAAGATATGGAATGAGCCGATAAATAAGTAGTTGGAAGTTGTATTACGTAAACCCGTTATCAACCACTATGATCATTATATTTCCATTACTCTGCATTTGTGAGTTTCACACCGTGAAGGACGGTGAAAGTTACGATTTTCAAACCCGTCGAACCCGGGTTTCAATCGAGTTCAAACCCGGGTTTCGGGTTTGGAAAAAAGCCGGGTAACCCGGGTTCGGGTAACCCGGGTTTGCATTCCCTAATCACAATACTAATACTGTTAAGAGTATCGTTACATGAAATTAAAAACCAACTGCCAAACTTATTTTGATTGTTATACAGCTAGTATTTCATATGCTATATGTGGTGCAGTAAACAAAAAATGAGTAGATTGTTGATTATGCCTACTGTAACATTTATTAATTGCTCTGTTCAGCAGTGTGAAACTTGGACTTAATTGTAATTGCCACTTCACACAGGGCTGATGAAAATTGATCGTTCTTCCACATACCGGTAATCAAAGTCTGGCCTTGCCAAAAATGTTCAGCATTACACACCAGGGTGAGCCCTCTACTTTTACACAATTAGAATGGACCTGCTATAGTATTTTACTTTTTTCAGTGCTAGGGCATGTAAAATGCCAATTTCACATGCAACTGCATTTCTGTTGATCCAGTCCCGATATAAAAAAACGGGTACTGAGTTATATACTACGGTACATGTTTGCTGAAACTGTGGTGGATTTAGGTTGTTCAAGGCAAGACTTTACTGTTGTAGTTTTACTTCCCAGCTGCAGCACCGGAAACTTTTGGAGCTAATCTCCTTGGTGTATGGTTGGAGTCATCCATTAAGAAGTCTGAAAAGAGGCAGGGGTCATCCAAATGTGGACTAGGAAGGCGTGTAGCAATTTAACTCATATACATGTAGCTTGCTTATTCTTGTTTAAAAATTAATTTATTATATCACTAGAATAAGCCAGATTTATTAGAAGACACTAAGCAAGATGATACAGATAAAATATACATATTACATAAAGTTAGACATATTTTAAAATTCCATGGACGATGATGATGGCAGTCACCAATAGCAGTACGAGATGCCAAGTGGGAGTAGGGTGTGATTGAATTTAAAAAGAAAACGTTGAATCAACTGGAAGTCTTGTGAAGGAAGCAGACAAGAAAGGTGTGTAAACAGCTAGGTCAATGCTTTCAATCCCCTCTTGAACAATGTTACATTAAGCCACCAAACCTAACAGATGTCTCAGAAAGGGCAAATGACCCAACAGGCCAACACCCATCATTCATCAAAGTTTGATCTTTATAAAAGTGTTTAATTTTTATGAAAACTGTGAATCTTTATAAAAGTGCTTAAGTTTTTAAAAAAACTGTTACAAAGTAATTTATCAGTATATTGTTGGTGATTGCCTTTCCAAATTACTTAACTATTTTCAAGATTCCCTCAATATACCAAACAATCATTTAACTGTTCACAGGCAAGCTTTCCATCGTGGATTGCAAGTTCTGCACTTTTAAGTTTATAAAGAAATGGAACACTTCTGGTGGAAGACGTAAAGTTAGTTCGTCAATCATTAGACTGCCATTGCCATTCGTATCGGAGGATGTGGATTGTAATCAAACAGTTCAAAGTCTTCATACTTGAAGTCATCGATGTCTTTAACATCTCGTAGGATCTTCAAGTGAGGAAATGGCCGTGGCTTGCGTTCAAGCTGCTCCTTCAATGGTTCAATGTGATTCAGATAAATGTGAGTATCGCCCATGTTGTGGATGAACTCTCCTGGCCTTAGACCAGTCACATGAGCAATCATATATGTCAACAAGGAGTAGCTGGCAATGTTAAATGGAACACCAAGACCAATATCTGCTGAGCGCTGGTACAACATACATGAAAGCTCTCCATCAGCAACATAGAACTGCACCAGAGCATGACATGGAGGTAGTGCCATCTTGGAAAGGTCCTTTGGATTCCACGCACACATAATAATTCGTCTGTCATTTGGTGAACTTTTAATCTTCTCGATCACATCCTTAAGCTGGTCCATACCTTGCCCAGTGTAATCATGATACATGTCTTTGTAATCAGCCCCTGAATGACGCCACTGGAAACCATACACTGGTCCAAGGTCACCTTCCTCACGATCGCTGAAACCACTTTTGTCCAGGAATGCTCGTGAACCATTGGCATCCCAGATGTGGACATTTTTCTCTGCCAACTCCTTGGCATTTGTTGATCCTCGAATGAACCACAGCAGTTCTTCCACGACGGCTTTCCAGAAGACACGTTTGGTTGTCAGAAGAGGAAAAGAATCTTGAAGACTGAATCTCATTGTGTGACCAAACACTGACAACGTACCAGTTCCTGTACGATCTCCCTTCGGGAATCCTCGATCCAGAAGCAGTCGTATAACGTCAAGATACTGCTGCTCTTCCTTGTTCTCCTGTTGAATGATGCATGTTTTGGAGATGTGGTCTGGTAAGTTTTTACCATTGCAAAGCTCCTTTCTTGTTCCATTTTCTACCACACTGTGAAGCACATCAAATCAAAATTAATAATGAAACACTAAAGCCAGACATGTAAAGCTAATGTTGTACATTACAGACTCAATTCATGTGTATTTAGGGCATGCACATAACTACTGAAGTTTGTGTTAACAATAACAAATCGTGAACGAAACCAAGGTTTTCTCTTACAGTTACGTACACACAATAATAAAAACCGGTAGCCTTTCCAATTTCTCAAACTCTGTCGGTACTCAGGACCTGAGTTTCACATCTATGCTGATGATGCTCAAATAAATAGCTACAACAATAGTAGAATTAATCGTTGATGCTTGAATGCATAAATTACATGCAAACGAAGCTTGCAAAGGCTTCATACAAAACTAAATCCATCACACTCAGGTTTGGCTGTCATCACCACATCAGGGTTGTTTAATGCCTAACCTGACCGTAATGTTGATGACACAATATGTCACATAATACACTCTCCTCTAGGTGTATATAACCTGTGTGTATTTCAGGTCAACCGATCACAGCGCAGCAACCACGGCATAAACATTCAGCCTCCAATAGTAAATGTTTGCCATGCATTCATTTAAAGTCAAGTCCTTCTATAGTGCCGGTACAAGAAAGCATTCAAAGCCCCCCCCCCTGTCCAATTCTCGACGAAAGAGAATAACATCATTTGCTGGTGAGAAAATTTAGTGATCCAATCCATGCAAGAAACAAAATAAATGTTTTGGTCCCGTCTACTGATTGCAGTATTGTTGGGCTCTATGTATAATCGCATCGGCATCTACATGTACACTGCTTGCATTAGCACACTAATTTCTCATCAATGATAAACGAATTATTAAAATTCAGCATAGGGACTCTGAGTTGAGTGACATACAAAACTATCAGCTTCATTACATTCTGCGGCCATAGAACCGATTTCTTGAAAAAAGTCTTTAAAGTTGACGAAATTAGCATTGCTTTATATGTAAACAAAGCCTCGTGCCCCAACCGGAAGTCGCGTCTGATTCGCCGTCGGCCATAGACCAATAGCCGGAGTTCTATCAATCCAGTCCCGGTACTGATTGCCAAAATTTACTTCAGCAACCATCAAATACACCTTTGGAGCTGCACCATTATCTGTTTTAAGTTGCGGTTGTGTCAACTTGAATTTCTACTAAACGAATATTTCATGATGATGACGAGCGTTTATTCGTTTATTGAGTTAACAGGAAAACGTTCAGGCAATCCTGTCTCGGCGTCAGAGCCAAAACTTGTGTGCATCATCTCTTGGCACCTTTGGCACCAGGCTCCTGAAGCTGTAATACTGTAGTGCTTCATCATCAAATATTCGTTTAGTAAGTTAACAACAGGAAAGCTGTAGACGTACAAAGGAAAACTTGGATGATATTACGTATAATTATATCTGTATGTACCGAGTTCTGAAGCCTATTATGCGATGACTTTCAAAAACCTGTACCTCGCATGAACTTCCGGGCACGACATCTTCCACCAAAATGTTGTAAAGTTTATTTAGTAAATATCTAACTTTATTATTTAATTTAACGGTCTTCTTGTTGTCCGATCCAACTTTTCGCGCCAATTTAGTTTCTTGACAAGCTGTCCGCCCCCATAGAGCTTTACATATCACTAGATATATGGTTTATTATATCTATTGTTTATTATATCTATGGTCCGACGAAACCACCAATCACAGACGATCAGGGTCCATTGTATATCAAAGAGGTTCTAGAGTCTAGACGCTGTATGACGACATTACATCTTGTGACTGCAAGATGTGTGTTTATTTCCTTGGCCGCACCTCTTTTGGACGTGCAAATCTCATACTTGGGGGGGGCGATAGCGCATTGGATAACACACTGGGATAGAGAGCGAGAGGTACCAAGATCGAGATCCGTAGGCGGACATGCTTTGTAGGCTGCTATTAGCGCCGTGTATTGCAGGCTGTCTGTTCTGTTGGTAATTAAGATTTATGTCTTCTGTGATTTGTGTTCTTGTGAATTGTTTCAATTGCATAACATGTACATGTACAGCGCAGTGCTTTTGCAGGCGCCTGATTAAAGAAAAAAATTATTGTTATTATTACTTCGTAAATTAATCTCGAGATTTCTACAGCGCCCAAAAAGCGAAGTCGCGGGACTCAGCTTATTCACAGACGCTTAACCAGAACAAGATCGATAGGCTGGAATCGGTTCCCGGTCAAGATCCAAAGCGGCAGGCTAAGGATGCAAACATCAAGTTTTTTTGTTTTGTTTCTTAAGAGTTCCATATTTCTGATCTTTCTTTGGTTTTTAAAACCAAATACAAAAAAACCAAAAAAAACCCTTTGCAGCTATAGGTCAGGCACTCGCACTTGCTTCTATAACCTGCGCCAATTGCGGGGCATTTCGCGTTCGCTTTCCTGAAGTGCTGCATTGACCTTTGTTGTGAATAATCAGCAGTTGCAAGATATAGACCTACTAATTTAGCACTGGCATCAGCCCATCAAGGAATCTGTATAATAGCCTTAATAGGTCCTTGCACTGCCATCTTGTCGTCTTCTTCAATGCACGCGATCAGCGGCTAAGTACGCAAAGACAGCGGATTCCACAAGGTGTCTAATAGTTCAGTGATCACCAGTGTTACCACAGCTGGGGTTTTTTCACTAGATCTGGGGTTTCTGACCTCCGTCTGGGGTTCTGGGGATTTTTTGGCAAAATATGCATAAATCTGGGGATATTTCTGACCATTGGCATTTTGCATGCATAATACACATATTTATATTGTGATTAAATGTAAAAGCTTATACGCTATATAAGTTTTTAGTCCACAACATTAATTTTTTTTCAATACCGGGTGTGTTATTGTCGCTGTCAATAGCCAGAGGTGCTGGCATGGACCAAAATGGGTGCAAAGTCAAATAGAGCGAACTGCCATGATTGGTCTCTACACCCACCCACGTGCACACACACACACACACACACACACACACACACACACACACACACACATATATATCGTTTTATAACATGTATATGTATGTTTTTGTAATTTGCATAATTTAGTCTGCTCTCAGCTTTCAACAGAGATAACAAAATTTGGTCTTTATTGGTTAAGTCGATCTTTGAGGGGGCGCTAAATTTACGCTCGGAACAGGGCGCAGTATATATTATATAGCTTGCTACGGCCATGCTAGTAGCATACTTACTCTCTTATTTTCCAGATTTTATGCCTAATATTGGAATCTATATAGTCTGGGGTTTTCTGGGGTTTTTTCAGAAGGAAATCTAGGGTTATTTCAAAAACCTGAGTGGCAACACTGGTGATCACTGTACGAAGGCAGATGAAAGAAGTGTGGGACGATGGCGGATTTATCTGAAAAATTGTTGCATCTTTTGGCCGAACGAAATGAATTCGATACTTTGGAACTGTCAGAGGAATTAAAGTTTGATCACCAGAGAATAGTTGGAGCAGTTAAAAGCCTTCAATCACTTGGCAATGTATGTCAATCCTGCGTTTTCTGAACCGCATGTGCCATACTTTAAAGCGTCTCGTTATCGCCCAACCGGCTGATGCAACACTGTGTGTAACATGACAACAATGTAATATAGTGTATTTTGTATAGCTTAAGGAGTGACTTTAGTGATTTAAAACAGTTAATTGTGGCAATATAAGGACTTATATATCGCATTTATCATAATACACAAAGTATTAATGGTTGGTTCAATGAAACCGTAGTCCAACATTGGGCAAACTTGTAGTATCGCGGGTTGAAGGATTACACACTTCTCTTTGGGCATGCTTTGCGGACGCGGGAGGGGACCAGGTTTTCTAATGACGACACTAACCCTGACCCTAACCGACCCTCACGACGCCTAACCAGACCCTAATCGATACTCACGACGCCAGTAAATGTACGCACTATATCCTTCAGCCCCCGATTCTAGAAGCTTGCCCAACATTGCAGTCCGTTATTGAGGTGACAATATAAAGACATATATCGCATTTATCATAATACACGAAGTCCAGTTGCAATCCTGTAAGTCAAGGAAATCGGAAATCAGACTGCAGGTAAGCAAGTTAAAATAGATGATTCGGATAAATTTTGACTTTGGCTGGCCGTTGGGAGGCTAAAGTCGACATTTCCCAATTGAACAAGCAGTAATTCAATCCCAGAGTGAGACAAAACAGAATGCTGCTATAAATAAGTAATCAAAGAGCATCAAACACCTGTTTGTGAAAAATACTTTTATTTTGTAAAAGAAATTATAAAATCAAGTTTCTGATTTAGGACCTACTGACGTTTATATTCCATACTGATAGATTGTCTATTTACTTTTTTATATTTCGTCAGTATAAACTATGATAAACGATGCTAAGACACACAATGATTACCGGTAGGCCTACTTTCACTTGCAGGAAACGCAGTCACAAAAACAAATGTATGTAATTATCTACGTAAGAAATATTCATGATTTCTATAAGTAGTTATAAAAAATCCATCATCCACTAGAAGTGTGCGTCGTGTAAGCACCAATTACGTAAAGGCGAGCTTACATGCTTATGGGGAAATGATAGTAGATGGTCAGGCCGGTTTTCCGGCCTGTAGGGTGCAAAGGGTTAAGAGATACCCATAGTGTCAACTATTATTGTACACCTGTAGCGTTTTGCCTGTTGTTTTGTGACATAAACGAATATACATACATTATTGCAGGTCATCTCAAGTGAGCAGAGGAATTCTGTACGCTGGGAGCTGACGGGTGAAGGAAAGGAAGTTGTAGAAAAAGGAAGCCATGAGGCACTTATCTATAACAACATTCCACCCGAAGGAATTAGACAAGAGGATCTTCTAGTTAGTGTTTTGTTTTTAATTTTTGTATTATAAAGAAACCACTTTCCCCTGCAGACTATATTTAAAGTTTTTAAAGAAACAGATTGTGTTTTCAATGGTTTAATAAAGTTATGACTGCCACTTTGAACAATGTGTGCAAGGAGATTTTTTTGTCCATGCATTTAAATTAAGCAGTCACATTCTGTTCTTGATTTGTTCCCATTTCTTTCTAGTTGAATCATCTTTTATTAATCAGCCTTGTTTAAAAATGTAATTACGTCATTCGGGTGATGTTGGAATGCTCTTGAAGCAAATTCTTTTGTCAATGTGAAGGTTTCAGAATTGAAAGACAGTATTAGTGACAAATGCCAAAAGGACAGATTTCATCATTGATAATGACTTTAGGCTTGTTTTTTTAACTACATGAGCTAATGGATTTAATTTAATTTATTTATAATAACTCAGATTACAGAATTCCATGCTTCAAAATTCTTTTATGCCTGTGCAAAATTAATTACATAATGCTTTAGAGTTTATTATGATATTGATTACTAAATTTTTAAATGCAGGGTCTTGTTTCAAATGGGAAAGTTGGTTTCAGCAAGGCCATGTCCAATAAGTGGATCAAAATCGACAAAGCTGCTGAAGGTGGACCGAGAGTCTTCAGACAGGTTTGTTGTTATTTTTTGTCATTTACCTAAAGTTGTATTTTTGCATAGAGTGCTACCAGGTTCTATTTTATGTACAGCGTAAATACTGAAGTGTACAGTCCCATTTGTTAGTGTCTTGTGTTTGTTCGAGTAAGTCTTGCATACATGTATTAAGAGCCTGTGCAACACCTCTACAGCCTGGACTAGTCCGTCATATGACATCTTCTCCTCTTTGTGTCAGATGTCTGATATTGAAATTCTAATATTTTATTTTCTGGACTTAAGTCACAGTTTTTGAATGCACTTCAAAGTTAGCAACGTGTAGAAAGGTACAACACATATGCTGAAATTTAAAAACTTTTGGAATAGCATATATAGGTAAAAACAAACAAAAATTAAATCACATTATTAAAAGCAACATTTGTGCAGTGTAAATACATTAGCTACGTTATATGTAGGCCAGATAAATAAGGATGGCTTTGTCTGTTTTGTTAAATTGATTTACGCTTGTAACTGTTGATCATGTTTCTAAGATATAATTTTCCAGACTGTATGTCACTCTGTTACTTATTAGTTACAGTGACGCAAAAATGGCAAAATTTTGTTAAATTTGACTTCCGGTCAGAATGCATACAAGTGCGTTTGCTAACAACAGCCATAATGCCAACCATAAATGTACCTGTAGGGCTATTGTTAGCAAATACTTGTTAAAAAGAACTGTATTCATCTTAAAGTTCTCTGCCCTCAAGCAGGTGCCATTCCTCTCAATGTTTCGCTTCTTCCTTCAGTTTCCTCTATCCATCCATCATCATCCAGTCACAGCAGCATCTGTTGAGGTCTTCCTATTGTTCTCTTGCCCTCCATTCTTCCCTCCATGATAGTTCTCAGGATGGAGTCTCTTCTTAGTATATTACCAATACACTTCTTATGATGTATCTATGCAACTCCCATGTTACGATATGTTGACCATATGCAATATACATTACACAGTGAACAGTTTACACCACAGGGTGTGCTCGAGGCTACTGCTCAATCTAGAAGTTTTGCCTATGTTGGCCTCTCTAGCAATGTTCCCTCTAATTTATGGGAGTCTGTGTGTGCATAAAATTTCTTTTGTGCAACATTTTTACAAGGAGAGTAAAATTCTGTGCGCATTGTGGATTCGGTGGATAATCAACGTTACCGTGTCTTCAACTCACTTTTTAGGCCTAGGCTACATGTACGTTGCTTAAAATTTTAGCATTTGTTTAAAATATAACACAGTATGGAGTTAAGGAATTTAACAAGTTTTACATGTAAAAATAGATTTATTAGTAAAAATTAGTGTTTCAGAGATATATTGTAATGTGGCGTAACCTTTACAAACTTTTTAGTGTGCGCTCCATGTTTTCTTGTGTGCGCTCGTCTCACGACCTCTGCGCGCGCACACGCGCACAGCTTAGAGGGAACATTGCTCTCTAGCTCTCTAGTTAGAACTGTTTTTCTCAGTGATTGCGACTCGAGCTCCTCAGTCTTTCGCTTCCTTTGTTCCGGAAACATGTGAAGTCCACTTTATTTGTTAGTGATAGCACTGACTTGGGTTGGGAGCACCTCTGAATCGTTGAATGGTGCTTTATAAATGTGTGATTCCAATTACTGTATTTATACTTATAATGTTGTTTATAGTATTAGGTTTAGGTTATTCTTTTGGTTGGGCTGTGCTTGTGTGGAGGACCCGCACGTGCTGCCAGGGCCGGTTTAACCACTAGGCGAACTAGGCGGCCGCCTAGGGCGGCACGCTTCTGGGGGCGGCAGAAAAGCTAAATAAAAAATATTTTTTAAAACATTGCCGGCGTTTTGCCACCATTCATTAATAAATGAATACAAAAATAAGAAGCGGCTTCAAACAGACCACAGACATTTCGAAATCTTAACGTCAGTCATGTGGCACGTCACGCTTATGCCCTTAACTAGCCTATCGCAAGTTTGAAGTTGCTTACTAGCGACATATTTGAAATGAAACTGAGACCGATCATCAGCAATGTTACCACTACTTCGGTGTTTCCCAAGATCTTGGTTTTTATTCCGAACTTCTAAAATGGGGTTTTCTGGAGACCTTGTGTTTTCACTTGGGTTTTCTTGTTTTACTGAAACCCTGTTCTCATTCAAAGTTTAATCAATTTTTGTTAAAAACATAATTCATGTCAAGAAAAATCTAGTGCTAGTACATAACCTGACACTAAAGTATTGAGTGATCGAGGTCAATAAATGGCGCAATATGTGTGCAAGCATTGACATACTAGATTTAAAATAGTTTAAAATAGTTACAAGACGCCGCATATTTATTCGATTTGACGTCTTCTTGACACTTCCAGTTTTTGTGGCTAGTAATGAGAGAAGCTTCTCGAAGCTCAAAAGAAATATATTTGCGTAGGCCTACTTCCATGCTGCAAGAAAGATTTGCTGGACTGGGCCTACATTGTCAATTGAACATGATAGGCCTCTTGCTGGAGACATTGAACTGATAGAACTCTTCTACATTTGCTAAAGTGAATTATTTCTACAGACTTCGTAGACAGTTCCTACGTAGGTAGGATTATGACTTAGTACACGTAGCTGTAGGATTTCTTACAAAGTGTTCAAACGAAAAATGTGCACTGTCTCATTATTTAATAGGCCTGCATGTATTTACATTTTAAATTCCCATTAAACGTGTTACATCGTCACATAGGCTGCATAGCTAATGCATGTTCCAGACTGTTACTGTTATTAAAGATAACTTTTAACTTAGTTAATTTAATATTAATTAGTTATCGCAGTTACCGGGGGCGCAGCGCGACAGGTTCGCCTAGGGCGGCAAATACTCTGGCGCCGGCCCTGCGTGCTGCCATTCTATTTACCTCAAGGCTGCTGCTTTCTGATGAGACTTTTTGTTCGTAGTGAACTTTTAACACTATATTTGATATTATGGGCAGCAATTCTGTAAGGCAGTGGTTCCCAAGCTCTTTTGATGGAGGGCAAAGTCTTACTTTTAAAATATCATGGCGGGCCACAGAGATCTGAGGAGCCGTCCTCAGTTGCAGTGGCGTAACTAGGGGTTCGCGCGCCCGGGGCAAGAATTTCCTAAAAAAAAATTTTCTTACTTCCGCCAAAATTTCTGATGACCAATTTGCGCCCCCCTCTCTCCCGCGCCCCATGCAAAACTCATGTATAATAGTTACTTTTTACTTTTTTCCACTATTTCTTTAACAAAAAAATTGTCAGAAGCCTAAATCAAGAAAACAAGGTAATTTAATTTTTTTTCAAAATTTGTGAGTGACTGTCGCGGGCCACATTCAAAGGATTGGCGGGCCACTTTTGGCCCGCGGGCCACGGTTTGGGAACCACTGCTGTAAGGTACTTACAGGGCACTATGTTATATGTTTAGATTACTGCTACTACTCGTACTATGAAAAATGTTTACTATCTTACTATTGACAATGTTATTTAACCCCAAGGTTGAGAAGATCCATGATGTTACGCAAGAAATCTGTCAGCTGATAAAAGATCTTCAGTTGGACAGTGTAACGGAACAACAGAGGAACGACTTCAAGAAGCGGAAACTGATCAGCGAAGTGTATGTTGTCCTGTGGAATGCTTACTTAGAATGAGAGCAAAACTCAGAAAGGCATCAATTTAGATGCCGTGTAGACATGACATGCAGAATCAACAGGTGTCTATTATGTAGGTAGCTTGCACAAATTTCTTATGTAGGATCAGCATTAAGAACTAACTTTTAAGAAGTTCTTAGTGCCGCATCGTAATGATGTATCGGCTTTAAGAACATTGTCTTAAGAGGTTCTTAATGTAGTCCTAGTGTAGCATAAGCAGCTGAGCCCAGACAGAAGGGGCTCAGCTGCCATAATTTATCTCAGTGGTACCAGTGAACAACATGTGGTTTGTTTATTGACTTGGCCCTTGGGGCATGCTTATGTAATTATTTGGCAATATTCTTTAATGCCTTCTATTGAACAAGTAGTAACTATTATCAATTTTTTATGTGAAGCAGTTTAATTCAATAAAAAAACACAAATTATGCTATATTCACTCATGACTTGACACTTCAATGATGAGCATGTACTAAAAGCTACTGGAAAAAATAATCCCTCCTCGTTAAAGGATTAATTGAGGTGCTGTATATAGTATCTGACTGTATATAGTATCTTATGTTCTCTTGGTTGAGATTAACTTTACTATGATGATGCTGTTCATAATATCAAGCAACAGATAACAAGTGTTGCTAATCTTTAACATAGAAAGTGCTACAACTTCTATTTCAATGGAATTTTATCATGTAAACAGTGTATTGAAGAATTATATAATTATGTCATTTGCCAAATGATTAAATGTGTTCCAACCCAAGACTTTAAGCAGAATTTACTACTCTATAGCTTGTGATCAAATATTATACTATGATGTTTTGCATGTATATTATTATATATGTATATGATAATTATGATTACTTTTATTTACTTTCTATGAACATTTAACCAATAATAATTTGTCTAATTTACAGGAAAATTGTGTCTTATTTGGTTAAGAAGGGAAGCGACTTCAAGACAGTTGTTACAAAACAGGAAATTGAACTTACAGCAGATATGATAGCAACGTAAGTCTGTTTAGCTGTTAATTGATTTTCCTCTACCATTTGTACATTAATGATTTCACGGGGATTAATTTAGTGGGTCGTTTTCATCAGATGCATAGACACTGTTATTTTTACAGTCCATACCCTCACTATGTAGTCATTGACAATGACTGGCACTCTGGCACGTCCTACGAAGTTTGTTCCCACCTATTGTTCACCACCTGTTATGACCTGCGCTCTAGACCACACCAATTCACACTCCCTGAAAAAGATGACACTAACTTTATACCCAGGGTACTGTTTAGACGGTAACTCAATTTTATGTTAACGTCTCGACACTCTAATTACCTCTATTGTCACTGAATGCGGTTTGTCACTCAGATTTCAATAAACGAATATATCTTTCCAGTTACCATAGTATTAAGGATACAGACCAATCCATTTTTTAGCTAACTTTGCCACATAAAATTTGATGCCTGCTTTCTTTGTTTATCTCCAATTTTCTATAATTTATTTAAATTATGTGGTTAATCATGTTTGCGATTAATTTTGAACAAATAAGTTATGCATCTGTACCTTGATTGGCTAGTGGATCCTGGAAGGAAAAGCAGTTCAAGCCTTACAACTTCAATGCCCTTGGTCTTCCACCTCCAAGTGGTCATCTACACCCTCTACTGAAAGTCCGAACTCAGTTCCGGCAGATTTTCCTGGAGATGGGGTAAAAAAATTTCCAACTTCTATTGTATCAGTAATGTGTTCACAAAATTATGAATTGACTTTTCTCATGAAAGGTTTATGTAACTAGGACCAAACTTAACGTATTTCCAGACTAAGTTTCAGTGTGGTACATGAGCTTTGAGGGCACCAATATATACATAGATGCGACACATTTTGAATTTATGGCCGTTGTGAGCAAGGACGCTTATGCATGTTCTGAGTGGAGATCTGTACGAGTGTTCCCTACGTCCTAATACGGTGCATGTATTGCCTTTACAAGAATTCTGCAAGTTTTGTATCACTTGGACTTATAATAAGTAGCAACCTATAGCCTGGAAGTACTTTCAGAAGAAGAGCTTATTAAGAATCTGGAAATTTGTGACATTCATTGTATATCGTGTGCAAGCTGAGGTTGTTAATTTATGATTTCCAAATCATTTAGTTAGCAAAGGACTTGTTTGCCAATAGGTTCTCTGAGATGCCAACCAACAACTTTGTTGAGAGCAGTTTCTGGAATTTTGATGCCCTCTTCCAACCGCAGCAGCATCCAGCTAGAGATGCACATGACACTTTCTTCATATCAGGTATGATGGCTAGTTTTATTTACTTAACAGCCAGATGGTTATTAAAACTTTTCTGGTTAAGCACAAACATTGTGATGGGCAGGTTTATCCTTTAACTACAAGAGTGTACTAAAAGCGACTGGGAAAGAATGTGGCTCATTGTTAAAGTGTTAAACAAAGGAAACTTGATATCAGAAGTAAGGCTAAAAGCAAACAAATTGGTGAACAAAATTTTCGTTTAAACCCGTACTATACTTAACCCTTTAACGACGAGCTGCATTGGTTATTCCATACATTTTAGTACACGCTCATCGTTAAAGGGTTAAGCCACAGAAGTTAAGGGTTAGTTCAGTCAATAAATGCAACTAAATGCATGGATCTAATATAATCTAAGTACTTCTAAAGGGCCATTATCATGATGCCTAAAGGATCAGTTGGTGTTTGCTTCAAGTGAAATTGTCAAAGGCACTTTGTCGAAGCTGTGTCGAACAAATTTGTGTAAAATTTATGAATTTGTTACAGTTTTTTAAAACTGTGGCTACGTTATTCATATTTTGTAACACTGAATATGAATAGTGTAAATTATTCCATTACATTATTCCACAGCTTTAAGGAATAATGTAACCAATTTCTAAATCCAATCTATGTGATCTATTAACTGTTGTCGTAATGCCCAAGCCATCAGTCGATGGTCGCTTCTTGAAAGTGAAATTGCAAATATTATAATTGGTTGTTGAAGCCATGTTAAAATCCAACAGAGCACAGAAATTATGCAGTGAATAATAGATTAACATTGGTTAACAAATGTTTAGTGGTTGTTTTGCCTATAGAGAATATCTGTCTGAAAATCTTCTTTTGTAAAAACGTATTCACAACCGGACCATTTTTGTTAGATTATAGTCTGTAATTTTATCCTTTTTATGTTGGTTATTGGGAATCAATATTTGTGCTGCAAATATTGCTTATCATGTTTTGATTGAAATGTTAATCTTCAGAACCAGAAGAAGCTCATGAATTTCCAATGGATTATCTGGAAAAGGTGAAGACTGTTCACTCTACTGGTGGATATGGATCACAGGGGTATGTTAGGTTTCTTGAATTCTTCACATTGAAAGATATTTCTTGGCTTTTGAAATTTCTACTGAAATATATTATAGCAAAATGTATTATTCGTTATTTATATGCTCAGAATTTATGGTTAATTAATGATGTGGTAAATACTATCCCTCATTAAATTTCATTTTGCTGTGTTAAAGTTAAGAACTGTAAATTCTACATATTTTGATCACATATAAAGGCTATGTGAGTGACTAAATCATTAAAATCGAGTGCAATTTGTTGCAGATATAAATATGACTGGAAATTGAAAGAAGCAGCAAAGAATATTATGCGAACGCATACAACTGGAGTGTCAGCTCGGATGTTGTATCGTTTGGCACAGCAGGTAAATTTACTGTGGTAGTAGAAAAACTGCCATTGTTGTTGTTTACATATTTGTTTCATAGTTTCGACCTGGGTCCTGTTCAGAGCGAGTAAATATACCTACATTATTATGACTCATGGCTGCAGTGATTTAAATCCTGGAATTGTTTTTACTTTTTATACAGCAATAAGATAATACATGTATAGGTTTATAAGTACATCAATTGTACAGAGAGGTTGCAAATGTTTTTGATTTTGAGGACTGGTCTGAAAGCTGAGAAAATGTCCTTTGAGTTCATCTGAAATACACCTGATGCTATTTTTACAGTGGTAAAATCTCCAGCATTATGTGATTGTATGATACTGTTAACAACTCTACTATAAAAAGTATGTGATTAATGTCACTCGGTGTGAAAGCACTTGAGTAATTCCACAAATACTTTGCTGAGAAATTTATGTTTGTATTTTATTATAGGAAAAGTTTACTCCTGCAAAATATTTCTCTATCGATCGTGTCTTCCGCAATGAAACTTTAGACGCAACTCATCTTGCTGAATTTCACCAGATTGAGGGTCTTGTAGCAGACTATGGACTGACTCTTGGAAATCTCATGGGATACATTGAGGAATTCTTCAAGAAATATGGTATTTGTGAAGTCTTATACATTTCTTGGACTTTTCTTTCACAAAGATAGCTATGATGGTGTTTTGCCACTGGGAATGATATCTCTACCTGTGTGCTTAATGTTTCTTCTTCTTAGCCTAAAGGTTCCAACAAGCTAAGTTTTATATTTGTGAATACTTTACAGATAAAGTGTGTGATATTTATGTCCTTTGTTATAATTAAATCACTTGCTTTAGGTGTGGTTGTCAAGTATACTTGATATAAACATCAATGCTTAGCTGGTTATAAAGCTTTAACAGATACTCACAGAAAACCTTTATTTGCCAATTTCATGCAAAAATCAAACTATTGATTTAGACATTCAGAAATCATTTAAACACAAGTGTAAGCATTACAAGCTATTCTGTTGGCATCATCAAACTAATGTCCTCTTTTAATCTTAACAGCAGATTCGGTTTGCAGTCATGAAGGAGAGAGTGTAATGTCTTGGATCTGTTTTAGGGCACTGAGAATGAACCCCGTTGGTAAAGGTGTGACTAATTCTTATAGTGATCTGCTCTCTGACACTGGGGTGCACTTTTCTTGCAATGTACCTAAAACATTTTCAGAGTTTTTACTCTGTCTGTACTTACATTAAACACTTGTTATTGAACAGGAATTACAAATATACGATTCAAACCTGCGTACAACCCATACACAGAACCAAGCATGGAGATCTTCAGCTACCATGAAGGTCAGCATTTCGAAATTATTAACATATTTGTTTATATATGCCGCCTCATTTTGCCACTGACAGTGTATGGTCAGTGTGTTCATTTAATAGCGGAGTTCACCAGGAGGCAAAGTTGGAGCAGAAATTTAAAAACACCATTTTTCCTGGTGTGGATTTAAAGCCTCTGCAACCTATCTGTTTACAGTCCAGCATGCTACCAACTAGGTTGTCATGGACACCTGCATAGCCATAAAAGAATAACCATTAAAGATGCTAGAAACTGATTTTTTTGCTTTACACGAATATATGGAGATTGGACAAGATTTGAATGACCAGTGACTAGAAAGAAGTGTTACCAAAGATGAGCAGTATTTTAATATAGTTTTATACTGTGCTTTGCATTGCCTTGAGATAGTATCGTATCGTATATGAGAATTTATAAAGCACCTCTTGCAGTACTGGCTATTCAGAGGCGCTCATATTTTCTGCGCAAGTCTCATGATGTTAAATGTCATTTGTACAGAATATTTGTCAGATGACTAACATTGCTCACTATAGTTGAGTCACCAGTGGCAGGCTGGCGCAAACACGTTATGCCCAACCAACAGATTCCTAACTACAGTTTACAGATCGCAGTTCAGAGTTTCTGCAGCACGGATGATGAAATATCGGATGATGAAAGTAATGTCGTCCGGAGATCTCTCGAACCATCCTGGATATTCCTGCAGAAAGAACAGGCATCGGTTGGACGTCGAACGGTTGATATCGTATCCGCGATTGACATTTCTGGCTCCTCTCCAAAGACCCGCTCGGCCATTATTCCTCCGTGTCAAAGTTGACCGACGATGACGGCGTAAGTAGGTCAATTGGATGAAACCTGTCTCCCCTCGAGCTGTAAGGTGGACCGTTCCAGCCAAGGAGAAGTTGAGATTCGCAACCAAAACCTTTCAAAACGCAGTATATCCATTGCAAAGTTAAGAGAAAAATCCAACACGCCGACTCAGCAATCAGTAATTCTCCCAACGTGCTAGATCTATCGAGCAAATGCTGCATTCCGACAAAGTAATCTGCCAAAATGACAGAGACGGCATGTCAGCAGCCAACATGGTCGCTGACATGCGCACAGATAGTGCTCCATGTCTGTCAGACACAGAGAATGGAAGACTTAACATGATTTGAAAGTATGTTGAAATGTTTCAAGTTGAACTGTAAAGAGGATGGCTCAAGTTGTGAATTGTTTTGAATAGCATCTTGTTACTTTTATTAGGTCATTAAATGTTTTCTGTCTGATTTTTAAGGTCTTGGCAAGTGGGTGGAAGTTGGTAACTCCGGAGTCTTTCGACCCGAGATGCTTTTGCCAATGGGCTTGCCTAAGGATGTGTCTGTCATTGCCTGGGGATTATCTCTGGAGAGGTAATGTAACAAATCCAGCCTCCTAAGTTAATCATGCTGAAGCAGTTAAATTCTGCACACCATTGTTGACAGAAATATGTTTCCAGATGTCAGGGACATTTTGCTTAAGTTCGTAGAAATTGTTGTCTTCTGTATTTCTTCTAGAACCAGCATTGATGGTTCTATTTGATTGTTTTCCAACCATCAGATATCTCAACAACAGTCCCACAAGTGTAAATAATGCTTGGGAAATTTGTAGCACATTTATTGCTGTAACAAACCATGCATGTGTTTTAATAGAATACTGCTTTTTCCCTCAAGTCAGTTTCGTGAGAAAGCACACTTATAATGTCATAGCTTTGCGTCTACAGTCTCGGTGGAAGGTTTATCAATGTCACAATTTTGATAAGTCACAAAGTTTGGTGTGTATTTGTTTTAGACCAACAATGATAAAGTATGGAATCTACAACATTCGTGAACTGTTCGGTCCTAAAGTTAACCTTCAGAAAATCTACGACAACCCATTATGTCGACTCGACAAATAAATAGATAGCACGTAGGACTGTGAAGGAAATTAGTCTCACATTTTTATGCCTAAAAGGACATATGTGATTCTGTAACTTAGGCTGAAAACGGTTCTTGAACAAGTCATGTGCATTGTATCCCGGTTTTGTTTTCAATTATGCCATCAACCAAATTTGAAAATGGAACCACCCAAAAATTAGTTGAATTTGATAGGTTAATAATACGACTGGAATACACATTGTTGTTTAAGCTGCATTTATTCTATGTGAGATACTGACGGATTCAGGATAAAGAAAGGAGTACGGCAAGGTTGCATTTTGTCTCCTTTTCTATTTAATTTGTATGCAGAAAGGATAATGAGGCAGGCAGGAATGGATGAAGCTGAAGAAGGAATAAAGATAGCGGGAAGAATATTGAATAATCTGAGATACGCTGATGACACAACACTATTGGCGGGCAATAAAAATGATTTGATAGAAATAATAAGAAGACTCAAGAGAGAAAGTGAGAAAGCAGGACTCTATTTCAATATAAAGAAAACAAAGATCATGACAACAGAGCAGGAGGACAGTTTCGTAGTAGACAATGAGGAAATAGAAATGGTAACAAGCTTTACATTTCTGGGATCAGTAATAGAAAAAGACGGAAAATGTGATATGGAAATAAATCGTAGAGTGGCGATAGGAAAAGCTGCAATGAACGGTCTGGAAAAAATATGGAAGGACAAACATGTCAGTATAGACACAAAAAAAAGATTGGTGAAGGCTCTAATCATACCAACAGTAACATATGGCAGTGAGACATGGACATTGACTAAGAAAACGAGAAAAAAGATTAACGCATGCGAAATGTGGATATGGAGGAAAATGCAGAGAATTTCATGGACGGAGAAAAAGACTAACGAATGGGTGCGCAGGGATATAGGAATTGAGAAAGAAGAGACACTTCAACAAACAGTGCTAAGAGCAAAGCTGAGGTTCTTTGGACATATCATGAGATCAGACGGATTGGAAAAGGAAATGATGTTAGCATATGGAGAGGGAAGGAGAAAACAAGGACGACCAAGGATAAAGTGGATGGACGAGATACATGAAATAACTAGAATGAATTTGACAGAACTGAGAGATGCGACGGCGGACAGAAGAAAATGGAGGAACTTGATCAAGACGGTCGCCAGGGTTCAAGGAACCGACAGCACAAGGTAACAAGGTGCAATAACTGCAGTGTGCACATGATCAATGGTGGCAATGGTACATAAGAGTTAGAACTAGTGCTATTGCAGCAGTTCAAGGATGCTACCATCTTATAGTGTTACTCTGGCATTCAGTTGGCATTAAAACCCGCTGTGTTATGAGTTTGTGATAATGCGCATTGTTTTGGAAAAGTGGTGTAGCTAGACATCTCTAGGATAGTTGTGAACGTATGTGTTTAGTTGAATTTGTGTTTTGAGTTGTGTTATATGTCTAATATTGTGCAGACCAAAGCATGAAAAGACGCAAGTTGTGCGTCATCTGGGGAAGTGTACTATGTCATCTTTGGCAAGAAAAGATTCTGTAGCTGAGAAAACATGAGGACAGAACATTGCTAAAGTCACAGCCAAAGAGGAATAATTGAGCTATTGCTGAAGCTTTCCAGAACTGTCCCCATTGGATGGCGGCGGTCATTAAAGTTTTCCTTTTGAACAGTTGTTCCGGGTGCATACAGGGACCAGAGTAGCCCTCGGAGAGTACAGAAGAATTGCCTACCCCATGGTTCTGTCCTCTCACCAGATGTCTTCAACATCCACCATACAGTCATGCAATTTCATGTATGCAGATAACTTATGTCTCAGGTCTCAAAGTTGCCCTTTCATGGAACTTCAGGAATTTTTATGCTGAACAACAATGTGGTGATCATAGCCCATTCAAACAGGTAGCAGTAGTTAAGGATCTCACCTGATCACTTAATTGAAAATGAGCAGGGTTGAGGCTATATAAAAACATGTACATTTACCATCCAGCCACCCACTACTCGAGCCTTTCCCGAGCCCAGTCACTACTTGGCTCTAGTTTTCAACGGAGCCATTTTAATACCACTATGAACATTGACTGTGGACTGATTTCCCTCCTGAATCACAAAAATTTTCGGTTCATCGGCCAGTACTTATTAATTGTCTCTCACCCGCAATCATCTGTCTAAGGCCCTATCTTTTTCACTCCCCAGGCTTTCCAATCAAAGTTGAGGTCTCACCTCTTCAATAATTCCTACCCTGAGTTATCTGATACTCGATCTTCTTCAACTTTACGAAAACACCTTAGAGTAGCTTCCAAACCCGTCAGCCGCCGAGCCCAAACATTTTTCTGCAAGCCGATAAAAACGCCGGAAATTGCGGATTAGCGGAAAAATTGCCGTGTTAGGCTATTTCACTGCTAGCTGCCAGAAAAGGTTCAGCTGGAACATGCACACAATAAATTGTGTTTATGACTTTAGTAGATTAGCTCGCCAAGTTTGGACTGAAACTGTTTCGTATGACTGTGCGCCACTCAGCATTGTTCATGGCATTGTTTTACAGTAGGCCTAGACCTACTGTTGTTCTAATGTGTAAGGGGTCGTCCATTAATTATGTCAACAAATTATGTCAACAATCCCAGAACCCCCCTACAAAAAGAAACAATGGCTCAATACATGTAGAATCATTTTTTTAAAAAGTTTTACACTAAAAAATACAATCTCGAATTTCAAAATATGAGTTTAGTTTATTACCAGCTTTTTAGTAGTATTAAACATTAAGCACTCTATACATTTTTAGCATTACTTAATGTTTTTGCAACCATTGTGAAGGGTCTGTACGAGTTGATTCATTGTAAAAAAAAGTGTTGACGTCAAATTGTACCGAAACAACCAACCCCCCCCATTGTCAACAACTGGCCGATAAAGGTAGCTACGCGCTTGTACGGCTAGCCGAAAACCAGCCGTAAATTTGCTCTAGCCAGCCGTTAACCAGAAAAATTGCAGCTTTTGGGTATGGCAGCTTCTCTGCCTCTCTCTGCTCTCTGGCATCGGGACTTGGATCTCCGGTTTACATTCTCTGGTCAACCCTCCCCTCTGACTTGACGCAGCGCTCATAAATATACTGGTGCCCTGCCCTTAGCTTTTAAGTAGCGCTTATAAATATCGAGATTACGATGGGTTGTTAAATAGTAAATGTAAATGTACATAGTTTCTATAGTGACCATAATTCCCCAACCTTGCTCATATTTCAACGACTATCAGATCTGCGAATAGGCCTAATAATTTGTAATGAAATCGCTGACGAACAGCGAGGCAACCTCTAGTGCAAATAAAGACAACCAGTTATCTTGATATATCAGATTTCACATTTATTTTGCTCGATTCTCTCCTTTCCCCGATATGGTTTTACTTTAAGATTTAAAAAATTCACCAGGGCCCTATTTAGAGTGACAACATCAGCGAAGCGACGATCAATAGGTCAAAATTGTCTGAATTCTATGTTTTGCAGTCACGTGTTCATATGAAGTCACGTGTTTTCATATATACTCATCTCGTCTTTTCGCTCATCTATATTTTGAAACTTCCACCGAGAGACTCTGGCAAATATGGCGTTGATCGGTGAACACAGTCGACGAAAAATCTGCTATTATTACGACGGTAAGGGAAATTCTATATTCTGCCGACGTGTTGTAGGTTATGCTCGCGTTTTTATAGCATATTTAGTATCCAAAAGATGTTGAATACCATCTTCGGGTGAACAACTTGCCATCGCGCGTTCCAAAGACAAAGACCGCGCTGTGGAGGATTCTTCATGTAGGAAGGAGATCCGGAATTAAGGAGTCCCTCCCTATTCCTGTTTTGATCATAGGGTGGGGTAATTTTATTTAAAGCCGCTGATGTGCACCACGTGCAAGTAATGGTGCTGCGATAAGAGTAGGGCAAACTTATAGTATCGTGGGCTGAAGGATTATGCAGTATCTTTGGGCATGCTGCGTGAACGCCGGACGGTACCAGGTTTTCTAATGACGACACTAACCCTAAACGACCCTCACGACGCCTAATCTGACCCTAACCGACACTCACGACGCCAGTAAACTTACGCACTATATCCTTCAGCCCCCGATTCTATAAGCTTGCCAAGAGTAGTTTTGAATTAACCAAACGTGAAACAGGAGTGACTGAAGTGCCTTAGGCAAGTTCTTTCACTACTGTAAGTAAGATGTAACGGCGGGCACGTAGCAAATTCCCAAAATAGAATTTTCGCCGGATCCCTGAAATGTATTTTCTAACTTAAAAAATGAAATCTAATTCCTCGAGATATTTCAGAATATACTAGTCAGGATATTTCCCAAAATTATCCATACTAGTTTTCAGGATTCGAACGCTTAAAGTAAGTAACTAAGTAAGAATATTCTTTATTTGACTACCAGCAAACACGGGTGCGAGCCGAATTCCTGAAACCTGAATCCCCGAAACGAATTTCGGCCGGACCCCTGAAATTGATTTTCTAAGTCCGACCCGAATGAACATAATTAACAAATAAACATTTGAATAGGCAGTATATTGATATACGTCAAGGCCACGCTAGGTCTTTGTCATGTTTACAATTTAACTTTAAATAGCATGGCCGCTTTCTAGAAAACTGTTTTGGGGAAATCGGGCTTTTGTGTGTTTTCTGGTTTCGGGGATTCGGGTTGACCCTGCAAACGCATAGTAGCTTTCATAAGAAATAAATAATAGAAACATTTATCATAGTCACATAACATTCTCATAATAAAACTTCTTTTGCAAAGGCATCAACTCTAGGCCTGGTTCGCGTATTGTATTGAGTGAGCTTACGGGGAGGGAGGAGGTCGTGAAGGATGTGACATAGGTTTGAGATAATTGAACGGAAAAGAGTAGAATCAGCTCTAGAACAGTGTTTGTCAAAACTAGGAAAATCGGCAGGGAGGAAGCCTGAACAGTTCAATTTTGCAAGAATTCCGTCAAGGCGTTTACGTTCCCTACAGTGGTAAATCCCCTCCAAACAGGGAGACATAAAGTAGCCGTGCAGGGTAGTTGCTCTAACAACGTCAAAGAGACGTTGACCGTGGGCGACCAAAACACGTAGAGTGAACATGGATTGTCGGGCTTTGCAACATATTTTGTCAACGTGTGCCTCAAAGCCAACCCGATCAGAGATGATGACACCCAAAATAACCATATCCTGGACCCTCTCGATGCCCGGGATGGGGTGGGGGAGGGAGGACAATGTTTGGACCGCGGTCGTCTGACGATCATTTCTCTGGTCTTAGTATGGTTTAATTTAAGATTGTTAATGGTTGCCCATTTAGAGATATGTTGAAGTTCAGAAAGAGTAGAAAAATTGTTGCCCGAAATTACAACCACCCTATTAACTACAAGATTTTGGTAATAATTGTATAAGATTATGCTGAGCTTCAGATAATCCTATATTTTGTGGTTGTATGTTATTCTTGTAAACTGTTCTTTTTTAAATTGCCTATTTGTTTTGGTTGAATGCTTAAACTGTTGTGTTATGATTTAATTATATATTTGTTATCTGTATTATGCATATTGTGTTGCTTTTAGGGGACATTGGCAACTATTATTATGGCCAGGGTCATCCCATGAAACCACAACGAATTCGCATGTGTCATAATCTACTTCTGAACTATGGATTGTATCGAAAGATGGAAATTTATGTAAGTATTCTTTAAATTTGAGTTAAGTCAATTTATAAAAAAACGGACATTGAGCTGAATCTGTTGCTGAAGGTTTGCATGCATGTTTAAGTTGTTTTGTATTATTTTTGCATTGATGTTATAAATTTACTAATTGGTTATGCCTAATGAAGTAGAAGAAACGTTTTTGCACTTTTATAAAAAAATTATACAGGGGCCTTTAAAACCTTGCAGAAGCTATGTTTTGAAAGATAATTCATACTGCATGGTTCTATTGCCCAGTTACATTGTCTAGGAGATGAATGATGTGTATTGTGTAAAGGTATTATTTACGCTTTCTATCATATACGTTTTTACCTTTAGAGTTTAATTCGCCATTTTACGTAGATTAATGAAAAATAAGTCGTCAACAAAATATGTAAGTTTACTTTGAGAATTGTACAAAATTTTACTTCAATAATTAACTATGTATGTTAGAGCTGTTCCGATATAACTTTTTGCGAACAGCCGAATATTAAATAGCCAATACCGATTATGAGACCGATTATTTCATTATGAAAATGTTCGGTTCCGAAGCATCAATCTATTATTGCAATGCAAGCACGTGTTTTGCTGCTTGTGCTCGCCGTGATCAAAATATTTATTTATTTCAGCATTTTTACGGGCTGCAGCGTAATGTCAGTGGGTGGATCACGGGCCGCCAGTACATGGTATTGTTAAATCATCTGCCATGTGGCGTGCCATCAAAACTAGGAAAAAATATTTTTTACATCGGCACCGAATATTTTTTCCGATACCAGTTATACCAATTGTTCTAATAATTGGCCCGATTATGAGTATAGCTGATTAATCGGTACAGCTGTAATGTATGTATATGTATGAATTTATGTGAATACTGTGGTTAATACTTAATATTTGAATTAACAGCGTCCGCACAAGGCAACCCAGGAAGAAATGACAAGATTTCACAGTGATGACTATATTAAGTTTTTGAAGAACATCAGACCAGACAACATGGGAGAATTCAATAAGCAGATGCAAAGATGTAAGTTCATCAAATTGTATGGGCTGTTGGCAAATAATAATGTATCTTTCTCTTTCAGCCAGTGTTTTCTAATTGAATTATTGCAGCAGCCCACCTCATAAAATTTGGTTATTGCAGTGTTGTTGATTCACAAAAAGGCTTGTTTAAAAGGTGTGATCAGAGTAATTTGCTTAATATCTTTGAAAAGGTGTGATCAGAGTAATTTGCTTAATATCTTTGGTAAAACACATGTTATGTGACCATTAATAGAATTGTTTTTTAATTGTAGTCAATGTTGGTGAAGATTGTCCTGTGTTTGATGGACTTTATGAATTCTGCCAACTGTCAACTGGTGGTTCTATTGGTAAGAAACTTTGCTGACTTAAACAGTTGTGTTTCCATGTGTATATCCCACAGGTTCAGCAGTTTTAGCAGAAAATCGTGATACTGGTGCATGGAGTAAACGCTATGGGATAATTAAAGCAACTTTTTTAAAGACATAGGATATTAAACTTGTGTAGGATAAACAAAAACGAAAAAAACTAAAATTTGCATTGGACACCTACGGGCTTTCGGCCCATGGATCCTGATGATGATGATGATGAGGAGGATAAACATTGGATATTAAAGTTTAAAAAAACAGGATATTAAACTTGAAAATTTTGGTTGATATTTTATGATACAAAGTTATGACTATTTTGCAGGGGTATATTTTGGTTGCAGATTTTCATTGTTAGCATCTATGTTAAAGTGATATTTGGATGATTGAGGACATTCCAGAAACATGCTGAGGCCTTACTTTTGCCATAAAATTCAGTTAACATACCTTTAGGAAGTTATAAATTTATGTTTGACTTCGGAGAGATTCAAGGAAAATAGAAACTTGAGTTCACTGTCCTTAAGACATTCATGTTGCCAACATCTCTTATCATAACTTTAATTAACTTTATAAAGCACGAACCAGCGTTTGTGCTGCATGATTAAGTTCACCATTAATTAGAGGAATAAATAGGCTAAAATTATTCCATTCGTTATTTTATGCACATGTGGGGTAGTTGCAGATCTGTAATCAACTCAACAGCTGGTGGCTGGTGCTTTATTTGATGATAGCATTTTAAAACAACAATGGTGAACAAAGATGAAGTTTGAAGTGTGATTTTTTGGTAATTCGGAGTCAGATGTACAGTTAAATTGAGGGATTTCTTTTTACAATTTGACTCATAACTTCAGTGTTTGATGAAATTTAATGTTTCGTGGTTAATAGTCTAGCAAGAGGAAATGAGTAGTAAAATTGTATTTGTGTAATTGTGTAGCGGGAGCTGTGAAGTTGAACAAGCAGCACACAGATATTGCCGTTAACTGGTCAGGTGGTCTTCATCATGCCAAGAAATCAGAAGCTTCTGGATTTTGTTACGTCAACGACATAGTTCTTGCTATTCTTGAACTACTCAAGTAAGATTGATGATAATATTTAATTATGCCATTTCTTCTATGATCCTTTAGTGGGCCTGCAAACACCCAGAGGGCAGGCATCTGCTCGAAGGGTGGCACCTGATTGTGAATGCGTATACTTGAAGCCTTACCAAAGAAGCATAATTTGTTTAAGCAGATTGCTGTCATGTCATTCCACAGGCTTGGCTTAATAAATACAGTTGTCTTGCAACTGAAGCTATGGAGTATGAGGTTTCAGGTTGCACTCAACAATTAGCAGCCTGTGAAGCATATAAAAAAAGAATTTCTTTGATACATAGCAGTCATTGGAAATTTGTGTGCTGTTATGTGCATTGGTGGGCTGAACAATATCATGGCCTTGTTGGTAGGGTAACTTGTTAAGTGGCTTTGAATTAGGCATTAGCGCTTATAATGATTCTCATCCAGCCCATTGGACAAAATTGTTTTATTATGGAGTGATGGGTAATGTGGTACCTGCTCAGAAATGACTTGAGTAGTAGGGCCTTATTTAAAAAAATTTCAGGGTCTTGGTCCTTTTGCGTGAGTAGATGTAGCGACTTCACAGAGACTTTAGAAACTAGTGAAATGTGTGTATGTCGTGAATTTAAGAGGTAACTTTGTAATGATGTGGAATTCTGTTTTGCTAGGTATCATCAGAGAGTACTGTACATTGATATAGACATTCATCATGGTGATGGTGTTGAGGAGGCCTTTTATACTACAGACCGGGTGATGACCATGTCATTCCACAAATATGGAGAGTACTTTCCCGGAACTGGTGATCTCAGAGTAAGTAATTCAGAGCTTGACTGTCTTGGTAACAAAGAGTCAGTTTGTGAAATTCTAAGCATTATGTTTAAGTAAACACTGTTAAAGTTAATTATTAAAATTTTAATGCATTGTTTTTACTAACCTTTGGCATGCCCCAAGCGTGAAAATGTGAAAAGTAGTGCATCTACAATGTAACAATTACTCATCTTCAATGAGTAATTGTTACATTGTGGATGCACTACTAGAGCAGTTGACAATTCTGACTGTCAGCATTCTTATGTAATTAAGTCCACCATTAATTAGGGTGATGAATGAGTGAATTATATACACGTGGGATGGTTGTGGAGATATTAGACCTAAAGTCAGCGATTTGTTTTGTGACTGTTTTATGACCGCAGTTGTAAAGGAAGACAAACTGTGGCATGTGTAGGGCTGTCAAAATGTTAGAAAAACGTGGCCCGGGTACCCGAGCTCATTTTCAACGGGGGCCCGAAGGCCTGTCATTGGTAAAACGCTTAAGGAAAGCCAAAAATAGTTGAGTCACAGTATAACGAAGTTAAAAAATTTGATTTAATTAATTACATTGAAAGACCTGTGGCGTGTCTAACGGCGATTTTCGGTATTAATACTTCGATCACGGTCCACTTAGTTCGTCGCCTCGTATCGCCGATCGACGGGAAAATGTGGGATAGAAATTGTCGCTTCGATTACATCCGTCGTCCAAAAGCTACAAATAGCACGGTTTTCGTCTTTTTCTCACGCTTAAACTCGCCGGCGGTCTGTCGCCGATACAGGGTATACTGCGAAGGCGGCAGATTTGAAGAGGGGAACAAGGCTCTAGCAGCACATGATGCACAGGTCTGGTAATAGCAGTAATACCTCAACGCGCTGCAACGCTTGGCTGGTCTTAGTATAGCCAGCCGACAAGTAAACAGGTACGGGTGCCAAGTTGCCAACTACCCCCGCGCCGATGACTAATACACCACTGTAGCTGGCCAACACATCTTCAAATCCACAGCGTTTTAGGCGACAGAAAGTCTGTATTTAAGCTTTTAAAATTTACTTAAAATAATATGCTGATTCGGACGGGTTTTCGGGCCTTGATTTAAGGGCCCGGGCCGGGCACTTCGAACGGGGGCCCGGAGGCCCGGGGGCCCGTTGACAGCCCTAGGCATGTGATTTGTGGCAATTCTGCAACTAGTATTTTTCTACTTCATTCGAATATATTTGGTATTTTTATAAGCTGTCCATTGTCCACAGCCATGTGGCACTTGTGTGCAGAGAAATGCAACAGTTTGATTTGCATGCTCAGTAGTTTATTAGGAATAGTGACAATTACAGTAAATATGAACTGCATTGCAATCCATTAAGCATACATTATAGATGAAACATTGAATGTTACATATATGTACTGCAGTGCAAAATGTATGCTGCCATGTGGGATAATGGGAGAATTATACTACCTTTCTCCTATATGCCCTGTACAGTGGCTAAATCAAGAATAAAGGCTTCGCCACCACGCAGGACGAACAGTTGTCTGTGTTGGCACTGTTGCTTGTCACATCAGCTTTTCTACTTTGTGTGTTTTAGAGTTAGATATTTTTAATGCAGACAGAACATGAACAGTATAAATAAATGGATGGAGGGGAAGAAGGCTTGATAAATACAGATGGTTATCAACATGATTGTGTAGTTTCTTCGGTGAAACCCTTTGAATCTGACAGTTAGTCTGTATATGTGTTGAAAATGACATTGTTACTTAATGCTATCTGACTGATTGCTCTTTAGGATATTGGTGCAGGTAAAGGCAAATACTACGCTGTCAATTTTCCTCTGCGTGATGGTATTGATGATGATTCGTACGAACAAGTTTTCCAGCCGGTAAAAATTTCTGTTTTATTCTTTCTAATCTTCTATTTAGCATTATAATTTCACTAACCTACTCTACAGACTTTGTAGGTTGTGAGAAAATTATAATATGATGATATAATTTGTTTGGTAAGATTAATTGCTCTTTACTTGATTTATGCTTATCCTTTGACTGCTTTGGGAAGAGCCAGTACCGGTATTCTGAATGATCATGACCTGTGGACTCTAGTGGCTAAATGAGGCAGACAGTGCTTCTTCCAGATAGAACTGATACTTGTCTACTCTGGCAATGATGCTTGTCACAACTTACAACTTTTATGCCTTAATGTTAGCATACTGGACTCTAATTCCATATAATAAGCCTGTAATCACTTTTATTACTAAACGCTAGCCACTGATAGAATACAAGGGTATGTGTAAACAATTTTTAATGTGTAATCTGTCTTTTAGGTTCTGATCATATATGTAGCATTTAAGCTTATTTGATTAAATGTCACTTTGATATAGTGTTTAAAAAAATGTTATTGTTTGTACAGGTCATATCTAAAGTAATGGAGATGTATCAGCCAAGTGCTGTTGTTCTTCAATGTGGTGCAGATTCACTTTCTGGAGATCGTCTTGGTTGTTTCAACCTCTCACTCAAGGGTCAGGGTCTTTTCTTTCTGCCATTATGATACATAGGAGGGAAAATAAGGCCAAAAAAATAATGGTGTGTTTCCGGTAACAGAGTTAAAAAAAACTGGGTAGGTAGGTAGGAAAATAATTTTATTTTGGTAAAATAATTTTATGCAGTGATTTCCCAAAATTACGCCACTGCCCATTTATGCACAGCGGTACATGCTGTACCAAAGTATGTATTTTCTATGCGAGTATTAAAAATGCCTTTTTGCAGAATGTACCTACAAACTGCTGTAGAAAACAATCTTATTTATTTCATTTTTGCTGACATTGTTTTTCTTGCAAGGTGAAATGGAAGGGGCAGGGGTGGGGAAGGAATTATGGATTATGTACATTAAACAATAAACGTGTAGCAGACAACGGCTCTTTAGGAAATATGCATGGGTGGTAACGTGAGAAAATCGCTGACTTTGGTGTCTGTTATCTCCTCAACATCATACATGTGTGTAAATTGTCCATGGGAAACATTGAGCCCATTTATTGTTATAATATTATTAACGCTGCATAGAAAGAAATATGGTTCCCTAACGTCGTCTGCTAAGGAGACTGCTTGCTACGAAGATTGGATGCTATGAAGACTGGTTGTTAAGGAGACTAGTTGCTAATGAAGGCAGTTGCTAAGCAGGACAGTTTCTAAGGATAACTGTTGCTAAGGAAGGCGGTTGCTAAAGGGGCCAAGTCTGACTTTGAAACTGGTTGCTAATGAGGCTGACATAGAGGCTGCTTGCTACAAAGCTTGGTTGCTAAGAAGGCTGGTTGCTACGAAAGTAGAATGCTACGGAGGTTGTTAAGTAGGCTGATTGCTATTAGGAGGCTTTACTTTTATAATGGCACGTACGATAATAGGTATTAATAACCCTGTCAAATTACCCTGAGAAAATCCACCACTCTCGAGTCTATTACCTCCCTCTCCCAAACTCCACACTTTAGCCCTTTTATTGCTGTAATTTACGGCACCATTCTTTCCATTGAAAGACCGCTAGTTTCCGAACGTCTTTGCTTCAGTGAATGCACCTATAATGTCGCGATTCTGCATCACCGGCATGCAAAGGCTTAATGTATGTGAAGTAGTAAAAAAAAAATTTTTTAAATTTTCTGGAAAAAAATTTTTTTTTACAAAATTTTCCGTTAAAAAAAAATTTTTTTTAACAAAATTTTCCGAGTCGCGGCAAAAAAGTGAGTCTGTCGGGTTACCGGAAACACACCATTATTTTGTTTTGGCCTAAGAAACACAGAACATTTGTGACCCATCTGCACAAAACCAGTCGTAAGTTGGAATATTCAGTTTCAAGAAAAAGAGCAAAAACTGATCAATTTTTTAAACTGTTAGGTTATAACAGATAATAATTTAAAAATACATTTTTATACAAAAACCATAAAAGTTTGAGAAAAAGTAACATTGAAGGGTATTATTTTGATGATTTTGAGAAGTTATGATTTTAAATTTCGTACTTTAGATGCATTTTTGTCGAATATTAGTTTCCATACATGCAAGTAGTTTTTTTATCCATAAATTCAGTTAGGATTGAGATAGAATGATAATTTTGGTGTCATTGTAAAGAGGATGTGCTTCTCTTTAAAATGGTCTACTATATACTCCAAAACTTGAAAATCCAACTTGGACTGATTTGTGCAGATGGGTCACATTTCTTTATTACTTGTGCTGAACTACTTTGTTTATATTTGTCTTGAGCGAAGAATGCCATTTGGCATGTTTGGGAATATATCAGTATGCTAAATGATCTGTTCCCAGTGCCTTGTGATGGCTAAATAAAGTAGACAATGCTGCTTCCAAACAGATCTGATAGTTGTCTACTTTGGCAATGATGCTTGTCACAATTTGCAGTATTTAGGTGCATTATGTATATAAATTTAGTAATTAAAATCTTGTTTAAACATAATGTACATTATTTATCTTTACAATGGCTTCAGTTTATGGCCAGTCTTTTCTTTTTCAAACACATAACTGTATTTTATCACAACCTTGTCAAAAATTAGGGGTTGTTGCTGGCAGTGGTTGGAGTGCCAGACAGTTGACAGTTGTGAACATTTTGTGAAGTACTTGTGTGCAGGCTTATAAATCACTTGAGAAAAATGCCAGCAACTATGTTATCTGTTACTCTTTTCCAGCAGCCATTAGGCAATCATGGAAATGAATCTGTAATAGATCAATTCCTATGCCATTTGGCTAGATAAAAATTGACAGAGCTGCTTCCAAATATACTGTGGGTTGTATACTTTGGCAATGATGCCTGTCACAGCTATTCAGTTTGCAAAACTCCAATGTTTTGTTACAGAAGAACTACTTATTTTTATATGGCAAAGTTATTTCGGATTAATAATCAAGAAAGTGGGGTTTTCTCATAGCTGGCAAGGACACAGAATGTCAGGCAATTGTGAGAGATGATTACTCGTACGTGTAACTCATTTGATAAAGTGTTTGGAATATATGAGGTTTACCTTTCCAGCTGCCATTTTGCTGTATTGGGATTGAATGTGTGTGTAATAGGTGTATGTAACTGTACCATTTTTGACGCCAGGGGTCAAAACCCGTCGCTTGTCGCTTCCTAGATACTGAGCTAGAAGCTGAAATAGGCGAGAGGGGTCAACAATGTAGAATATTCTTCAATTCAGCAGTTGCCTGTGAATTTGCCATAACTTGCAAAGTAGTAATCCGATTTTGATGCCGTTTGTTTTATTCGACACAGAATAGAGCCTGTTATTGCCCAGCACAATTGCAGAATAATCAAGTAATGGTTGCTGAGGACTTTAATGACATGAATATTCCGAAACTTTTTATTCGATTTTCTCACTCTATACCAATGAAAGAATCAAATGCACATAACTTCAGTTAGAAAAAATATTTTCATTCTGTAAAAAGTATTTTGAAGCAGATTAATTGTAGAATATGATTGAATAAAAAGGTCAGAAACCGACATGTGACAGGTTTTGACCCCTGGCGTCACATTTGGCCAGATAGAAAGTGACAGAGCTGCTTAAATTTGAAATAGTAATAGCTGCTTCATTTTATTAGATAATGCTGTTTATACTTTTTATGTGCAGGCATGAGTCATTTGAGAAAAATGCAAGAAACAACATTATCTGTTTACTATTTGCCAGCAGCCATTAGGCAGTCATGGAAATGAATCTATATGCAATGGATCAATTCCTATGCCATTTTGGCCAGATCAAAATTGACAGAGCTGCTTCCAAATATACTGTTGTTGATTGTATACTTTGGCAATGATGCCTGTCACAGCTATTCAGTTTGCAAAAATCAGAGCTGCTTTTTGAAATAGTAATAGCTGCTTCATATTATTAGATACTGCTTTGTATTTGTTGTTGACTATAATTGTAGGGTGGCAGACCTTATCATCTGCTGCTATTTGTGTTTTATGAAGCAATGCTTTGCAAGATGTTGAATGCCTGTGAATTTCTTACACTTAATATGGTCAGGTGATGTGTTATTGACATTCTTTTTGTTAGTTAGGAGCAGACTATAGTTTTAATATTTTGCTGAATGTACATACATGCATGTCTTTAGTATTATCTTTCCAGATTTGATTCAATGTATGTTGAATTTTCAGGACATGGAAGATGCGTTGAATTCATGCGTCGATTCAATATTCCACTCCTGATGGTTGGTGGAGGAGGTTACACAATACGCAATGTTGCCCGCTGCTGGACTTACGAGACATCGCTGGCACTGAACGTGGAAATTGCAAATGGTCAGTTTGCGATATTTCATCATTTCAAACTGATAAGTTAGGCTATATGTATACAGGTATGTGTATATCAAGCCACTTGATATAGCGCATTTTAAGTACCTGTCAGGTGCTGCATGCATGATTACTTAACTGATCTAACTAAGTGCATTTTAACAACACTTTAACAACGAGCTGCATTGGTTTCCCAGTTGTTTTAGTGCACTCTCATCGTTAAGGTGTTAACACAGTTTCAGATTGTTTACCAAGTGCATGTAACGCAGTTTCAGAATGTTTGCTGAACAGAGTTAAGTGCAAAAGCACTCGTGTGCAGCAGAAGGTAGTTCTAAGAGGAAGGAAGGTCCAGGAAGCTATAGGGCATGATGGCTCGAGTCGATGTACGACAGCATGGCACCTGCATATCTTCACGAGCAGCAGAGCACACTGATCGCAAACCCAGTTTACTTGAGACTGGAACAGAAACAACGTAAACACCCTGATGTTTGTTGATACATGGCGAACCATCGAGACCCGACGGGGGAGTCAGTGGATTGTGTCCCTCATACAATCTGATAGATGAGAGAACTTTGGCAGTAGTTGGTGTTGCAGCTGAGGACGGGCTGAAACTGATGCACTTCGACAGGACTGCAAGAATGAAACTACAATAGTTGAAACGTGTCAGAATAAAGGAATACACGAGTGTGTTTGCAGCAATAAAGACAAAGTTTGATGTGTGCTATTTAAGATGTAAGAAACCTATTGGTTTAAAACCTTACATTTGGGTTTGTTCTGATCTCATTAGATGATGCCAAGTTTTATGTCTCTATTCTGAATTGACTTTAAAGTGACAATTTATTGATGCCTTTTGTGTTAAAATTACAGCTCTATGAAAATTTTCCACTTTGATAAAATTGCTCAAAATTGGATTTGTATAACATAACACCAGAATATTTCAAACTGTAGTGAATCCTAGTTTTGAGTTGGGAATGTTAGAATGTTCACTCTAATGATATCAGTTATGATCTTGATAGACTGCATACTTGCATTTTTATTTTAGAGCTGCCATACAATGACTACTTTGAATACTATGGGCCAGATTTTAAGCTGCACATTAGTCCTTCCAACATGGCAAATCAGAATACAGCCGAGTACTTGGATAAGATCAAGACAAGGCTGTACGAGAACTTGCGTATGTTGCCTCATGCTCCTGGTGTTCAGCAAGCAGGTTAGTTATTAGCTCTCATTCATTTAATTTGAACCAATTCTATGTCTTAATTTCTGGAGTTATTTGTTCTTAAATAATGTAGTAAATTTATAAACACATTCCATATGAAATCAACCAATGCTCCCCGCCACATGATCTCAGGACTTTACGATATTAGGTCAGTTTGTAAACCAACATGTAATAAGAAACTGCAAAATATCAGCTCTTAATGTTGCATGTTATTCTGTTGTTGATTTGACAATTGACATGCTATTTAGAACTGCCAGATTGTTGCCTGGAACTTTAAATAATGGCTATCTTTTTGTAGAGTCAGCATTTGAGATTGTTTTGAGTTCAACATGTAGTCCACCTTGTGACTTTGATGCAAATGTTGACTAATGTACTAGTTTGTTAAAGACATTGCCAAATATCTGTTGCAGTTACTCCACACTGCATTACATTATGCTTCTATTTTTTATTTGTTTATTTCTAGAAATACCAGAAGATGCAGTCAAAGAGGAAAGTGATGACGATGATAGGCATAATCCAGATGAAAGAATTTCAAGTATGTGGCTTTAATTTCTTCTGTGAATAATGTTATCTTGACTGTGGTCTTGCTCTTCAGAATATAAGTTAGTCCTGTATGTACTGATGTAGATCTAAAGATATCCATGAAGCTATTTATTCTGTCATCAGCCTTGGTACTTTGTTGCCCAGTCTAGTTCATCTGTATGTCACCCAGTGTAGCAGCATAGTTCTTTGTCTTTCTTCATATGACTGCACTGACAAGCGTGAGTTTGCAATAACAACATAAACTTCATAAAGGTGTAGTTCTGTATAATAGTGAAATTGCATTATTTTCAGAATTATACCCTTTAGCAGTGTTCATTTTTTTACTTGAATGGTATTTAGGGGAGATCGGGGCACCTTGATCGTAGGGGCACGTTGATCTTTTCGCGCTAAATAAATTATTTCTGGCCCAATTTCTTAAGACGTCACAATACTGTGGACTCTAAACATCAAGCTACGTTGTGAGCCACATGTTTGTCAATAAAGTTCGGGTTAACATTTTTAAAACTTTTTTATCTGATTTAGTGCTGAAAAAGTAAATATTCGCCATATATTGGAAAATCTTTAAATTTTGTAATCACTTAAAATTCCAGAATTACTTTTGTTGTAGAGCGTCGATATCATTATGCTGCATTTCTGGTCAATGTTTTGATCCCAAAACACGAGAGATTGATGTGTTATCACCTTTGACTTGTCTAGGGTTATGTCGGGGCACCTTGATCCCTACCATGGTGGGGTAGCTTGATCTCGAGATCATGGTGCCTCATGTTTAGAATTTTAATTTTTAAAGTAAATTGGTAAGTTTTAGTGGCTTAATTGAAGTATATCTATATCAACTAAATTTAGCCAGATGCCTTGGAAGGCTGCTAGTGTCTCAACTGTGTGTTAAACTGTGGAAAAAGTTTTATATTTATTTCAATTAATTTTTTTTCTTCAGATTTTTAATTTAAGAGAATGGTTAGAAGTTAAGAAACTATCATTATGCCAGAGCAGTTGAAACCATTTCCAAAGCTGTAGCTAGAAAAACAGCAATGAAAAGTTGGCAACAGAACAAGAATATTGACAGACACTCCAGTAAGAAATTAAACTAGCTAAGGAAAAAATCAGAAAAAGGCAAAGTTACCAGTTAGAAAAGCAATGAAGTGCAAAACCAAAAATACTGAACTTTGATAAATCAGATGGTTATAGTGAAGAATATGCTCTTAGATTGGCAAAAAAGAAGAAACAGCAAAAATAGTTGTCAGCCTAAGAACAGGACACTGAATCTGTTGAAGACATCAACTGCCTCTCTCCATTCGAAAGCGATGACACTGATTATGATATTGAAGAAATTCAAAGCCCACAGATGGATATTGGCCACGAGATGAACTTTGACTTGGCTGAACTAAGCATTGGAGATTTGTTCTGGTCAAATTTGAAATGAAGAAAAAAACTGTTCACTATGTTGGCCAGATCTTTGAAGAAGACAAATATTTAAAAATTAAAATAATTAAATTAAATGAATAAACTGATAAAATATTTTAAATTAAATATTTAAAAAGGAGAAACCGTCATCATATCATTTCATTTAAGTATGATGAATTGTTTCAGTTTTATGAAGATGACATAGTTTGCAAGTTGCCATATTCTGTGGAACATGATGGGACAGCTCGTGTTTGACGTTGATTTCTCAGTATTCCCAAATACGTGTTGAAATCTGTAAAACTTTGACATGAACATTATTTTAAATCATCACTATGTTATAGAGTTCATTTACTTTTATTGACAGAATTATAATTAATGCTAGTTAGAATCTTTTTAAATTGTTTTAATGTTACTGTTGACTAAGATCAAGGTGCCCCTTGGGTGGGATCAAGGTGCCCCATAGGTGGGGTACATTGATCCTTTACATGTGTAGTTGTGTCACTGCAAATACTTACAAAATTATTGCATGAAAAGAGTTCAGCTGTTCTGATTATATGAATAAAACATTGTCCTTCAGTTTTCACTTAAAACTGCATTTGAATCTATCACCATTGGCCAGAAATCCACATTAAATGCCAAAAAAGATCAAGGTGCCCCGCTCTCCCCTACATGTATGGTAGTATTAAACTTCGGTTGAATGTGCTGTTACACAGTTCGAGCGAGCGATAAACGTATTGCTTGTGAAGAGGAATTCTCGGACAGTGAGGATGAGGGAGAAGGTGGTCGACGTCATCAGGAAAGCATGAAGATCAAGCGTGTAAAGCTTGAGGACAGAGCAGACAAAGATACAAAAGGTAATTCACTGTTGCATTCTGTGTTGTTCTTTTGTATAAAGTTTGTAACTCCATTTAGTTTTTTCATGTTAAAATTGGGCAGTTTATTTCTCCTCTGTTTGGGAACTAAACTGGTACTTTTACAGTGACACGTTTTATATCTTTAAAAGTAAAGATACCATATGAATGTGAATGTTCTTGGCTTCAATTAAATTTTATGTTACTTGAATTTTGAAGTGAACTAATGTATATCCTACTAAATGTTATAACTAATGTATGTCCTGCTAAATGTTGTAGCTACATTGCCTGAGATCAAAGAACCCAAACCAGAAGTTGACACTAAAGACACTGCCACTGGAACAGACACAATAAAAACAGAGCCAAAGAAGGAGCCTGAAAGTGCAGGAGTAGGAGCACCCCAGAGGATGGATACAACACCTGCTGGCAAGCTGCCAGTCCCTCCCACTGGAGCTGGAGGTGACAATTCAGAACACTGATGAAGTAGACGCTCTATGGCATAAAGACTGTAATGTTCCGTTATGAAGTGCGAGGGCAGCCGATTTTGACACTTGGAACATAAGAATACGTTCCTGTATTCAGTGCTCAACAACACTGCTCTAGGAAACTTGTACCTTATTATTTTGTAGGTGCAGTTAACTAAGCACTGAACATAGGAATGTAGTTCATAGATTAACGGAACGAAAAACAAGAGACTTGTAATGGATTATTTTTGCTCTTTGATTGTCTCCGTTTTATGCCAATGTAGGACTTTTGCATAAAAATTCTTTCAGTTTTGCCTTTTTCTTTACAGTCCAAAGGTTTTGGCATGTTCTGCACATTCATTGTGCTTTCATAGAGGGAGGTGAGAGTAGTGTTTAGGACAGGCACAACTTGGACTCTGTTTCACCACATGGTAATTATGGTAAAAGATTTGGCCAGGAACTGAAGCTTTCTTGCAACTCTTGTTTTATGGCTTTAACCGTGTGTAGTAAGAACACTGTAACGCAGCAGTACATGATGTTCGGATGAATTTGGTGGGCTAATTTTATTTGTTTTCTTATTTAAAATATGCTTACCTTCTAGTAGATGAAAGGCACAAGCTAGTTAATAATATATGCTTTCTAATTAACTTAATACAATGACTGCAATATTTTTCAAATGTAAGGCTGGTGTTGCCTCTTTGATCAAACAGTGCCACCTCTTGCTTTCACATTCAAGGCGTGGTTCTAGTGGTAATCGTTGACTCTTGTGTCAGTTTAACGTTTTCTGTCAGTTTTAATGACATCTAAGGGGATAGGTTTGACATTTGGAGATATTGGCTTTATGGGTTAAACGTGTTGCAGATATTGGCATTTTAATTTGACAACTTGAAATTGTTCACTTTCAGAAGCATTCACATATGCACCAGTTAAATTTAGAAATATTTGATAAAGCAGCTGATTGAGCAAGGTGTGAAATCTTTTTATCTATTAATTTGATTTTGAGCTTAAAGCACTGTAATTTTGTGTCCTGCAGCATTTAAGTGTCTGCTGCATATTTCTGCAGCCATCTTGTTACCATTCACTCCCAACTGAGTCATTTTTTGAATGTCGGTTTCTCCTTAAAGTTTGACACTAAAGCTGTCATCTTTGTTTCATGGAAACAGAACTGCGCAAAACTTCATTGGACTGACATCGTAGCATGATAGGACAATCTGCGTAGACCTGAAGGTTAGATGTTCTGCTGAAACAGATGATGCTATGCATTAATTTCTGACAAAATATAGACATAATGGTCTAATTTGATTGCAAATATGAGTTTCTGTGAAAGCAGTTGCAATCTGAGGAATACTTCAAGATTGTATTGTCTCTAACTCTCTACAAATGTTCACTAATAATGTTTTTTATATTATGCTAAGTGGGTAAGATATGCTTGCTTTTGGTGTGCATTGTTCTGCAAAAAATTCGGTTGCATCTGCTTAATTCTATTCACATTTGTCAGGTAAAGTTGTGCATCAAACCAGCATTCAGTCCATTATAAGCATTATGTTGCTTTAGTTCTAGGATGAATGCATGTGGCAAATAAAGTTCTGTAGTTCATATGGTTCATGTGCTGTTTAATTCCTAACAAACCGTAACCGTAGTAACTGGTACACAGTTTATCAAATCTTGTTGTGTTTAAAATTTCTGTTCTTTTCATATTCTTGTTTCCAACAAAATGGGTGCAGACGTATATGTGAAATTTTTGCTATTTGGAGCTAGTGCGCTGACGTTTATTAGTGTTTTCTAATCTAATGTTTATTTATGGTCTCTCATCTGTGTTTTCTAGAATCGATCGGCTCTATTTAATATTACAACACCAATTGGTCACAAGAGACTGTTCTTAAATGTAAATACAGACATACGTATAAAATTTCAGTTTAAATATGGAGTCTTGCTCGATTAACTACCAGTGGTATTGTGTAATCTGTAAATCCACAGCACTGAAGACTGACAATTGCAGGTATGCCATTTCAGATATAATACATTGCCCGTCTTCATCTATGGTGCAACTACTCTGTTGCGGAGTTCCCATAAATGTATGGACAGGAAATACATGTATCAGCTTGGGCTGATAGTCTCACTTCATCGACATTTAGGTAGCTAGTTGAGTGGACAGAAGAGATAGTAAATCAACAACTTAGACCTGGCAGTGTTATACATATGTGCTTCTTTATTCAGTAGGATAAGAAGAAGATTCAAGGTAATATTATTCTTGTTCTGTAGTATGAGCACTGAACATTGATAGGTTGGTTGATGCTGAAGACCTACAGACCAAGACATTACATTTGATGGGCACCCAGAGAAAAATTGCAAAATAGAATAGATATTTGGAAGTTTTTGTTATGGTCATGGCCAGAAGTCAAAAACTTTTGGGTACCGTAATTTCTCAAGGATTCTGGAAGGAAAGGATACAGTGGCAATAGGCCGTAATATTGATATATATCATGGTAGGTGGCTTTGTACAGAGGCAGATTTAGGCAACATTTCCCAACCAGTGAATTACTGTCCAACTTAATCAGATTTTAAAATATTTAAATGGCTAGTTAACAGTAAGTAGTTAATTCAAACAAATATCCATATGGTTTATTAGTATGGTTGTGCATGGTATTTCATACAGGTTGCAATGTAACGGGATTGTTAATTAACAAACAGTTATTACACTCAGCAGTAATGAGTCGAACATCATTCCCAATGTTACCGGTACTTATTTCAGCTACTGTAGTTAGAACTTATACATCCAGATGAGGTATCCAGAAGTACCATATAGGTATTTCTCTGCTATCTTCATTTTTTGTGTGCTAGAATATATAATTAGATTTGTCAAGTAATGATTATGGCGTTGACCCTGCCAAGGAGGATACTAAGAAACTGGCCAGTTCTTACCAAAGAACTGCTTATGTCAGCAAGCAGTACATGTTGCCAAGCATGAATAGTTTTTAAGTATGATAGTAAACAAGTTTTGTGATTACCATATATCAAAAGACATCAGAATTTGTGTATTGTTAAGTTAAGAAAAGAATATGAGAAATTCTCACATTACTTTGAGGTTTGGTAAATTTTAATTGTCTGAAAAGCCTTGATTGAATTGTGTTTCAAAACATAAGACTAAAGTTTTGCCAAAATCTTTGTAAACGGGACAAGGCACAGCATAAAATGCAAATGACACACGGCAAGACACAAGCCTACTATGCACGACAAACATTCTTTGCCTCTGAGCGAGCGTACCACGAGATGAAACTGACCCAAAATACCAGTTCGTTACACCTTCAAGTCTGGCATGATAGACATTCGATGAGAAAGAGAGGTCTTGATTGGTTAATGTTGTAAACCACATATTCCTGATGCCGCTTCGAGTCTTTCGAAACAGAAGCCTCCCTGCCTGGTGTCTGAAAATATAACAGAAATGGAAAGTCATAATCCAGCCTGAAGAACTATGCTCAATCATCATAGATAGAGCAGTTACATGTATTTTATGATAAGATTGACAAAGCACAACATAAACATAACTAAATACACTGGAAATACGCAATTACCAGTATGCACATAACATACTGGTAACTGTATGCCGGACAATTAGTATGTATCTTGAGCAAATAAAATGCAGTTTTGCTAACCAAAATTGAGTCATATCCTGTAGGTGGAGCCACAGCTTCAGGATCTCCTGTGGTAACAGATCTGATGTTTCCAAGGCCGACTTCAGCAACAATTATTTTTCCCGACTATAAGATGGATACAGAAAACAGAAAAAATAAATCAGTCTATTAAGATTAAAAGCATATGTAAAATGGGAACAAGTGTGGATGTTACTAAACTAGATGAAGGGGTTGGCAGATGTTTACCAATGACATGCTCTCCACATTTTTTGCAAATGTGTACCACAATTTTCAGCCAGACTCATTTCTTCCAATTACTTTGTATTCGTCAGGGTTGGTGCGAGGCCTCGTGTGTTCTTGTATGCTTCCTTTCATTGCCTCCTATAATACCAAAAAGGTGGTCCTATTCTAGAAGTTCTACAGGTAGTTAAAGACACAACTTCCTCGACTTTTTCAAAGAAATTGTTCATATTTCTCTTGAATATTTTGCATAAAAACGGGTTAAAATCAGAGATGGGTACGATTAGCTAGAACTGCTAATCGATTAGAATTAGAATTAGCTCCTGAAATTTGCTAATCGATTAGAATTAGAATTAGCAAAAGGTTCTAGCTAATCGATTAGAATTAGAATGAGCAGCAGCTAATCGATTAGCAATTAGAATTAGATTTCGATAGTTCGATACATATATTTGCTTCATGAATTTGTCAAATTGTAACCATTGCACGGCAAGTTACTACAGCAAGTTCTTGTAGCCTATTACAATACCTAAAGGTTTAGCCTATTACAATGCTTAAAGCTGTAGCCTATTATGTACAATGCCTAAAGCTGTAGCCTATTACAATATCTAAAGCTGCACAACTGCTATGTGTGAGAACAGTCCAAAAGCCAGCAAGCAACACCACATCGGCCAATACATGCTGCAATTATTGACATCGCTACTGAATAAGTTCACTATTGCATTTTGCAATTAGCATGTCTTGAATCAGTGCATCACTTAGCCTACAGCGCCTAGCGTTTACGATGTAGCCAGAAAACTAAATACGCGTTCCATGGCCGCTGAGGTTGCAGGAACACAGTGATGCTGTAGATGAAGAACATGAAGACATGCAAATCTTTCAGTGTTGCATGAGCAGAATGGACAGATAACCATGAACAGATAGATCATTGCAAGTTTGAAACAGCCTTCAGATAAATAAGTAAGTAAGGAATTCTTGAAAACTCAATATTAATAAACTCATTCTTAATTAATGCGTTCTCAGCTTAATTTTCACACATCTAATCGATCAGCTAATCGATTTTCAATTAGAATTAGCTGAAAATTGCTAATCGATTAGAATTAGAATTAGCATCAGACGACAGCTAATCGATTAGAATTAGAATTAGCTGTTTGTCTAATCGATTAGCTAATCAATTAGCATCTAATCGATTAGTTACCCATCTCTGGTTAAAATGAATCAATAGTTTAGTCTAAAAATTTACATCTAGCTGAAACATTGATGCTTCGAGATCTTAACTAGTCATCTGGGCTGTATTCAACTCTTACACTGAATTTGTGCACTCATATTGCTGCTATTAGACAATCAGATTTTAGTACAGACCAGGTATTGTTCACTTACCGGAACTTATAAACTATCATGGAAATGTGAAAAACGATAAAAGTAATCAGCTTACTTGAGAGAAACGAAGTGCTCTGGAAGGGTATTTTGAGAAATACAGCCCAGTACCAAATGATCCATGGATAAGGTCTACAAATATTTTCAACAATACTACACATTACAACTGACTGAACTAAGACCTAGTGTCTCCACATATGCCTTCTTAGTTGGCAGATGCTCACAACCCTCAGTCGCATATCGACATGTGCAATGCAGGGCTTCTGCATCATTGAAGCATTGAAATTTGGCTTAATATGGATTACACGACATTCTTCTGGACATTCTTCTAAAGACATGCCTTCTCCATCAGACTTATGGCAGTTTATTGAAATCTAGTCCCTTTACACAATTCTTAAGAGGTCTAAAAATGTTCAATTACATTTACAAAATTTGTCGCAGATACACAATAAGGCTATACAGTAGATATAAGAAACTGTATGTATGAGAATTCGTGATGTCATCCATCATTGTTGTCATCATCATCAATGTCGTCATCATCATTTAGTATTATTATTCAGTACTGAAATGGGCCATTATCTTGCTGAAAGCCCTAAGTATAGTGGCCATCTTAAAAACTAAACAGGTTAAATCATTTGAGTGAACTCCGTCACCTTGGTCAGTGAAGCCAGTCTGAAGAATTCGTCGAAGATCAACACAACTACTACAGAAGTAAAGCTTGGTAACAATTGTTGGATCGGACATAGCAGCAACAGAAGCGGAACACACGTCACTGATGCTGTCTGGAAGCACGGCCTTTACAGAATCAGAAAGTCAACAATTTCAATTATTCTGTGTAACTGAATATATTTTATTGCACTATCCTATATATTACTTTTCAAAGGCATACTTACCCCTAATCGAAAACAACAGGTTCATCTATAAGCAAACAATGCTTGAATAGTTTTGGATGTTAGAGTTAGTTTAGAACAAAACGTTAAGCTGTCAGCGAATAATGCTCAAATATCTGGAAAGTCACCAATGGCAGGCGATCACACAAAGAGAATCAAATACAGAGTTGATAGTTGACAGTGTTCAGAGATCCTGGTTCCTGTTTTACTGAATGTAAAGTTACATTCAGCCTTGCTTTCAGGTGACTTACATTATTGTGTATGTATGTAACTTCTTCTTTAAGTTCTCTGCCCTTCGGCAGGTTCCAACTTCCAATGACGCCACTCTTCTCTGTGCTGTGCTTTTTCCTTTAATTCGCTGTATCCGTCGGCCATCCATCCCAGCATCATCTGCCTCGGTCTTCCCCTCCCTCTTTTCCCTACCATTATGTATGTAACTACACTTTGTAATTGTAATTGTAATTACGACCATTTATATAACGTAGTTGGTAGCAAGCTACTTCTAGAACGCTTCACAAAACTGTCTACTGTCAGCGCAAATGTTAATGCTCACGGTTATGTAATAAGTGCATTTTTAACTATTTTTTTTAAAAATCGATAAACTTTTGGTTTCCTGAATGGGTGCAGGAAGACTGTGGACCAGCGACCCGAAAGGCTGCTTTACACACTTTTGTAACATGTTTCAGTAACTGCTTCAAGCTTTACCTCTATTATCAGTGCTATATAAAATGTTGGAAAATTCTGAGTTGCACAAAACAAGCCTCACTTTTGTAACAGTGGTTATTTTGTAATCTTTTGCTTCAAGTTCTTCAAATGAAAGTGATTCGTAGAAGTAGTGAATGATTAGTTGGAACTCAAGAGCTTTATCATCTTCTAAGTGGATTTCTTTTGTTTCTGATTCATTTTGCAGAACAAACAGCTTCACTAAAAAGAATCAAGTGACAAAAAAACTTGAAATCATATCAATAAAAGCAGCTTTCAGCAATAAAACATTTATTTAGATGTGAGTGGAAAGATAATTTAGAGTAAGTTCGCAGAAACATGAGCAATGTATTTAGTGGGAAGGAGGCTATAGTCAATTATATTCTGTAAATGAAAGTTAAGTCTTCAACAAATGCACTATCAACGCAGCTACAGAGCATAACAAATGGAAAAAATTTGTAGAACAGAGCAGGTAACAAAAATCACAGTGGCAAGTACGTGAGAGAACGCGAAGCATGTACAATACATTACATGTGTTTGACCAAGTGTGTTTCTGGCAGACCCCTAAAAGCTAAATCTGCAGAAGCAGCTACAGGTTTAAAGTGCAAGTGACTTCACAAAAAGCAACAAAATAACCGATCAAATGAAGATAGAAACCAGACCAGAGCTGTTGAGATCTGAAGGAAGACCGTTATGGTTGAGTTGGGTTTTCTTCTGTTCTTGGTTCAATGTTTCCTCATCAAGATCAGAATCCATATCTAAGGGATTATAATGATAACAGAAGTCATTTGGTAATATTATGCTTCAAGTTCTTCAAAGTGACTTGTAGAACTTAAGAACCTTTTCATCCTCTAATTGGATTTCTGTCACTGCTGATTCATTGTGCCGAAGAGCTTCATTAGAATGAAGATAGGTGAAACATAACCTACGGTAGAAGTCATAGGGAAGAACAGCAGCTTGTAGCAATTAACATTGAAGTAGAAATGAGAGGGATTCAGCATAAGCTGTAGTCTGGTGGGAATGAGGTTTCAGGAGTGTGAAGACAGTCACATCTCATGCCTTAAAACAGAGAAGTAACAAAATCAGCAAAACATAGCTGTTTAACTGAGGACGTAAACCAGAAGGCTGCTGTGGAAATCCAAAGAAAGACAGCTATGGCTGAGTTAGGCTTTTTAGTACTTACTTCAATCATTCCTCACCAAGATCAGAACCCATATTAAAGGCAAAATAAAATTATGAAGATCATACATAATCAAAAGCAGCAAAACCCTTTTTATCTTTGTCTGTTATATAGGTCTTAACTAAACCTCAACTTGACCTCCTGTACATGTCATATGTAGGCCTACATGTGAATCAGCAGGATCTCCTTACCTTGAACGTTTTTGAGTTTCGGTGCTAATTAAATGCAGAGTTCAAATTAAAAAATGTTATAATTTTATCATTTTAAAACTCCAGAACAAAAGAGATATGTCAACTCAGAGCAGATGGACAATATTATTATTCTCCTTCAGTCCACTCTGTCTTTTCTCTCACTCAACTCAGCATATTCATTCTTCTGCATTATCTTTAGTCTTTTAAATCTTTAGGCTATTTATTCACAATTTTAATACCGGTATGCTACCCAAATTATTGGACATGAAATGACTGTTTGGTCACCCTCCAAAGCTCCTGGATTACTCTTGACCCTCAAATCAGAAAACCAATACTATAATTGTATGCACATATATACAGGTAGTTACATGAATCATTAGAGATGAAGAACAGAAATAGTCCACTGTAGTTAAATAGTGTTCCAAGAACTGGAAAAGGTCGACCTTGGTGCATATGGTAATTCAGCACTTACCGCTGCAGTTTAGTTCCAATCCCAGCTGAACCTGAAGGCGATACTTTAGAAAATCCTTTTCTAGATAGAATCACATCAGTTTTACTATTTAATGAAGAAATATGCAAATAAACCATTATTATATTCCTGTGTAACTTCTGATCTTTAGAAATTCTGTAACAGGAATAAACATTAGGCAAAAGAAATTATTAAAAACTAACTAATTTTAAAGAAGTTTTCCGCAGTAGTTAGCCTTTCAAAGTAGCGAAATAGAACATAGATTTTTTACCCATTTATTTACTTCAACCACATACTACATTAGCAACATTACTAACACTGAATATAGGGCATAGACAAAAATTTGTCACTCATGATTGCAAATATTCATAAGAATATATATTTACACATGTTAATTAGCTTGAAACATCTGCTAAGAATTCTACAAACTCATAAAATCACTGATTATTCAACTGAAACTTAACAGGTTAAACTATCAGCATTTGATGTGGCTGGGAGACAAGGATGTTGGTCCATGAACTCCCAAGGGCATAGCTGGTCACAAGCATTGCAGGTTACAAGTATTAGTTGAGCTTTCTACACACATTATAGCCACCTGCCCTCTTGCCGAGGCTAAAATATGTAGTCGCTAACGCTTCATACCCATAGTTGCCTCTAGGGGTTGGCCTAAGGCTGACTACTCGTCTTCTTCTTCATTGTTGTCGTACGTACACCAGAGTGTGGTCTGGAAGCTGGTGCAATAAAGAATATACCTACTTACTTACTTACTTATCTAATTCTCCTTCTTCTTCATATCAACAGACTCATTCAAAACCAGACTGTCAACACTACAGGGGCAGAACATTTAGAAAGAAATTAGGGTGTGTTTTAATAGTTTTATCATTCTTAAACATGATCATAGGTTGTTTGGGAAATGCTTCTGTTTGTTGTTAATTCTTTAAATAAGGCATTCTCATTTTAGTATGTTATTCTGTTCATATTAGTTTCAAACTATGAGAACTAAAAATGGTTTCTGCGGGCCCCCAGCACAGTTTTGTGGTTCAGCAGTCAAAGAAGTCAGTTAAACTTAATCTTCTGTTTTAAATCAAAAGCATAAAAAACACAGCAATTCTTTAAAATGAGGCGGCTATGTTATTTTAGCATGAAGCATAATGTCAATGTATCACCTCATGTGCTCAATGGCTGTAAATCCAATTATTTCACCCACCTGCCAAGAATTTCTCACACTGCAGTTGTTCATTTTTTGCAGTCAGCTGTTCTATGAGATCCTGCTGACTACTGACAACAGCTCGGAGGTGAATAATCTCCTGTTGCATACGAACCATGCAACTTACCTCTGCCTGATATGCCTCAACACACTTCGATCTCCTGCCTCATCAAACACAAAACATAATAATGATACTTCCTAACAGAACACAGTACATCTATTCTAAAGTGCAAAGTAAGTTTGTGCCTAATCAAAACTAAGGGCAGCATCGACAGTTGATTGCTCCACACGATTCTACCTACGTCTGTTTACTCTAATCTGAAACATTTCCTTAATTTCAGTTTATAATTGATAGGTATATATATATTATTTAATCATTAAGGTAATTTATATAGCACCACTTCAGTAATCAGAGGCGCTGTGTGATAGCCTATATGATGTTAAATGCCATTAAGAACAGAAGTATCATCATTAAGCAAAACAGTGTAAAAAAACTTGAAGAGTCACCAGTAGTGGACCCACACACACACACACACCTGGAGCAAATTCAATGGATTCCCATCCAAAGTTCATAGATGGCATTGTGTTCAGAGTCTCTGGCACAGGAGCATAATGTACCCATGTATTATTTCTGAACGAAAATTGAAACTATTGAAATATTACACACCACTTGAGGATCTCTGCTGCCATGGCTTTCAGGTCAAGTTCTGGACTAGAACTAATGCTGTGATCTCCTGTGAACATCAACCACGTCAGAAATGTCTCACTTTACATTAGAATCATAAGCATCAGCGGAAAATGAAGCTCCACCAGAATACATTTAAACTAGAATTAGATTCTGATGTTAAATTAATATCCAAAAATTCAGAAAAGGCAATAAAAAATGTGAATACAAATGAGAAGGAGAAAACAGATAAAGAATAACAAAATACACGAACAGATAGTCAAATGAGAGGGAAGAAATAAGTATGATATGGAATAGAAAGATGATGAAAACACACAGTACAAAAGGAAAAAAGGTAGACCTGAAATGAGAACATTTTGAAGCATGAGAAGAAAAAATAGATACCAGTACATGATAGTAACATAATGTAACAATTTAATATACAATTTATTATATTTCTCAAGAACTTTTGGCTCAGTGCATTGCACAGAAAGTGATTTCAATTTACTTTCACCAGTTAACTAACAGCTAGCTACACAGTACCTGTGTACTCTGCTACATGAGAATATTACAGTCTACAGCTCAAACTCAGGCATAGTATTGTGCTTGAAACTGGTCAACAGAAGTGCTTACGTGTGAAAGGTGGAAGAGAGCACATCAATGTGCAGTGTGTATACTGCTCTGCCAGCTCACTAAAAGACACATTAATCCATTAACGACGAGAAATATTGTTTTCCTTGTCTGTAAAGTGTAAAAAGGATAAAGAATAAAGTGCACTAGAAATGCATCAGTAAATCAATTCTGTAATGTAATCTGCTTCAGCAACTTCCAGACTGCCATACTGAACATACAGAAGCAACTGACGCTGGTTACTCCAAATCCATTAACAAATCACCAAATGAATAACAGGAAGTCTGTCCACTAGAACTAATATGCAAATTTTGGAATGAAACCGTACTCTACAAGTGGCATATTTTGAGTCTATATGGGATTTTACAATAAAAATCTCCACAGTTGCAAATTGCAAAAAATCAATCAATGAAGCCACGAGAATAAGATATTATCAAAGCAAATCTAATACATGGAAATAACTGGAAATCAGTGAGTGCAATTTAACTAAAAGAATATATGAAACTTAATGAGCTTTCTTTTAAGAACAGAAGTAGTTTCAGCTCATGACAGCTTAGATAAGATGAGCAAAACAAGAAGAAATCATAATTGCAAAAAGATTTAAGTCACCAAAATGTAGAAGAAATGAGTCGACTGACAAAAACGATGATTTTCATGACATTAACCTCCACCGTTTGTTAAGAATGACATCGTCAGAAAAGCCGCTCTTTCTAAAGAATGGAACGGCTGAATTATCGGCATGAACAACAACGGCATCAAAACGACCAACAACAGAGGCAGTCTTCAGTTGCTGAAAACAAAAGACAACATACAACAACTGAGCTGACCTATTATTCTTAGAAATGATCTACTCAGGGAAAGCACTACAGGTAAGGAATAGGGAATACATCGGACCCTTATCTTAAGACAAGAACAGCTTATTTCTGAATTTCACAAAAATTAAAATTATATAAATTGCTCTTTTAGTAATTGCCAAATGCAAGAGTAACATTTTACATGTAATTCGAAACCATGCTACACATATAAACACATACCTCTTTATGAAAATATGGTGCACAGCCTAAAAGACAGTTTCTGGGTATGCACAAGTATTAAGATCTGAAACTAAACAATTATTTGCATAGACAACTAGTGCAGTTCTTGACACATGAAACAAGATATCTGCTAAATCCTACAAATACTAACAATCAGCATTGATGCAGCACTTAATACAGATTGTGGCTGGCTAACTCAGGAAACACTACAGTCTGCATAAATAGCAGGCCTAAGTCTTAAATATCATGTCCAACTATATAATAATAAATAATAATAATAATATTCTTTATTGAAACAACTGCATACAAACCGTAACCGGTTACAGTGTACAGTTATGCAATTGAAACAATTTGCAAGAACACAAATGACAGAAGACATAAATCTCAACTACTAACAGAACAGACAGCCTGCAATACACGGCGCTAATAGCAGCCTACAAAGCATGTCCGCCTACGGGTATCGATCTCGGTACCTCTCGCTCTCGGGACCTCTCGCTCTTTATGCCACTGTGTTATCCAATGCGCTATCGGCCCCCCCCTTATTACATAATATTAAGTTACATCAGCGGATAAACTACTGTTTCAACAAGTTGCTTCAGAAAGCATTCGAGAATTTGCCAGATGTTATATAACTAGCATAACATTAGCTGATGAGGGAAATATGTACGGAGTATATGAGCTACACAGAAAATAACCATTGCCTAATTCAATGAGCTTATCTTATTCCTCCGATTTCCCTTACACACAGACAGAACCCAGTGTTGCGGCATTTCACTGCGCACAGCATATCACCTGAACAAGGTATTTTCCAATGCTGCACTTCCGAAATCTTTGTCGGACAGCAAGTAAAGTCAGGTGGACAATCGTGTCGCTCGTTTTACTGCAAAAAAGTTACAAAAAGAAACCTTACAAGTCAATTCTCATGGAAAAGCAAGCAATCATGCTGCATAGTCAAGAAATTATAATCCCCAAACAGTTTCTTGTTTACCTACCTGTTTCAGTATGTTTATCCTGTTTAAGCTGTAATTAACCATTATTATGGAGAGGCTTTGCTCAGTTTGCTGCACTATTTAATCTAATCTAATATAATGATGTCCACAGTGCCAATATCATAATTCATTTTAAGTGACCACATAGCAAATAACACAATAGCACATGATGCTTTAATGATTCATCACGTGTCTTGATTAATCTGTGGTCAATTGAAGTGAAACTGTCAAAAATCAGAATCCATTGAAGAAGTCCACAAATTCGATAGGTCAGAGAAACCAGTTAAGTCAGACTGTGATAGATAACAAGTTGCAACTGGTGAGTCTCAAGTATAGACCTGGCAGAGCAGTCACGGGCCCCTAACTATTATTAGACTTTATGAGAAATTCTTTTTAAAAACAAACTGAAATAATAATAATAGTGTGGGTATAACTCTACAAAATTATATTTATATATGCAACTATTGTAGCTAAGTGTCCATAATATTATATTTTAAAAGGCATAAATCATAAACTTTGTATAACTGATTAAAATATTTTTCATAAGTTTATTGCTAGGCCAGCCCGGGCCCCTAAAAGTCGCCGGGCCTCTGTGTGTTTGCCCCCTCTACCCCCCCACTCGGCAGGCCTGCCAACATTGAACAAGACTTCTGATCAAAGTCTAAGGTTCAAAACTTCATGAACAGTTCCTATAAGAACAAAAGCAACAGAACAACTCATCCAATATTTGCCAAACAAGAATTCACGGAAATTATGCTTACACAAACTTCTTCTCGAAAGTCATAGCAGCCACAAGTCGATTCTCAATTCCTACATCATCTCGAGTCAGTGGAGTCTTTTGATTAGAAAGTCGTTTCCTTTTGTTTGCAATATTCCTTAAGAAAGAGTGCATTCCCTTGGAGAAATCCTCCTCCTCTTCTTCTTCTGCCTCTTCACCTTCATTATCACTGCACAGACAATAAGAATAACTTGTAGGGAAAATTCTTAATCTTTCCTTGAGAAAGATTTTTAGTCTCTGGTAAATAGCTCACCCCATAGTTTAATTCAGTTTTGAGTGGGTAATGCTGGTTCTAAACAATGTAACAAAGCAAAAACAATTAATAAGTACAAGAAATTTGGTTGCCATTGCTTTTCCAGCTAGATACTGATGGGAATTTGTAGTTGGTTGTTTGAGATGTAAGTGCAACATGAGAAACACACTGTTGTATAATGTTACATTTTCCATGTACCAGCATTTACTATTTATGAGTGCTTGTTTATGCCAAGGTAAATTAAATGCAAAGTCAATGCTGCTAGAGTAGTACTTTAAACTTAGATTATTGTAATTATAAGGAAATTCCTCTTTCTAGACCAGGCTTGGTGGAAGACTTACACCATCATACATATGAGAACCGTTTCTACCGGTTTCAGGTCAGTTAGGGGTTTTGACGGATTCCTAAAATAACCCTTATAAAAGTCCAGATAAATAACATACATGTATACATCATCACCATCATAGATGCTTGTTTTCTCTAATAAAGACTGTCTTAATACAGCTTCACAAACACAGCAGCATGTGTTTACTACACTTGCTAACTGTTTGCATGAAGGCAAAAGGAAGGTGACAAAGGCTTGATATAATTAAGTAGGATCACATACCCTTCATTGTCTTCTTCTTCCTCTTCCTCCTCCTCTGTGTCACTGAATACATCTGCAAAAGTGCATGGCTTATTTTCTTCTGGTTGAAAACAGTCTTCATCACTTTCGGTTTTGTCTGCTTCATCACTGCTCATTGTATCAGAAGCTGGCTCTGTGACGAGTTGATCGGGTTTTGATGAATTCTCTATGCTCAAACTGGTGGAATCTGAGGTTGTCGACATACGCTTCTGATGCCTAGCTTCCATGTCCTGGAGGGTACCTTAAAAACAGCCAACCAGATTAAATTCAGTCTTAAAGTCAAACTTTAGGAAAGTACTGTCTGCATGCATCCAAATTCATGTTGCTCAGTGAATCTGAATATTCCACTGGTCAACCAGCAGACAACAAAGGATTTGAAAGCATGTGTCACTGTCCTGACATATTGGTCTTCTAGCATCCAGTCATCATCAACAATACGTTATCAGATAATCAAGAAATTATCAAAGTGATTTCAATTATGACCATATTTTTATTGATAGTAAACAGCTAATTAAATGTGCCAAATCTAACACCTACAAATCTAACTGCTATAAACATAAGATCTGTAAATCTAACACCTATGGGAATTATTGTAGAATACTGAAGGAATTTAAAACAAATTTCATCAACAAAAATATATAAGGGATTGATCATAAACGTGTTATACATCTAATAGCTCCAGGAATAGACTAAAAGAATTAAAACAAGCTAACTAAATCTTTAATTCTTTATAATATACAGAAACCTTATTATAACTCTCCCTCATCAGGCGAATTCTGATATACCTAACATGGTTGGGGTAATGAATAATATATTTAGTTTAGACTTAGAAACTCCACACAAAATAACATAACCTTGTACAGCAAAGACTGGATTACACGTGGCCCATTTACGTGCAAATCCACTTAACACATAGTCATACCATGGCTCCCAATGACACCTATTTAACACGCGAGACCTGTTAACATGCACTAAATCTAGCCACACCAGACACCGGCAAAATGGAAGTTACTAATTACAATTATTTAAATCATGCACTACTGTATTTCACCATGGTCCTGTTAGTATGCGGTCCATTAACATGCAGTCATGGTGGCCTTAGCTCCCAATGACCGCGTTAACAAGTCTGCACCATAATAAGGCAGTTTTCTTATAACGCACCCAAAGACATCATTTTCATGAGTTCCCAGTGTAATTACCGGTAAAACACTGCTCATAGTGCATATCAAGTAGTTAACAGCATCCTGTACTTATTAAACTACAGAGAATTAGAGTGTTAAGCAGAATGATTGTCAGCTATGACATGTACCATCAATGTCTCTCAGTAGCAAGATGGTACGAGCAGATTTGTCACAGACAGAGCAGTAGAGGACATCAGGTGTCATGTCACTTAGTGACACATCATACAGAGCAACAGCAGCATGCAGCAAATCTCGATTGCTGACCTACAACAACACATAAAAGAAAAGAGAGTTATCGATTAATGTCTTTGTTTAACCAAATACCAATGATTAATTAATTTACTTTGTTTTATTCAAATTCAAAACCTTTTATAGATACCAAATGTAATTACCTGCTACATGAAACATCAATGAACAGTTATTAACAAGTGAACCCAGAAGGAGCAATAATATTCTGGTAGTAGGAACCCAGCTTCAATAGTTAGTAACAGGCAGTAACCTCAATGCTGATGTTACTTGTATTAATACAGAAAAAGAATGAACCTGACCAGTTTCCCACATTACTCATTCAGGCACCCAGTAAGCAGAATGAATTGTTCCCTTATGGAGGAGTGCTCTCTGCAACTGACTGAGAATTCATGCATACAATGATGCAGAGGCATACCACGGTCTTTGCAGTGGCATCAACTGTCCACTGAGGTACTGTCATTTGACGTAAGAAGAAGTCTGCCCAACAAAGACTTACCCTTCACGGGTCTGGTGGCACACGGAATCTGTGAATGAATCAAGCATTACCACCACACCATGGAATGCCAGACAAAAGGCTTCATTCAGCCGTTGTCATTTTCGATAATTAAACATCAAAGACCACAAACTCTGAATATGGTGCTTGGATAAGACTCTGCTGGTCGAGTTCTAGGCATAATAATTATTAGAAAGCCAGAATAGGGTGAGTTTTCCAGCTATTTATGCATCAGTGTTATACTACTAATCTAACTTTAATATATTAAAATTAGGCTTGTGAGAAGCACCGTTGAGAGATTCTTAGGAGTTACTGAAACATTCAGTTCCACAGATACACGCATACATGCATATGCATACATACACAATTACACATACATGTAACATGCACATGCTTATCGGTACATACACACACAGAAACATGTCTCTGACCATTGACACAGAAAATTTCTGCACGATCAAAGTAGGGAAGCTTTATCAACGTCTAGGTCCGCCTTATTACAATATAGAAGCATGATCGCCTATTTATATACTTCTCACCCCTTTGACGACATCGACCGATGTCTTACTCTGAATCAGCCGGCTGAAGTCGACCATAATCGCAGTTATTTTAACTTCTTCATCGTTTCGAACTTTAAAAGTTTTAATTTTGTCAAGCTGTGTCCCTGGCATGATCTGCTCTTCACCATAGCCGTCTCCTGATGCCATAATTTCAAAGAGTTATTGTAAATTTGAAACGGAAAATATACAACACTGTCTTCGTAGATCAGTCTCTGCTTAGTTCCCTACGATGTTGTTTAAGTTCCTAAGCACGCCACTTAATTCGCAGCAACGACAATGGCGCCTTCTCATTGGCTAATAACAGGTCACGATGGCATACATACATAATTATATTAGGCATAGATACAGTAATAGAAGGCTCTGCTTAGATACATTGTAAATCTAAGTTGGCACCAAACCACGGCCTTCTAAATAAATTATCCATAATGGTCGTTAGTTGGCACACAAGGACCATTATACATTACGCATGTAATCTATATTTAGAATTACAGTAATTAGGCCTACTCGTGAAAATTATTCTATAGCCGGCAGTGACTCCATTAACGCCTGAATTCATGGAGTCATGGACACGTCATAAATCACAAAATTTGGAGTCCAAGCAAAATAGATAAGAAATCATTTCATGGATTCCACACCTATCCATTTTTTTGGCGTCCCATAGCCTTAGGGCCATGGGCAGGCCGGCGTCACGACAACTCGTCGAACGACATTTCGTCTACGACACTTCGTCGAGCGACAATTCGTCGAACGACATTTCGTCTACTAATTAAGTTATTTGATATTGTCACTTTAAAATGGAAGCTGGATTGATGAAAAAAACTGTTTCCCGAAATGGAAGTGGGATTGATGAAAACATTCCTGTGTTGAAATAGAAGCTGAATTGATCGAAATAATTTTTCACGTAAAAATAAGCTGGAAATCAAACTGGATGCATGGATGAAAATAGGTTTCCATTCAACAGAAGCTGGATTGATGAAAATAATCTTGTCAGTAATTAGAAGCTGGATTCCTGAGAATATATAGCACGCTTTAGCGAAACTATAAGAAAGCGGCCTCTGTTGATTAGCCGTAATGGATACAGATACACTAGTAGACGAAATGTCGTTATACGAATTGTCGTAGACGATCGAAGTGTCGTTATACGAAATGTCGTTCGACGAGTTGTCGCGGAACCGGGCAGGCCATGGTAACTATACAATACAATTAGGCCTACCGGTAGAAATTTATAGCGCGCTTTAACAAGACAAGTCTTGCACGAGAGCGCCTTTGCGCTGTGTTCTTAGCCATAAAATAGTGTAGCCTAATGAGAATATATGAGTTTTTAATTTTGCTTTAAATGGAGTAGGCCCTAACAGTACTAACAGATGAACATTGACGGATTGTAGCTGGGAGACTGTTCCATTCTCTGTCCGGATACAGCAAAAGCACGATTTCCAAACTTCCTCTTGGTGCGAAGAACGGTAAAGTCTCCTCGCGTGGCCGATCTGAGTCCTTTAATTAGGATTTGAAGCAGAGCATGGCACGACCATGGATATCATATAGGCTATGAGGGGAGGTTCCAGATATGATACACAAGGAAGGAGCTTTGAAAGCGATACGGGCACAAATAGGAAGCCAGTGTAGTTGTTGAAGAGATTGTGTGATGTGGTTTCTGAGACCAAGACCTTTAATTAGGCGAGCGGCGACATGCAGAACAAATGTTAGAGGTTGTAGTGTCGATGTGGGAAGGCCAGATAGGACGAAATTGCAGTAGTCGATGCGAGAGATGACAAGGGCTTGAGTAAGAATACGGAGTCAGGTTTCATCCAGGCAGCGTTTCACTTGTCTTAAGTGGAAACAGCAGGCTCTGGCAATGGAGGAAATATGTTGAGTCATGTTTGATGACATTTCTAGGATTTCGATGATTAGGCCTAGGCTTATGTCCTTTTAGCTTTTGGCAAATTTGGGAAACTGCAATAGCCTATATGTAGCGCAAATCAATTGAATTTGCCGCATATCACTGAATTTTTTATGTATATATGGCCTATATAGGACGAATGCTATATTTTCTGTTTGATTTGCATGTGCTTTTTGTGTTGCGTTATTATCTTATTGAGTATTATTTCTTGCACATTGAAATCAGTTTCGCACATAAGAAATTCGCTAGATGGACCGGCAGTACCAGGTGAACTGAAACAGAACGAATCTGAATTCTGATAGGGCTATGGCTATTAAAGTTCCTGTAGGCATACGTATCAGTGTGATTCTCCTTACAGATTTTATTTTAGTTATAGTTACAGTTATAGTTAATGGTTTTTTATTTTAGTTATAGTTACAGTTATAGTTAATGATATTTTTTAGTTATAGTTATAGTTATGGTTAATGGATTTTTATTTTAGTTAATTTTAGTTATTACTTAGTTACAATAATTAAGGCTATACCGTAAGTAAAATTGTGCGTATTAACACGCTGCTTCACAATTTGCTCAGAGCTTTGAAAGCCTTTGAAGCATGGCCCATGATGGGTGCATTCAGCTTCATGAATGCACGAGTTTCCAAAGTAACTGACAAATTGCATAATAAAAATATCGCATTTTCCGTTCTCATTTATGTCGAATCGTCCATATTGCACTTCCTATTTTTATTTTTTGCATTAACGAAAATAAAGATGAATTTTCGTTATTGTTATTTTCGTTATAGTTATAGTTATAGTTAATGATATTTTTAGTTATAGTTATAGTTATCGTTAACGAAATCATTTTATTTTCGTTAACGAACATTTTCGTTATCGTTATCGTTAACGAGAATCACACTGATACGTATAGGCCTATTTGAGAATAACTGTGATCGGACTTAAATTGGTGGGTGGGTGGGGGGTCAGCGGAATAGTTAGGCCTATAACCCTTTACTTTGGTCCTAATGCTTTGTATCACGGCCGGAGGTTGACTTTTGGCTTGTATGTGTTGAACCATCAGACCTTGCAATCCTACAGTGAGTGGCATTTGTTTAACTTTCATTAATTTAAGTAGCGCTTGTTTGGGTAGATCTATTATGCAGCTCCATATTTTCTATAGTGCCTTTTGGACGTTTTTAAACGGCACAGAGATGGCACATTGCCTATGAGCAGGGTCAAGGCCACACGATCGCTATAGAAAAGCGTGTGCATTTACATTATATAGCCTAGATATCCACAGAGGCTTAGATAGCCTACAGGTAGGCCTAAATTGGTTGAATAGGATCATTTCAATAAAATAACAGGCTATTGCGAACTGGACAGTTTTAATAACTGATGTCCTGCTGTGTACCAAATTCATACAGCTGTAGGCCCTACGTTTTAATAGCAGCAAAAAGTTTTAAACAGGCCTACAAATTGTGAAAGTCCGATGCAGAGAAATTAATGAAAAAAATGAATTGAGAAATTGGAAGACATGGACAGATAATTGAACAAAGCTGAAAATCCACAATCGACAGACGCAAGAAGAAACACAGGCCCTATATAAACAGACAGAGCCTAGTAATGGTGAAGGGACAGACAACAAGATATTTATGCTGGACGGACGGTCAGCAAACAAACAAAGAGACAGATGGACGTCTGACGGTCCGCAGAGACGGTCAGACATACGGACTGCAGACTGGACTTGGCTTTCTTCATCACAATATGCGACATTATTTATTAGCATCATGTGGATAGAAACAACTGCGCTTTGTAAACACACGGAGGAGATATATGCTTTGGTGCTGCTGAGTATTATGTTCTACAAATGTACATTGACCTGCGGCGGCCGCGCTGGCATCCTGTTTAAGCTGCTGCTGCCGCTGCTGCTGCAACTGTTGCTGCTGCTGCTGCTGCTGCTGATGATGATGCTGCAGATGATGATGTTGATGTCATTCGCCGCATCACAAGGGCGTTGCACACACAGGACACTGCAGGCCGACGAACGAGTCATCTGATTATTATGCGACAGTGATAACAACGCCTAGCCTAATTAGTTCCACGCACAGGGTCGAGATCAGAATCAAGCGAAGATCGACGAGAACGGAATTCAAATCGAAAGAAACGCATACAGATAAGACAGGAACAGGGTCAGATAGAGGTAGAGAGAGAAACAGAGAGAGACTCAGAGAGGAGAGACAGACAGACAGACAGACAGACAGACATACATACATACATACATACACACATACATACATACATACATACATACATACATACATACATACATACATACATACATACATACATACATACATACATACATACATACATACATACATACATACATACTTACATACATACATACATACATACATACATACATACGTACATACGTACATACATAAAGACATACATACATACATACATACATACATACATACATACATACATACATACATACATACATACATACATACATACATACATACATACATACATACATACATACATACATACATACATACATACATACATACTTACATACATACATACATACATACATACATACGTACATACGTACAGACATACATACAGACATACAGACAGAGAGTGAGAGCGACAGAGAATAGACTTATGTGTAGTTAATAGCAGTGCCAGTATTATTAATCCTATAGCAGAAACAGAAAGGCAGATAAACAGACAGTGTTAGTAAAGCAGAGGTTGGAATATATCTATGAACCCCTATTTCAGTTTAGACCTATTGCTTAAATGTATGAACCTGGTCGAGAAACGTCCTGCAGAGGTTCATACGTCATCAGAACGATCAGTTAATTAAGAGACTGACAGTGCCATATATCCAGATAACGGAGGCACCATCAGGAGACGCAGCAAACACAATAGCAGCACCAGAAGAAAGAGCAGCAGCATTCCTGTCCCCGTCAACTAACGCCTATTATAATTATTATAGTAAATCACTATAGGCCTACGCATCATATATGTATGACTTGCCGGTCCGCAAAGTGAGTATATAAATATATATATATATATAAAATTACTTACATAGTCCTATAATAGTTAGTGTTCTTATATATTTTATAAGCATGCAGAGACCGGTCACCTGTATAATATTAGTTTGACTGGCTGACACAATTAGGCTACTGCTGTCAAATGGCTTCAACATAATGACATAATATTATAATTGTACAAGGATAGCATTATTATGATGATAGGTCGAGTTGCATATCTGCATTATGCATGCATGCATGCATGCGTATATACTTCTATCGGTTGCACACGTGGGCTTTATACGAGGCGCATGCAACTGTTTGAGATTGGATGATAGACATGATCGTATGTATGGTCGTGGCTGCTACGGCTTATACTGATGATCGGCGGCATGGCCTCCTTTGGGTCGTCTATACATGTATGTATAGCATGACTGTATGAGTGTCCACAAGGCGTACATGCGTCCGGGTGCTGATGTCGGTGCCAGCTGCAGCAACCTATAAGCGGCATCTCGTATACATAAACGGTCGTAGTGTTCTGTAGTTCATCGGGACAATCTACACTTACCATACGTACTAGCTCAGCGTCTATCAGAGTGGACTATCGGCTATTAGCATTTGTTGTAGAACTTCATGAGTCAGTCTTTTGACGAACATATGGGCCTCGGTTGTGTAGATAACAGTTTGTTCTAGAACTCTCAGAGACTCGTGGAAAATACGTGATAAATAGGCCTAATAACTATTATTAATTTTCATGCGACTATCTAGCAACTAGATCACATCTAGGCCTACGCGTGCGTAAGTTAGAGAGACGTAATCAGTCTTTTATTCGTTAAGAAGGCACTGGAATACTGAAGAATGTCAGTCGTAGTGTAAGTAGACCTCTCCACATTCAACTACTAATCATATTCAATCCTCCGTAATCTATACGATAATATTGTAATGCTATGCCGCTCAAGGCATAATTTATGCAGCGTCCGATCAGCTCTGATGCGCTCGATCGTAACAACATGCATGCTGCGGCCATGCTATTTGTACAAGGAAAGGCGTAGCCGTATGGACGTCCCATGGGACAGTAGACCTATGTGTGTTTTATTTGAATATATTATATTAAGCTAACATCATAAAAATATTTCACTTGTTAATGTAAGCTGAAATAGTTGTGCATGTGGAGATATGTGGAGATAGGGCCTCCCTCCCTCGCCGTTTCAATCCGTAAAACCATCAACCTTAACCGCAATGGTTAAAAAACTCACCAAGAGGGGCGGATCTCCAAAATTGGGCAAATCTAAAACCTAATCCTATCTGACGAATCTATAACCGATAGGCAATCGCTATTCTCTATTCGGAAAACACTCGAAATATGAGAAACAAGAATCATGTGGTCGATTACTGTATAGCAAAAGCACATTTAGGTGACGGGTCTTGTCTTTTAGGTGGCGGATCTCGTAGTTTAGGTCAATTATGTGCCGGATCTCAAATCTATAAGGTGCCGGTTCTGAGATGAATTCAACCACTGAGTTAACCATCTGATTGTCTGCATGCCTGAAGCCCTGAACCCTTTGGATTTTGACCTATTGAACCGATTTTGACCCTATACTGCCTATCAATTTTATCTTGAGTAGCGCTTATTATAAATACGCTGGTTTCCGTGACTCCGCCTTTTGGGTCCCGTAGAAAACTCGAGATTATTATACGATTACAATTTCATGTGGACCGCTTCCCTGTGAACAGCTTCCCGGCTGCAGTCGGAAACACATTATACAAAAGTTGTTGCTCTTGTTGACCGGACACGTCCGTCATTGGTCCTTCTTTGTCATTTTGGCGAAATCTTTGGTCTAATGCAGAATTTGCTCAGTAGTTTACATATTAGGTTCTATATCATCTTATAAATGTACTGTTGTCTGTTGCTAAGTTCACGCACCGAACTTATTCGTTGTTTCTGCTGTGATTTATGTACGTTTTTAATGGTGTTTTCTTCGCGTGTCATCTTGACCTTCGTGACTGACCGAAACAGGATGGGATTCCTAATGCACACGCACAGTCGCATGTGGGACTACAGGTCGGTTACGCCACGGACCTCTGGTATAAGGGCAAAGCCCTATGCCCTTATATATTCCGAGGTCCACGGTTACGCCGTCTGCAGCCGGGCAACCTCAGTCCCCGGGGAGGAGCGGTGCGGGACTTTAGAGTGACCTTCAGTCGATGGTGGTGCTACGATCTACCGAAGGGAGGGTGATGAATGTCCGGTCAACGTGATCTCGGTTGATGCGTGGCATTTGCATATCCTTGCACAGAGCAATGGTCGCCAACCATGGCAGGGTGATTCTAGAACTCGAACACAGAGTCCCCTGATTTAAAAACGCCGAGACGGCGCCATTACGGGAAGGATGTCCAAGCAAAGGGAACTGGAATGTAGCCTAATTCTCTCCTAGACAGGAAGTCTGTGCAGTGTTTCTAGTATGATTATATTTCTATATATATGCAAATATTTTAGAATATTATACACCACTCCGCAGCGCAGTTGAGGACGGTCTGAACAGTGGCGGCGCCAGAGGGAATAGGGAGGCTTAGCCCTCTAACTGCGGCTCAGCCCCCAAAAGTGGGAAATCACTGCAAATCACACGGAGGAGGGGACGCAAAGGAAGGGCTTGGTAGCCTTAGCCCCCCAAACCTGAAATCCTGGCGCCTCCACTGCGTCTGAAGCAAGCGTGAGGGAACTTGGCAGTCCTGCAAGCGTGGAGTTGCCATAATCAAGACGGATCTTGGCGTGTAGAGAATGTATAGAAGCTATGTCCCGAATAGAGAAGAGCAAGACTTAGTATCGGTTATGTCAGATAGGGTAAGATTTGCAAAATTTTGGAGATCCTCCGCCTCTCGGTGAGCAATTTAACCACTGATTATTATTATTATTATTATTATTATTATTATTATTATTATTATTATTATTATTATTATTATTATTATTATTATTATTATTATTATTATTATTATTATTATTATTATTATTATTATTATTACATGAAGATTTATAATAGAGACCAAGTTAACATAGGCCTAGCCTAACTAAATACACCGCATATATGCGCTAGTATACCAGCTCGTCTTAGTCAGACGTAGACAGGTAAGTCTGATTTCTTCCTAAGTTTTCGATAGAAAGTTCAACAGAGTCTTGAGGGCTCAAAATGAGGGCCCTTCTCCGAGAAAATAACGGAAATTGTTTCTTCTGCAGGGATGAATTCTGCTGGGTATGAAAAGTAGGGAGTACGGTACTAGTTCCCTCCACACAGTCCAAGAAGTACGCCTATGGTCTTTGTGGTCTATATATGGAATGTTCCTGAAACAGTAGAAGATAAGACGCCGAAAGAAAACCATGGGAGCTGTAACCATAGATTGGCCAACAACGGAGAATTGGATTAGCAATTAACTCAGGCTATTAAGCCATTGATTCCGTTTCAACAGAATCCGCTGCAAGCCCCGGCAATAAATGTCGAGGTTATCCAGACAATTTAAATGCAGTGATAAAGTGTACAATCGGAGTATTGTTTCTTTATCTCTACGATACTATTACTGCTCTTGATTGTATACCCCAGGGTTGAGTTAACGTTTTTCCTATAAGTTTAGACGTTTATCTACCTTTTCATAATATAGGTGAACTGGTCTACCTCTTCATACCTATAGGAGAACCAGTTTATAGACATAGGTATAGACTTAGGTGAATCTTCATTATACTAGTAGCTGAGTCTTCATAATAGTAGCTGAACTAATTGACTTTTCGTTACTTTGGAAATTCTGATGAACTGATCTACCTGCTCATAACTATAAATGAACTACATGTCTTAGCCTTCCTGGTCTGTACCGAGAGATGGAGGTAGCCCAATGAGAAAGATTTTTATTTTGCCCCCACTTTTCAGTTAATCTGTTTAACTGGATCGGTTACAGTGGGCGGATTTAGCCCATAGGAAAAAATTAGCACAAATGATTTTGCATTTAGCGTAAACAGTTCAGCTAAAAGACCGTCGGAGGAACCATGCATGGACACCCAATTCTTTGAGTGGAGCATGACTTCTGGGCCGTATATCGATCGACGCCGTTATATACAGTCATTTTATTATATAATGTCAGTGATGTGGTCTTGAGAATGTGGTCTTGGTCTCGAGACCGAAGACATGCGGTCTTGGTTTTGGTCTCGAATGTACCGGTCTTGGTCTTGGTCTTTAAATGCGCGGTCTCGTCTCGATCTTGTTCTTGGAGTTTTGGTCTTGTGCACAACACTGTATACTGTTCTATTTGGCGAATATGCATGATGTGTGACTAAGAATCGTTGATTGGTCTTAAGCTCACCATAAGCTTAGGGGCCGTCCATAAAGTACGTCACGCTATTTTTGACCATTTTTACCTCCCCCCTCCCCCCTGTCACAAACTGTCACAAAACTCGGACCCCCCCCCCTAAAGTACGTCACACTTTCGAACATAGAAATAATAATACTTCCGAAAGCAAGGCTAATACATAAACAAGGCTTCGCAACAGCATTATTACTAGCGCTACTAGCGAGAGGAATCGTGAAAAACACATTCAGGAGATATGCATTTCATGCTATTTTGACATAAAACTAATTAAAATGTTTCAGAAAATTTTTGAAAATTATTTTTAAAGCTATGAAATTCTACTAAAAAAATAAAAATAAATTATAAATAAAATTTAAAAAATAAATGTGTGACGTCACACATGGCCTGACCCCCTCCCCCTGTCACAAACTGTCACACTTTCTTAAACCCCTCCCCCCTGGAGCGTGACGTACTTTATGGACGGCCCCTTAAATGTGTCAACGTTTAGGCTCACGGACGAGCCTTGTTCAGAACTTGTGTGGAATGTATTCAGAGTTTACGCTGAATACGTCGTCCTTCTTTCAGTGTTAGGCTACCCGTCGTAGGCTACGATTATTGCAAACTAACTAGGTTTTGGGATTTGTCGTATATTTCAGTCTGTTCTTATCTATAGCGCTCTCTACTCTTGGCTAGTAACGGTTGAATTAAGAGATTAGAGTATTTCTTCCCCTTATCTGATACGCTGTTCGAAATACGGTTAACGATAGAGCTATATAATTATATACAGGCATTTCTTAAATGCCAGTAGTTTCAGTCACGCACGTTCTCTCTTCAACCTTTCAACCTCTTCTTCATGCATAGCCACTGGATCCGTATCTGCGTTTTTTGGTCGAGATAATGTGCTTGTTTTGTGGTAATCTCTTGGTGGGGTGCTGATGGGTGGATACATTTGTGCATAGATGGACCATGGGTGGGTGGGTGGGATGGGTTGGTATACATTTGTGCACCTGGCATAATGCCAGAGTAGACGGATCTGAGTCTGTATATATGTATGTATAATGTGTGTGTGTGTGTGTGTGTGTGTGTCCGTCTGTGTAAAGTTTAAAATGTAGGTCGTTCGACGTTTAGCGGATAAGTTAGATATAGGGTACAAGATAATATTGTAGATATATACTAATTGTAAAGTAACTATACACGTTTACTACAGCGACCATAATATTATGGCCTCGACCCTGTGCTCATTTTTCAATGAATTGATCGGGTGAGATCCTTCACCACCGCTGCCTTATATATTTGGCATTGTGCCAAACACACAAATGTATGGTCCATCTATATACAAATGTGTCCACCCATCAACCCCACCATGCACCATATATCCTACTATTATGTGTTTTTTATTGCTGCTAAATGTCTCTATACACACTAGAACGGTATGCATGCCCCTTAATAATAAAACCCGAAATGTAGGTCTCACATCACCAACCCAACATTGACCTCCAAATACTACATGCTGTAGGAATTTGTTTCTATTCATCTCCCATGAACCAACCACCTGCTAACAATCACAACCGGTTTCTCTATTTCCGGTGATAGCTTTCCTCTGGGTTGAGCGTGTTTTAGGCGTGCGCACACGTTTGATAATCTCTACCGTCTCCCTGCTGGCAGGCTGCTGTCTATCTTTTAGTCTGTATGTCTGTCTGTCTCTTTGTATGCCTGTCTGACTCTTTCACTCTCTCTCTCCGTTCTTCACCAACTTTCCGGTAATGACTCCGTGTTAGGCTAGACATTAGACCTTAAATGGACCGTAAGAAGAATGCATCCATTGGATTTGAAGTGGTATACAGACGACTGAAATGGACGACTCGTCCTTGAGCCATGAAATCGATAACGAAAGATTACTCGATTGGTGCTTTATGCAACAGAATTTCCTTACCGTACTGTTGTTGTGCATCGGCCCAAAAGGTGTTTTCAACCCCAAGCAAGACCCAAATACGAGAGAGCATTAGTGTTGGTCAAGGCAGTGTTGTGCACTAGATCAAAATTCAAAGACCAAGACCGAGACCAAGACCACGTGTATTGTATTGTATTGCTTTTATTAATTTATATAGCGCCGCTCACAGCAGTGAGCGTGGTCCAAGGCCAAGACCGATACCAAGGCCTAGACCAAGACCGCGTGGTCCAAGACCTAGACCGAGACTAAGACTGCAGTGTCTATGACCAAGACCAAAGCCTCAAGACCATAAACGCAATTCTCAATTATAGCGTTACATATTCCCATAATTAAAATAAGATGTTTATTCTATTTATAGTTATTGTTTTTGTCCCCCAAGTCTGTGAGGTCTCATGAAGAGCACACTACGGCTAAATACTCTCTCAACAGGTGCAGGTGTTGCGGGAGACATAAAATTTTGCCAGTATAGAGAAAAATTCCCCACCAAATAATATTCCTGATCTGCAACGCTTACCCGACTCGAGAAAAGCAAAATCAGTGTAAGGCAACTTGTCTCTAAACTTCTAAAGCACCATAGAAGTCAAGGTTAACTGTGCGGTCTGTGCCTCAGCGTTTTCTTGTCGCTTCTGATAAGAATCGAACAACGAGGTCCTCTCTCGCTTTGTCCTTGGCGGATTGTCGCATGAATTCGAAGCTATCTCAGAATAACTGGTAATCATCGACAACATTTAACAAATATTCCACTCTTGTTCCCACCCAAGGGTCAAGACCAAAGGCGAATGACCGAGAGCAGACGCCAAAGACCAAGGCCGCACCTTTCTTGACCAAGACCAAGACAGGTACATTCGAGACCACGACCAAGACCGCATTTTTCGGTCTCGAGACCAAGACCGCGGTCTCGAGACCACACTGCGTCTAAGAAATGAACTTTAACCTGTCCAAGGGGGTAACATTGCCGCACAAAGTGGTAGTTCCCAATGCCCCTCCCTCCCCCTTTCCTTCTCTATAACCTGTTCCTTCTCCCTACCTCCTCTTTCCTTATATACTAATTTAGCAACATGAAAGATACGTAGCCTAAGTAGGTTAACGTGGAGGCATCCATCAGCATTGCCATAGTTCAGTATGCAAGAACATACAGCCGTTAATATAATAATTGTCGTTGCTTGAACCTAGCCTACAGTACTTCCAACCAAAATAACGCATGCAGTCATGAGCCATACATGTAACTCGATCCATGTTGTTGTTCTGCCATTAAAATTATCTCTTTCTCTGAGTTATATTTGTCAGACCATATACTGTCATCACTGCTCAGGTTTCTTTCCACCACAAGCCGTCTTCCACTTACTCCACCATTACTCCACTTACTCCATCTTCCATCATTTACCGCCCTTGCCAAATGCTCAACGTCACAAACTTCAAAGTTGGCACCCTTATCTCTCTTCTGTGGTTGTGCCGAGCACAAAAAGCTATCAATCTAAAATGATCCAGCTAAAGTTAACTTTATCTGAAATTCTGCATAACACATTCCATTAACTTAAAGAGGTTGTTGCACGCTCCACTCCCCTAAATCTGGTACAACTGAAATATTGCCACTGCGAGAAGGCTGCGCGGTGGGCCTTGAGAGGCGATGGCGACGCTCCCATTTACCCTCAAATTCAGGCATCTTGCAGTAATGCAGTATCGTCCGTAAACTTATCTCTGGAGGCAACTACTCCACCTATTTGTCTCCTGAGATATCTGAGAGCTACTTTCATTCAAAGTTATTATGGAAAGCGGTGAATAAGATTCTACATTGCGACAAATGCAGCATACTATCTATACTATAGCTTACCTATAGCCATACATCCAGCACGCACTTCTCTTGACGACTTGTACCTTCAACACATTTCTGACTAGGTCTCGACAATAGGTCTACAGTTTTCCAATGTTGGTTCCACTGGTGGCCTCACATACCCTAAATTTTCTCCACCGGTTCTCAGCATAATTATTCCAGCCAACATCTATGACTGAGATTTGAAATATCGTTCTCTCCTCCCCCGGATAACCACTGTGCCTTAGGCGTTATTTCTACCGCCCTTTCAAAAGAATGCTTCGACGTCCTTGGCCCAATCAACATCTCCATCGTCAATATCTATCTATCTATCTCTCTCTCTCTCAGAAGGCTGCTTTGCCGCCAGTTTTGCCCATGCCATAGTTTATTCTCTCATTAAAATTCCATCTGTCTTTCGATGATCTAAGAAACTTTCGCCCATGTCTATTCTCAATTTCAATCACAATTTTGTTGTGGAAAAAGTAGAACACTTTGCTAATCGCACATGCTGTCACCTCTCGTTCCACAACATGCATCTTCCGCCAACCGCAAATACCGAGATTGATTTGAGATGATGGAAACTAAAGGTTGCACACACTTTATGGGTACCCGCCGCAAGCCCACATTTTGCTGTGGGGGAAAATGCAGGTCCGATGAGTTTGGTTGTTTTGGATATGTGATTTTATGCGCATTTTTAATGAATGCTTGTATGCTGTTTGTATGTTTGTTTGTATGTTTGTGACCATTCTTCCGTACTGTTTATAGTCCGCTAGATGACAGCGTCCTTCCTCCTGCCAACCAACAACAACAGCAGCAGCAGGAGAATCCTTTCCAGGCCAATGGAGAGCTTCGTCGAAAGGCCGACTACATCATCTCGCATTCGAGAATCTCGCGGACTGAAGTACAGATCGTCGACCCCGACAGTCCTCAGCCTGTCCTGATGTCACCCGACGGACAGGACACGATCCTCGGCTCCGTCCTTTCCGAAGAGGAATCCGAGGCCCCGGTCGAGAGGTCAAAGGTTACGGAAGTTCACAGCAGCCCGCAACCTGCTCCCAACGGAAGCGTGCAGGAACCGGTCACGGTTGGTCAGCAAACGGTTGAGGTGGAAGTGAAGACAGGAGAGACGAAGACAGATGACCATCCGCAGACAGCTGAACAGGTCAAACTGAGATCGAAGAAGAAATGCTGCTCCGTTCAATAGTGGCCGCGGTGTGAAATATCACGCGGCTCTTATTTATGACACCCTTGCATATATTATTATTCTGCTATGATTGTAAAATCGCTTGAATACCATGCAGTCGACTCACGAGATAGGCTATTTGCCTATTGTTGTACATAAATGTAATAGATGGGAATTTGTAATCGCCGTTTAAATACACGAGATAATCAAAAGTCTAATGGTATTAGCACAGATTAAGGGGGCTGTGCATACGTCTAACCCACGCTCTTATGCACGCAGAGGAACGTATAGATTCAAAGCGCTAATGCTACAAAATAGATGCACAGAATTATGATTTAACTACTATACATGTATTTGACAAATGGCCGAGGACAATGAAGGTCATTTATTCGTACACATCGCCGCCAAATGGCTGGCGTCAGGAACTGATGATGATGATTTGCATAATATGCATGCATGCATACGTATACCGTATACGAACATACATACTTATGTACGTGCCTACACATAGAGATAAGTAGATAGACAGACAGACGGACGAACAGACCGACAGACAGACAGACAGACAGACATGCTGGTACACGTATACAACAAACGTAAACACCGGTGCACACAGTGTACTCAAACTGCCGGACTTGGACCTTCACTTCTTGGTGGGCCTCTTTCTCTGGCGTCCTGGCCAACCTCTCTGACATAACACAGCGCTCGTGAAAAAGCTGGGGCCTTGCTCTTGTATAGCTTTTGTAAGTAGCGCTTTAGAAATTTTAAGTTTGCGATTATGATTACATGTCATTATATGTATGTACGTTTCTGTCGTAATGTTCGCTGTTTGTGATCATTTCCATTCAATTTACCCTTACTTCGTACAACATGTGTGGAAGTTTATTTTTTATATCTGTCTATCTAAGAAATGTATATAGCGCCCCTTCAAGATAACCACTCAGAGGCGCTCCCGACCCAGGCCCAGTCTAAAAGGAAAGTCTTAAGTAGTTCAGAAAAGGAGTCAGAGATGCATCGCGGGAGAGAACGCAGGTCAGAGGGGAGGCCATTCCAAAGAGAAGGACCAACGATCGAGAAAGCCCGACGCTGTCTATAGTTGCAGAGCGAGCATGCGGAACCATAAAGTCACATGGAGCGCAGAGATCGGCGACCAGAGAGGGCCGAGGTTAAAGTGAAGAGCTCCCGGAGATAGACAGATGCTCTGCCCAGAACACAGTGCCAGACTATAGAAGAGACCCTCAGTGGAGGCGCCAGGATTTCAGGTTTGGGGGGCTAAAGCTCCAAGCGCTTCCCTTTTGTCCCCTCCTCCCTGTGATTTGCAGTAATTTCCCACTTTTTGGGGGCTGAGCCCCTCTGGCGCCGCCACTGGAGACCCTATAATGGATGCGCTGCAGGACCGGGAGCCAGTGGAGAGGACATCACGCATAAACGCCGAAATGTGGCCAAACCTAGGGACACCACCAATTAAGCGAGCAACCGCCCGCAAAACGCCTTCCAAAGGCTGGTCACAAGGCCAGGCCAGGCAAGGGCGAATGCATGAGGTTGCGCACCGACCATGGATGGCTCCATCGGAGATTAATACGCCTAGTCAGTGAACAGATGGCCAGACTGGTAAACCCGGATCCGCCCTTGAGGTCAGTTGACACAAAGCGGAATAAACAAAACTGATGAAATCTTGTCGGCCATAGCCTTATGGAGCGGTGCTGTACAATCAGACAAATGTGTTCACAAATTTCAGGGCCAAACAGTTTCGATGAAGACGCGTATGCGTATATGTTCAAATGAAGACTCGTTGGTTTCGATTAGACATAACAGGAATCACATGTCCCAGTAAGTGCATGAGAAGCTCAGTACTGTTGATGTCGCATTTTTCTTTAAGCTGCACGGAGGTTTAAAAATTATGACCCTGTCTTTTATTACATTTAATGTGGCCACCGGCGCTATTCATGGCTAACCAATCTAATGACTTATTTAGAGCCGTTATAGCGCCGTTAGAAGTATAGAAGTTCAGTCTTAGAAGGATTCCGAAGAAGTTTATTACTAGCTATTAACACTGAACATCGTCAAATACAGAAGCAATTATTATGTTCAGACACCAAAATGATGGCCGCTTCAAGTGAATTTGCAATCAAAAGTCATATTCATAAGTCTTAAAAGTCAAAATCAAAAGTTGTTGGCGTGTTGGACTGTCATTGGAGAGGTCGGGGTTCAAATCCCCGCCAGGGCAGAAATTTGGTTCGAGAACTTTGCTCCACCTGCGCCTCTAGCCAACTCTACTATAAAAAATGAGTACACTGACCGTACAAATTACAATGTCGGTTGGAAGATGGAGACGGCGAGGGAGAGGACACGTTCATCGATCCTCATATGCCGATGCCAAGAACACGAAGTTGCTACCACTTCATTTCCATTGCTGTCTCAGGATTAGTTTAAGGGACTGCTAAAACATATAGATTTAGAGCTGATTTACAGAAGTCAGAAGACAGGCTATGATGAGTAAACAATTTGAGACAGATGCTTCTAAAGTTTACAGCTGAATGACATCAAAGAACTGACTGAAAGAACTGAACTATATGCAGCAAATTCCAAAGCTTTGGACGAGCAACCGAAGAAGTCCGAGAGCCCAATACTCAGTAGGCCTTATACAGAGAGTCTATTGCAATATCTATTTTTATACGAAGGTTAACATGGCATTGTGCACCTCAGTGCAATGAATGCAATATGGGCTTAATATGCTGATATTTTTGGGTCTGATAGTTTGAATCAATTTCATTTGTGCGGATCTCTAAAGCTTTTAGTGATACAAATGATAAGTGAGTTCGAGCCGTCAAGTCTGCTAGAAATCAATGCATTATCCCGTGGAATTAAGACAGTAAAAGGCAAAAAAGATCTGATTCTACGAATATCCACGTATGTGGAATTGAGCTGACCTGCATATATAATGCCCGAACATGGTTGGAGAATGACATGGTGTCAAACAAACGCCCAAACTGCCTTATACAGTGAATGACATCAACTGCCACCCAACTGAACAGATGTAGCCTAAGCCAATCATTTTTGCAGAGTTGTTATCTTGCGCCGAGAAGTGTTGGAGAGCAGTATATATTAAACGAAGAACTATGAAATGAGAGGAATAGTTCGGTATCATCATCGTGCACAAGTGATAGTCAATGAACAGTGAACTCTATTAGCTCCAATGAGCTCCGTCAGTAAGTAGTGAATATATTGTGGCGCTATATGATGTAAATAGGAGCGGGTCCAATACAGAACCTTATGTTAAACTGCAATCCAAGACAATGGGCGCAGAAATAGATTGATTTGTGCGAATTGAATGAGTATTGAGGAGCGGGTAAAATTCGAACCAACTACATGAGCGCGAAACTACATAGACCGAATCAGTGTTCAGCTCCATTAAGTAGAATATTATGATCAGCAATATCACAAACACGAGATAACTATAGGTCCAAGAGAATTAGAACAATTGCTTTTCCTCTATGCATGGAGCTGATTGCTTAATCGTAGTATATAGTTTCAGTGGAATGGTAGGCTACTTGCAGTAGGCGGATTGGAAAGGGAGGTATAACTATATACAGTTCGTGGGATGAGACGTGACATCGCAGGCCATTAGTAACAGTACTAGGCCTACTCTTTGCAAGATTTTGGAAATTAAATTGGGAGTAGAGATGGGCATCAGCCTATTCACGAGCGCTGCCTCATGTCAGAACTCAAAAGGGTTGTCCAACTTGTCCAGAGATACCAAGGGAAGATCAAAATCCGGTTGTCAGAAGTCACATGTGTGCCAGATGTCATATCTGGGCAACTGTAAACGCCTTCGTTAAATGTTTTACACCTACATGAATCGTTTAAAATAAACAGCTTGAGTTCGTATACAATATAATATGGACTGCCTGGTGACTGCACGGTGCAAATTATTGCAGCTTCGTCACATGCCTGTCTAACCAGTATACATTATGCAGTCTATGATATATAGTCCTGCATTTAGTACCAGTTGACTTAAATTAGGAATGTACTGTCCATACGTTAGGCATTATAGACTGCAGCATTCTGTGACAGTAAGACACACAAACAAAAACAGAGCGACGCATACACACATTAACAGACACTGAGTGAGCTAATGCAATTAAACATAATAACAGCGGTGGGTGCAAACCATGTAGGCCTATAATGCACGTATACGTAAACTACATATATATGTACACACACACACACACACACCCACCCACACACACACACACACACACACACACACTCGCACACACACACACACACACACTCGCGCACACACACACACACTCACACACACACACTCGAACACACACGCACATACACGCACACACACACACACACACACACACACACACTCGCACACACACACACACTCGCACACACACACACACACACACACACACTCACACACACACACACACACTCGCACACACACACACACACACACACACACACACACACACACACACACACACACACACACACACACACACACACACACTCGCACACACACACACACACACACACTCGCACACACACACACACACACACACACACACACACACACACACACACACACACACACACACACACACACACACACACACACTCGCACACACACACACACACACACACACTCGAACACACACGCACATACACGCACACACACACACACACACTCACACACACACTCACACACACACACACACACACACACACACACTCGCACACACACACACACACACACACACACACACTCGCACACACACACACACACACACACACACACACACTCGCACACACACACACACTCGAACACACACGCACACACGCACACACACACACACACACACACACACACACACACTCACACACACACACTCACACACACACACACACACACACACACACACACACTCGCACACACACACACACACACACACACTCACACACACACACACACACTCGCACACCCACACACACACACACACACAAACACACTGTGACACACACCTACACACACAAACGCGCACAGACGCGCACATAGACACGCACATGCATCTATATCTATCTGTCTGTCTATCTGTGTATATGTCTATATATATACATATATATATAATATATAATTTATATATATATATAAGCATTCGTCCGGGTCAGATGTGAGTCATCGATGATGTCACGAGTGTTGCGTGTTGAGTAGCAGATCATAAGGATTTGCCATCTATACCGAAATCACATGTCGACTGTCAGATAAGAAGGAGACAGTGCAACTCAGTGTAGAATTTTTGACAGAGGCTTATTGTATATTGATGGAACAGTGTGCACATTGTGACCCAAATAGACGATTTTTTCTTACGAAAATTGTGTATGCTGTAGGCCTATATGTAGGCCTACGATTACTATAGTGAATATAGTCCTATACTGACAGTAATTCTAAGTGAAGGATCTGACCCTTTGACCCCTTCATCATTTCCAATGGCGTTTCCCTCTCCGAAACGTTGCCATTTCCACGAATCATCGCCAATCGTCTCGGTCTCTATAACAGATCGTTTGGAGGCTTAAAACTTAGGCCTCCTTCAAAATATAGACATCAGCTGCAGACAGCAATTGCCTTCCGAGGTTGTAGGAAGTGCAATATGTGAAAGACCCATCAGCAAAATGAAGAGAATGAACCGGCAACACCCCATACTGAATTGTGTAGCGAACCGCTACACAATTCAGGTCATTTAGGGTCATTCAGGTCATTTAGGGACCAATTGGCCTATCTGCCAATTTCTCGAACGTCGTTCGTGAATAAGCTGGTGCCCTGCGTTTGGCTTTTGAGTAGCGCTTTAGAAGTTTGGAGTTTACTGCTTACGATTACGATTATGATCTCTGCAGCTGGCCTGCTCACATCGTCTCGTAGTAACAGCCTCTGTTAGAGCATTCCTGTGACCTTAAAGAAGCCATTCAATCGAGAGTCCGTTAATTTCTTAGCAGTCCCTAGGTGGCGTACATGCGCATCACTCTGTGCCTAAGTATACCTGCATCGCAAGGTGAACAGTACAGAATGTTTTATTCCTTGAAAAGAGCGCTTTCGCCAGCGATGACTAGAAGGCGCTGCTAGTGCTCCCCATTCTGTTGAAGTTTCTAGTTAGGAAGAACACTGGCATTGCACTATAAACCGCTATCAAGTATTTTTTGAATAATCGAGCACTCCGTCTTGGGCTCGTGTTGGCCTAACCGCGAGTGCTATAATAATAATCTTTTCTTTATTGAAGCGCCTGACAAACGCACTGCGCTGTACATTTAAATGTTATGCATTTTAAATCTTAACTACTAACAGAACAGACAGCCTGCAATACACGGCGCTAATAGCAGCCTACAAAGCTTATCCGCCCTACGGGGCTCGAACTCGGTACCTCTCGCTCTCCATGCCAGCGTGTTATCCAATGCGCTATCGGGCCCCCACCTAAATGTATGCCTAAATTGAAATGTCACTAGTAGTAAGCCTACAATACTCAGTCAGCTGCATTGTTTTTAGAGCGTACGTCACATTCGCCTCTGTGCGTGCTTATGTTGCTTCGCATACCAATGGTGACTCTTTAAGACCTTAAGGTTAATTTGCGTGGCGCCCATTCAAACGGGCAGCGACGGTGAAGGACGTCACCCGATCAATTCATTGAATTTGAAAATATTGGACACGGTCGAGGCCGTTTGCACTTTGCACGGACGTCCCGCAGGAATTTGTTATGGGCAACAAAGTTTTAAATTGTTGGCACGGGGGACTAACGAGGGTACCGAAACTAGTGGAGTCTGGAACGATATTGCTTCTGAATTCAGCAAATTCCCAGATCTTTCACCAATATTGCCGCTCATCCACCATCATCTACCTCACGCTTATCACCCCTCAGGCTTTCCACTTCAAACTAGAATCTCACCCCTTCAATGATTCTTACCCTGTTCCATCCTGTCATCCGTCTTCCAATCGTTCTCGTTCTAGACAGAATCCTCTTTAGTAGCTCCACTGTCTTCTTCTGTCTCTGACAAAGGTGAGTAGACCTATACTACTGCACGTCTCAGTCACTTGAA